>CM055265.1:157853505-158257147 GCA_029237695.1 Conchocele bisecta | reverse complement strand
CTAATAAACGCCCCCCCCACCTTTTGTGAATTTACATCAGAGAAATGATTATAACTTCTATTTCTTTCATTGAAAATACTTAATATTTCATATGCTGTGACAAATCCCCCGCTGATCTCGAGGTCAACGTCACATACATACCGTATAACCTCGAATTAACGCCCCCCTCCTAATATAAACGCCCCCCCCCCCCCCCCCCCCCCCCCCCCACCCCCCCCCCCCCCCCCCCCCCCCAAATTCCCCCCCCCCCCCCCCCCCCCCCCCCCCCCCCCCCCCCCCCCCCCCCCCAAATTATTATTTTATTTTTTTTCTTTTTTTTGTTTTTTTTTTTTTTACTGGCTAATAAACGCCCCCCCCCTTTTGTATAAAAGTAACGCCTCCCGGGGGCGTTAATTCGAGGTTATACGGTAGTCTCTTTACAAAACTTAACATCAGAGAAATCGGTTATAACTTCTATTTCCTTGCTCGGATCTGCTGCACATTTCACACACTCATTGCTCCAATGGACCTCTACCACCCTCTGACAAATAAACGCCCCCCCCCCCCCTTTTGTAAAATGTTACGCCTCCGGGGGCGTTAATTCGAGGTTATACGGTAGTCTCTTTACAAAACTTAACATCAGAGAAATTGGTTATAACTTCTATTTCCTTACTCGGATCTGCTTCACATTTCACACACTCATTGTTCCAATGGACCTCTACCACCCTGTGACAAATTCACGTTCATGCCGCTCGCGCTAATCCCAGAGTCAAGGTCACAAGCCCACACACTTGGAAATTTGTTCATATTTTAGGGGTACCTGGGCCCACGCGGGGGGTATTCCGTAAGCCTCGCTTACTGACCAATCTAGTTGACATTGACCTACATTTCCTCTTGAATTACTTAGTTAATTCCCCTTGGTTTAAGGTTTTTAGTCAACTTTGGTTAAGGTTTTTAGTCAAGCTTGTACATGGAATACTATTGTGCATACAGACACCATACTTGGACAACCTTTTCTCATAGGGATGTACATCAATAACCCCTGATCTATATTTGACCTTGACCTACATTTCCCCTTGAATTACTTAGTTAATTCCCCTTGGTTAAGGTTTTTAGTCAACCTTGGTTAAGGTTTTTAGTCAAGCTTGTACATGGAATACTAGTGTGCATACAAACACCATACTTGGACAACCTTTTCTCATATTGATGTACATCAATAACCCCTGATCTATATTTGACCTTGACCTACATTTCCCCTTGAATTACTTAGTTAATTCTCCTTGGTTAAGGTTTTTAGTCACGCTTGTAGATGGAATACTCCTGGCCCTACACCCACCATACTTGGACAACTTCATCTCCGAGTGATGTACATGAACAACCCCTGACCTATATTTGACCTTGACCTACATTTAACCTTGAATTACTTAGTTAATTCCCCTTGGTTAAGGTTTTTAGTCAACCTTGGTTAAGGTTTTTAGCTCGACGATTCGAAGAATAGTTAGAGCTTATGTAGTCGAGTCGGCGTCGGCGTCGGCGTCACCGTCACGCCTTGGTTAAGGTTTTTAGTCAAGCTTGTATATGGAATACTTCTGGCACTACACACACCATACTTGGACAACTTCATCTCCTAGTGATGTACATCAATAAACCCTGATCTATATTTGACCTTGACCTACATTTTCTCTTGAATTACTTACTTAATTCCCCTTGGTTACGGTTTTTAGTCAACCTTGGTTAAGGTTTATAGTCAAGCTTGTACATGGAATACTGTTGTTTGTACAGACACCATACTTGGACAACCTTTTCTCATAGGGATGTACATCAATAACCCCTGATCTATATTTGACCTTGACCTACATTTCTTCTTGAATTACTTAGTTAATTCCCCTTGGTTACGGTTTTTAGTCAAGCTTGTATATGCAATACTACTGGCCCTACACCCACCATACTTGGACAACTTCATCTCCTAGTGATGTACATCAACAACCCCTGACCTATATTTGACCTTGACCTACATTTAACCTTGAATTACTTAGTTAATTCCCCTTGGTTAAGGTTTTTAGTCAACCTTGGTTAAGGTTTTTAGTCAAGCTTGTACATGGAATACTAGTGTGCATACAAACACCATACTTGGACAACCATTTTCTCATATTGATGTACATCAATAACCCCTGATCTATATTTGACCTTGACCTACATTTCCCCTTGAATTACTTAGTTAATTCTCCTTGGTTAAGGTTTTTAGTCACGCTTGTAGATGGAATACTCCTGGCCCTACACCAACCATACTTGGACAAATTCATCTCCTAGTGATGTACATGAACAACCCCTGACCTATATTTGACCTTCACCTACATTTAATCTTGAATTACTTAGTTAATTCCCCTTGTTATAAGGTTTCTAGTCAACCTTGGTTAAGGTTTTTAGTCAAGCTAGTAGATGGAATACTATTGTGCATACAGACACCATACTTGGATAACTTTTTCTCATAGGGATGTACATCAATAACCCCTGACCTATATTTTACATTCACCTACACTTAACCTTGAATTACTAAGGTTTTTATTCTACCTTGTTAAGGTTTTTAGTTCGACTATTCGAAGAATAGTTAGAGCTTATGTTGTCTCCCCGGCGTCGGCGTCGGCGTCGGCGTCACCATCACGCCTTGGTTAAGGTTTTTAGTCAAGCTTGTATATGGAATACTCCTGGCCCTACACCCACCATACTTGGACAACTTCATCTCCTAGTGATGTACATCAACAACACCTGACCTATATTTGACCTTGAACTACATTTAACCTTGAATTACTTACTTAATTCCCCTTGGTTAAGGTTTTTATTCAACCTTGGTTAAGGTTTTTAGTCAAACTTGTACATGGAATACTAGTGTGCATACAGACACCATACTTGGAAAACCTTTTCTCATAGGGATGTACATCAATAACCCCTGATCTATATTTGACCTTCTCCTACATTTCATCTTGAATTACTTAGTTAATTCCCCTTGGTTAAGGTTTTTAGTCAACCTTCGTTAAGGTTTTTAGTCAAGCTTGTACATGAAATACTAGTGCGCATACAGACACCATACTTGGACAACCTTTTCTCATAGGGATGTACATCAATAACCCCTGATCTATATTTGACCTTGACCTACATTTCCTCTTGAATTACTTAGTTAATTCCCCTTGGTTTAGGTTTTTAGTCAAGCTTTTTATATGGAATACTCCTGGCGCTACACCCACCATACTTGGACAACTTCATCTCCTAGTGATGTACATCAACAGCCCCTGACCTATATTTGACCTTGACCTACATTTAACCTTGAATTACGTAGTTAATTCCCCTTGGTTAAGGTTTTTAGTCAACCTTGGTTAAGGTTTTTAGTCAAGCTTGTACATGGAATACTAGTGCGCATACAGACACCATACTTGGACAACCTTTTCTCATAGGGATGTACATCAATAACCCCTGATCTATATTTGATCACCTACATTTCCTCTTGAATTACTTAGTTAATTCCCCTTGGTTAAGGTTTTTAGTCAACCTTGTAGATGGAATACTCCTGGCCCTACACCAACCATACTTGGACAACTTCATCTCCTAGTGATGTACATCAATAATCCCTGACCTATATTTGACCTTGACCTACTTTTATCCTTGGATTACTTACTTATTTCCCCTTGGTTAAGGTTTTTAGTCAAGCTTGTACATGGAATACTCCTGGGCCTGCAGCAACCATACTTGGAAAACTTCATCTCCTAGTGATGTACATCAATAACCCCTGACCTATATCTGACATTGACCTACATTTAACCTTGAATTACTTACTTAATTTTAGTCAACCTTTGTTAAGGTTTTTAGCTCGACTATTCGAAGAATAAGTAGAGCTTATGTTGTCACCCCGGCGTCGGCGTCGGCGTCGGCGTCGGCGTCACCGTCACGCATTGCTTAAGGTTTTTAGTCAAGCTTGTATATGGAATACTACTGGCCCTACACCCACCATACTTGGACAACTTCATCTCCTAGTGATCTACATCAATAACCCCTGATCTATACTTGACCTTCACCTACATTTCCTCTTGAATTACTTGGTTAATTCTCCTTGGTTAAGGTTTTTAGTCAACCTTGGTTAAGGTTTTTAGTCAAGTTTGTATATGCAATACTACTGGCCCTACACCCACCATACTTGGACAACTTCATCTCCTAGTGATGCACATCAATAACCCCTGATCTATATTTGACCTTGACCTATATTTCCTCTTAAATTACTTACTTAATTCTCCTTGGTTAAGGTTTTTAGTCAACCTTGGTTAAGGTTTTTTGTCAAGCTTGTACATTGAATACTATTGTGCATCCACACACCATACTTCGACAACCTTTTCTCATAGGTATGTACATCAATAACCCCTGTCTATATTTGACCTTGACCTACATTTCCTCTTCAATTACTTACTTAATTCCTTTTGGTTAAGGTTTTTAGTCAACCTTCTATATGGAATACTACTGGCCCTACACCCACCATACTTGGACAACTTCATCTCCTAGTGATGTACATCAACAACCCCTGATCTATATTTAAACCTTCACCTACATTTCCTCTTGAATTACTTAATTCCCCTTGGTTAACGTTTTTAATCAAGCTTGTACATGGAATACTCCTGGCCCTACACCAACCATACTTGGACAACTTCATATTCTAGTGATGTACATCAACAACCCCTGACCTATATTTGACCTTGACCTACATTTAACATTGAATTACTTACTTAATTCCCCTTCCCCTTGGTTAAGGTTTTTACTCGACCTTGGTTAAGCTTTTTACTCAGCTTGTACATGAATACTATTGTGCATACAGACACCATAATTGGACAACCTTTTCTCATAGTGATGTGCATCAATAACCCCTGATCTATATTTGACCTTGACCTACTTTTCCTCTTGAATTACATACTTAATTCTCTTTGGTTGAGGTTTTTACTCAAGCTTGTAGATGGAATACTCATGGCCCTACACCAACCATACTTGGACAACTTCATCTCCTAGTGATGTACATCAACAACCCCTGACCTATATTTGACCTTGACCTACATTTAACCTTAAATTACTTACTTAATTCCCCTTGGTTAAGGTTTTTACTCAACCTTGGTTAAGGTTATTAGTCAAGCTTGTAGATGGAATACTATTGTGCATACATACACCATACTTGGTATTTTTAACTCTAGGGATGTACATCAATAACCCCTGACCTTTATTTTACCTTCACCTACATTTAACCTTGAATTACTTGGTTAATGTTTATAGTCAAGCTTGCATATGGAATACTTCTGGGCCTACATCAACCATACTTGGACAACTTCATCTCCTATGATGTACATCAATAATCCCTGACCTATATTTGACCTTGACCTACTTTTATCCTTGGATTACTTAGTTATCTCCCCTTGGTTACGGTTTTTACTCAAGATTGTATATGGAATACTCCTAGGCCTACAGCAACCATACTTGGAAAACCACGCACCTACGTCCAAGGTCAAGGTCACTGTTGAAGGTCAAAGGTCAAACCTATTGAAATTCCCTTCCGCTCTATATCTTCTACACCGATGCATGGATTATCAAATGGCTTGGCACAAATGTTTCTCATGATGAGAAGGTGTGTCGCGATCAATAACCACGCACCTACATCCAAGGTTAATGTCACAGTTGAAGGTCAAAGGTCAAACCTATTGAAATTCCCTTCCGCTCTATATCTTCTACACCGATGCATGGATTATCAAATGGCATGGCACAAATGTTTCTCATGATGAGAAGGTGTGTCGCAATCAATAACCACGCACCTACGTCCAAGGTCAAGGTCACAGTTGAAGGTCAAAGTTCAAACCTATTGAAATTCCCTTCCGCTCTATATCTTCTACACCGATGCATGGATTATCAAATGCCTTGGCACAAATGTTTCTCAGGATGAGAAGGTGTGTCGCGATCAATCACCACGCACCTACATCCAAGGTCAAGGTCACAGTTGAAGGTCAAATGTCAAAATTTTGAAATTCCCAAATGGCTTGGCACAAATGTTTCTCACGATGAGAAGGTGTGTCGCGATCAATAACCACGCACCTACGTCCGAGGTCAAGGTCGCTGTTGAAGGTCAAAGGTCAAACCTATTGAAATTCCCTTCCGCTCTATGTCTTCTACACCGATGCATGGATTATCAAATGGCTTAGCACAAATGTTTCTCATGATGAGAAGGTGTGTCGCGATCAATAACCACGCACCTACGTCCAAGGTCAAGGTCACAGTTGAAGGTCAAAGGTCAAACCTATTGAAATTCCCTTCCGCTCTATATCTTCTACACCGATGCATGGATTATCAAATGGCTTGGCACAAATGTTTCTCATGATGAGAAGGTGTGTCGCAATCAATAACCACGCACCTACGTCCAAGGTCAAGGTCACAGTTGAAGGTCAAAGGTCAAACCTATTGAAATTCCCTTCCGCTCTATCTTCTACACCGATGCATGGATTATCAAATGCCTTGGCACAAATGTTTCTCAGGATGAGAAGGTGTGTCGATCAATAACCACGCACCTACGTCCAAGGTCAAGGTCACAGTTGAAGGTCAAGGTCAAACCTATTGAAATTCCCTTCTGCTCTATATCTTCTACATTGATGCATGGATTATCAAATTGCTAACCGCGCACCTACGTCCAAGGTCACAGTTGAAGGTCAAAGGTCAAACCTATTGAAATTCCCTTCCGCTCTATATCTTCTACACCGATGCATGGATTATCAAATGGCTTGGTACAAATGTTTTCATGATGAGAAGGTGTGTCGCAATCAATAACCACGCACCTACGTCCAAGGTCAAGGTCACAGTTGAAAGTCAAAGGTCAAACCTATTGAAATTCCCTTCCGCTCTATATCTTCTACACCGATGCATGGATTATCAAATGCCTTGGCACAAATGTTTCTCAGGATGAGAAGGTGTGTCTCGATCAATAACCACGCACCTACGTCCAAGGTCAAGGTCATAGTTGAAGGTCAAAGGTCAAACCTATTGAAATTCCCTTCCGCTCTATATCTTCTACACCGATGCATGGATTATCACACTATGCCCAGGGTCAAGGTCACAGACTTGATGCGTTTGAAACCTTAACGCTCGGCTAAATGGCTTATAATAAAAAATGCCTCATTTTCTTTGGCTGCCAGTGGGGGTATTTGTGTGCCGACAGGCCACATTTCTAGTTTCCCTTGGTTAATGTTTTTAGTCGACCTTGGTTAAGATTTTTATGCAGGCCGCAGCCACCTCATTTGTCAAGCTATGTGTACATCGACAACCCTCGTAGTCGAGCTATGCTGTTCTCCTACAGCTCTTGTTATGCAGGCCGCGGCCACCTTGTTTGTTAAGGTATGTGTACATCGACAACCCTCGTAGTCAAGCTATGCTGTTCTCCTACAGCTCTTGTTATGCAGGCCGCGGCCACCTGTTTGTCAAGTATGTGTACATCGACAACCCTCGTAGTCGAGTATGCTGTCCTACAGCTCTTTGTTCAACATGTTATAATGTTTGCAATCTATTTTATTTGTAGATTGTATACTGCATTAGATTTTTGAAATTAGGTATTCCGGTGTGTTGGTGTTTATAGTTTCTGTTTTAAGTTTTTCTTTCCATTCATTTTTGTCGAGCCCGCTTGCGTAAAGCGAGCCATAGTGATCACAATGATCCCCCCGTCCGTGTGTCATCATCCATATATTCATGCTGTATCCCACTCATGCAGCCCCTCCGAAATCTGCGTTAAAGTTTTTAAATGCCTTATATCTCTGCAGTTCTAAGTCACATTGACTTGAAACTTCATATACTTATTAGTCATCATCCATATATTCATGCTGTGTCCCACTCATGTAGCCCCTGTGCCCAAGGTTAAGGTCAAATGACAGAAGTTTGCATTAAAGTTTCTGTCAAAATTTGCGTTAAAGTTTCTGTCAAAATTTGCGTTAAAGTTTTCACATACCTACTATCTCTGTAACCGTAAGTCAGATTTGCTTGAAACTTTGTATGCTTATTGGGCATAAAACTTCAAATAAATACACTCTGAGACCATCAAATGCCTCGGCGGGCTCGACATGCGGGCCGCGGCCATCCTCGTTAAATTTTGCTTTAAGTCAATATTATAAAAACAAAGATAGCTTTTGCATTGTTTATATAGCCGTACAATTTGGGCAGGTTTCGTGAAACAGACATTAACGATACTGTCTGTTAATGATTGAAAGCATGTTCCTTGGAGTTATCATATCTGAATTACAGTGGACCCTCACAGTGGGTCCATTGTATTGCATTAGTGGACCCTCACAGTGGGTCCATTGTATTGCATTAGTGGACCCTCACAGTGGATCCATTGTATTGCATTAGTGGATCCTCACAGCAGTGGGTCCATTGTATTGCATTAGTGGACCCTCACAGTGGATCCATTGTATTGCATTAGTGGACCCTCACAGCAGTGTGTCCATTGTATTGCATTAGTGGACCCTCACAGCAGTTGTTCCATTGTATTGCATTAGTGGGTCCATTGTATGGCATTAGTGGACCCTCACAGTGGGTCCATTATATTGCATTAGTGGACCCTCACAGCAGTGGGTCCATTGTATTGCATTGGTGTACCCTCACAGTGGGTCCATTGTATTGCATTAGTGGACCCTCACAGCAGTGGGTCCATTGTATTGCATTAGTGGACCCTCACAGCAGTGGGTCCATTGTATTGCATTAGTGGACCCTCACAGCAGTGGGTCCATTGTATTGCATTAGTGGACCCTAACAGTGGGTCCATTGTATTGCGTTAGTGGACTCTCACAGTGGATCCATTGTATTGCATTAGTGGACCCTCGCAGTGGGTTCATTGTATTGCATTAGTGGACCCTCACAGTGGATCCATTGTATTGCATTAGTGGACCCTCACAGCATAAATTCACAGTTCAGTATATTCATTCTGCTATACCCGATAACCTCTTTACCATATCCTTCATATGCACGTTTGTCATCATTCATATTTTCTTGCAGTAGGTACATGCACATTCCTCTATTCTCCTGTAGCTGCTTGCCGTATCAATGCACATGTTTGTGATGCACATCAATGGGATACATACCATTGGCGACGTTACAAAAGAATAGTCATCTAAGTACCCATTTGTTCAATGACCAACTGTATGTTAATCTGTATGACCAACTGTATGTCCATCTGTATGTTTGTACATCGGTCTATACATTCAAAGTCAGTATAAAGGGAAGTCTTACAATAATAACCTTAAACATTCGGACGCCGTTTATTTTAGGAAACGCCTATGCAATTGTATCCAAATACATTGTTATTGTGATGAACAAGTATAACCATACCGAATGTAAATAATTGGATATTCTTTGCTGTGTGAAACCATATATTAATGTGTGCTTCCCCAGAATAAATTGTGTACGAATATTTATGGTGATTACAGTACTTTACTTTACAATAACAAAATACTTTCTAATTCAAGATACAATATTTATGCCCCCGCCACCGAATGGTGAGGTGGGCATATAGTGTTACCGGTGTCCGTACGTCGCGAAACCTTAACGCTCGGATAATTTTTTTTATCTCGTCTGCATTAGCAGATGCGCGACTATAGTCAGCGCTTTTTCCGTCGTCCGCGTCGTCTTCCGAGTCGTCCGGTTTTTTTTGTAAGGCAAATGTGTTAAAGTTATAGTTTTTTCACAATATCTCTTTAACCCCTTGCCAGACTTTGATAATATTTCACATCAATGTTTGTCTAGGGATGATGTTTCATTACGCACACCCCCACATCCAAATTATCAAGGTCAAGGTCATTTATTTACTTGTAATTTTCACGGTCAAATGCCGTGGCGGAATTCTTGTATAATTTCTGTTTGCTTTCACGGATCTGCTTGATATTTCACATACGCCGCGCGCTAATGGTTCTCTACTGTCCTGTGACAAATCGACGATCATCCCACCCCCGCTAAGCCCAGGGTCAAGGTCATATACTTGGTGTGTTTGAAACCTTAACGCTCGGGTAAATGTTTTGTAATTTATGTTTCCTTGTGCTCATCTGCTTGATAGTTCACACACGCGTTGCTTTGATGGTCCTCTACCGCCCTGTGACAAATCCATGATCGTCCCACCTCCGCTAAACCCAGGGTGAAGGTCACATACTTGGTGTGTTCAAAACTTGGTTAAGTGTCTATAATGTCGGTTTCCTTGCATGGATCAGCTTGATATTTCACAGACCAATTCCTCTGATGGTCTGCTTTCATGTTGTGACAAATCCACATTTCGCTGGCCCTCTATGTTTTCAAATGTGTCTCATTTTTAGCACGCCTTCCGAAGGAAGAAGTGCTTATGGCATACCCTCGGCGTCGTAGGCGTCCGTCCGTCCGTCCGTCCGTCCGTGTCCGTCCGTCCGTCCGTCCGTCCGTCTGTCTGTCTGTCTTCAAAAAGTATAATGACCTATATTTTCTGTTTCCTTGCTTGGATTTGCTTCATATTTCACCTTAACGCTTGGATGCTCGAGTAAATGGCCTATTGCTCCAAGGGTCCTCTACTGCGCTGTGGCAAATCCACGTCCGTGCCGCCCCTTCTAAGCCCAGGGTCAAGGTCACATATTTTATGCATCTCGAAACCTTAACGCTCGGACGCTCGGGTAAATGGCCTATATTTTCTGTTTCCTTGCTTGGATTTGCTTCATATTTCACACACACATTGCTCCAAGGGTCCTCTACTGCACTGTGGCAAATCCATGTCCGTGCCGCCCCTTTTAAGCCCAGGGTCAAGGTCACATACTTTGTGCATCTCGAAACCTTAACGCTCGGATGCTCGGGTAAATGGCCTATATTTTCTGTTTCCTTTCTTGGATTTGCTTCATATTTCACACACACATTGCTCCAAGGGTCCTCTACCTCTGCTAAGCCCAGGGTAAAGGTCAAATACTTTGTATGCTCGAAACCTTAACATGCTCTGGTAAATGGCTCATCAATTTTGTTTCCCTTATCCAGCACGTTGTGTTTTCAAATGTGCCCTCGGTTCCTTTGCTGCCACTGGGCGCACTTCGTTGTCCTCTGACAACTCTTGTTATTATTGCATTGAATCTGTGATTATTTATTATGGCACAATTGGCTATGCCAATTTTTATGCCCCCACCACCGAATGGTGAGGGTGGCATATAGTGTTACCGGCGTCCGTACGTACGTACGTACGTACGTATGTCCCGAAACCTTAACGCTGGGTAAATGGCTTATAATTTCTGTTTCCTTGCTCGGATCTGCTTCACATTTCACACACACATTGCTCCAATGGTCCTCTGCCACCCTGTTACAAATCCACATTCGTCCCGCCTCCGCCAAGCCCAGGGTCAAGTTTACAGACTTGGTACGTTCAAAACCTTAACGCTCGGGTAAATGGCTTATAATTTATGTTTCCTTGCTCGGATCTGCTTCACATTTCACACATGCATTGCTCCAATGCTCCTCTGCCACCCTGTGACAAATCCACATTCAAATATGCCTTGTTTTCTTTGGCTGCCAGCGGGGGCATTCGTGTGCCGACAGGCCACATTTCTAGTTAGCAAGTAAGTAATTATTTTGTTCGAGTGTCATGTGTTAAATATTTTTATGGTAATGTCATATATCAAATTGAAGGTATCGATGAGACGATCGCTCTTGTGCAATTTTTGTCAGGTGAGCGACTCAGGCTCTTGGTTCCCATTATCCGCTCGCCAAAGGCAAGAGGGATATAGCATTAGTCGATGTTTGTATGTACATGCATACTTTTGTATGTGTGTACGTGCATGTGTTAATATTTTGTGTGTCTAGGGATGATGCTTTACTTTGCATATGTCCCACGTCCGAACGCCCAAGGTCAAGGTCACTGAGGACTTGTGTTCACCTTGTTTGTAAGGCAAATATGTTAGTTTTTATACGACCGTTTTTAAAAAACGGTACGTATTATGTTTTACCGCACGGTGGGCGGGCGGCGGTGCGGGCGGGCGGGCGGCGTTCGTGTACACAACTCCTCCGAAACCGTTCAGTCGATCGATCTGAAACTATACACACGTCTTCTACACATATTGAAGATGTACACCCTGGTGTTTTTATGCCGAAAAAATATTTTTTAACAAAAATATCACCTTTTTTTCTACACTTTTCTATACAATTCTATATACGGTACAGAGTTTGTGTACACAACTCCTCCGAAACCGTTCAGTCGATCTATCTGAAACTATACACACGTCTTCTACACATATTGAAGATGTGCACCTTGGTATTTTTATGCCGAAAAAATATTTTTTAACAAAAATATCACCTTTTTAACTTAGCCATTTTTTCAACATTATTGTATCCAATTCCCTATCATTTCTACTTTACACTCTACTTTTCTATCTCTGCCTAAATTAGTATACATGTTTAGCACAACGAGATGAAGAAATAATGCTATAGACTTCCAAATTCTCATTAATGTTTCTTGCCTTGGTGACAGCTTCACATTTCTGCATCTTCGCTGTCTGGCCCATATTCGACGGGCGTATTTTGTGACTTGCGGCACTTTTGTTTTGGTTTTATATGAGAATGTTCAAGTGGTGGTCACACCATATACCTCCAAGAAGAAATAAGAACGATATTCAGAATTCTCGATAAAGAAAATATATTTCCCCAGCATTTAAAGGGTTAACTCACTTTACAGAACACTACAGAGTTTGCCTAACATGTATAGTGGTGTTTGCTAACAGTTTATAGTGTTTGCTAACAGTGTAGATCCATGAGACCGGCTCATAATGAGCCGTCTCATCAGGATCTGCACTGTTTGCCAAGTATTTTTTATATTTTTGTCGCGCCCGCTTGCGAAATATTGTCGGTACATTGGCGTACGTATGTACGCCAATGTACGTACGTGTGTCCGATTAAAGTTGTTGATTAAAGTTTTTTGGTATACTATCAAAGCCTCGGCGGGCGCGATATGCGGACCGCGACCATCTAGTCTTAGAAAAACATTCCCTTTTTATACTTATTATGTTTTACCGCTGGGTGGGTGGAAGGTGGGTGCAAGCGATGGGTAATTTAACGATCGGGGTTCATCCTTACCGGAATTCCGACTAGAGACCTGGTTTGGCCCTCACATACGTCTTTGGCATTTTGTATGTGACAGTTGAATTTGGTTATACCCCTTATGTGAGTATTACGATTATTCGTAATACTAATTTAGGGGAAGGGGCCAAGTGACTTTGGTGTGGTATGGACCTGCCACCAGGTCAGGTTATTCTAATTTCAGGGCTGAATTTATTGTTTCTCGATGTAAATATTCAGTTCTGATTTTGGAATTTTCCCCCCAATGCAGCAGGTTAAAACGGGATGGAACCAATTTGCCCGGCCTTACATGACCTTAGCTGTTGATAGGCCGTTAAACACCATGACCAATAAACAAACAAACATTTACCGCTGGGCGGGCGGCTGAAAAAGTGCATAGTTCGTGTACACAACTCCTCCGAAACCGTTCAGTCGATCGATCTGAAACTATACGCACGTCTTTTACACATATTGAAGATGTGCACCTTGGTGTTTTTATGCCGAAAAAAGATTTTTAACAAAAACATCACCTTTTTAACTTAGCCATTTTTCCTACATTTGTCTATACTATTCTATATACGGTACAGAGTTTGTGTACACAACTCCTCCGAAACCGTTCAGTCGATCGATTTGAAACTATACACACGTCTTCTACACATATTGAAGATGTGCGTGCACCTTGGTGTTTTTATGCCGAAAAAATAATTTTTAACAAAAAGTATCACCTTTTTAACTTAGCCATTTTTTCTACATTTTTCTATACAATTCTATATACGGTACAGAGTTTGTGTACACAACTCCTCCGAAACCGTTCATTCGATCGTTCTGAAACTATACACACGTCTTCTACACATATTGGAGATGTGCACCTTGGTGTTTTTATGGCGAAAAGATATTTTTTAACAAAAATATCACTTTTTTAACTTAGCCATTTTTATGCCACCGGTCTCGAAGAGCCGGGTGGCATATTGTTTTTGGACCGTCTGTCCGTCTGTCTGTCTGTCCGGGCACACATACAGGGTCTTAGGTGGTTAGAGGCGTGGCCTAAGACAAAAGAATACAATAGATTTATTCCGTTGACCACTTAAGCCTATTGTTCCTTAGGTGGTCATTCCTTTGATCTTTTATATAGTAAAAACCACCTAAGGGATGTCACGTAAGGACGTCCGTCCGTCCGTCCGTCCGTCCATCACACTTTTCGGTTAACCACTTTGTCACAGTTTCTCAAATATGCTGCAGGTGGCATCCGCGTTCGACAGACGCATTTCTTGTTTCTACATTTTTCTATACAATTCTATATACGGTACAGAGTTTGTGTACACAACTCCTCCGAAACCGTTCAGTAAAACCGTTCAGTCGATCGTTCTGAAACTATACACACGTCTTCTACACATATTGAAGATATGCACCTTGGTGTTGATATGCCGGAAAAATATTTTTTAACAAAAATGTCGCCTTTTTAACTTAGCCATTTTTTCTACATTTTTCTATACATTTTTTCTACATTTTTCTATACAATTCTATATACGGTACAGAGATTGTGTACACAACTCTTCCGAAACTGTTCAGTCGAATCGTTCTGAAACTATATTCACGTCTTCTACACATATTGAAGATGTGCACCTTGGTGTTTTTATGCCGAAAAAATATTTTTTAACAAAAATATCACCTTTTTAACTTTGCCATTATTTCTATATTATTGTATCCAATTCCCTATCATTTCTACTTTACACTCTACTTTTCTATCTCTGCCTAAATTAGTAGACATGTTTAGCACAACGAGATGAAGAAATAATGCTATAGACTTTCAAATTCTCATTAATGTTTCTTGCCTTGGTGACAGCTTCACATTTCTGCAGCTTCGCTGTCTGGCCCATATACGACGGGCGTATTTTGTGTCTTGCGGCACTCTTTGTTACAAATGGACTAGTTTGAAAATCATTTTCTGACGATTGGATTGGTCGGAAAATTAACATTTAACAGTTCATTCCAGTTACTTAAGGTTTAAAGGGTTAATTAAATATGCCTCTCCATATTTTTCAGCTCCTGAGCTTGAACAACCTCAAGTGATGAAGTTGGACAAATATGGAATCGGGTCTGTGGTACAGTCATGTGTGAAGGGAGTGCCAACGATTCGTGCAAATCTTGGCAAGCTATTGGACATGCAGCACTCGGTAAGGGTGGCCTTGACAATCGAATGGGTCAATGGAAGAAGGGGCAAAGTCCATAGGGGATATTCTTCACTGTCCCGCTGTCTGTCTGTCTGTCTGTCTGTCTGTCTCTGTCTGTCTGTCTGTCTGTCTGTCTGTCTGTCTTTCTGTCTGTCTGTCTGTCTGTCTGTCTGTCTGTCTGTATGTCTGTATGTCTGTCTGTCTGTCTGTCTGTCTGTCTGTCTGTCGTCTGTCTGTCTGTCTGTCTGTCTGTCTGTCTGTCTGTCTGTCTGTCTGTCCATCCGTCTGTCCATCCGTCTGTCCATCCGTCCGTCCATCTGTCCGTCCGTCCGTCCTAACATTTTGGGTTTATGGTCTATTTGTTCTTTAAAATATCAAAGGAATAGCCCCTAAAATACAATAGGTGTAGGGGCTAACAGAATAAATCTATTGTATTCTATTGTCTTAGGCTCCTCCCCCTAGCCCCTAAACCCCCAATGTCCGTCCGTCCGTCCGTCTGCCCGTCCGCCCGTCCTCCCGCTCGCCCGTCCGTCCGTCCGTCTGTCCGGGCAACCAAACGGGAGTAAGGGGCCATTGGGAGGAGCCTAACACAAAGGAATCCTTTGATTTATTCCGCGTGGCCCCTTATTCTATTCATAACAAGGGGCCCCTTCCTCCATATCGTTGGAACATCCGTCCGTCCGTCTGTCCGTCCGTCCGCATGTGGTTAACATCAAGGGAGGAGCCTAAGACAATAGAATACAATAGACATATTCTGTATAGCTCCTAAGCTTATTGTGGTATAGGGGTTATTCCTTTGATCTTTTAAAGAACGAATAGACCATAAACTAAAATGGAAAATTTGTTATAATTTTAGTTGTCTTTCACCTAACTTCTTGATATTTCACACATGCCTTCCTCTAATGGTTCTCTATCACACCGTGCCAAATCCACGACCAACAGAGCCCCGTAATCCCCAGGTCAAGTTCACTATCTTGGTGCTTTCACAAACTTAACATTGGGGGATTTTTTTTTATATATTTACTTAGTTAACCCTTAGACCGCTATCTTATTTTTTTTGTCGTCTGCTGTTTATTTTCTATTTTCCATTTTTATCATCAAAAACATGCTTTGACAACACTTCAGAATAATTTACAACATGCTTTGACAGCATTTCAGAATCATTTCCATTGGAAATGATTCTGAAGTGCTGTCAAACCATGTTTTTATTGAGAAATAAGGCAAGATATGAAAGCAACAGCAGACGACAATTGTAGCGGTCTAAGGGTTAAGGTTTTTCTGTGCCCAGTCTTGGTTGAGCCATGAAAATTACCAGGCTCAGCTAGCAAACAGTAGTGTTTCCTAGCCTTGCCTCATAAACTTGATATCAAATACACTAGTAGGCTGATATTCTCTATTTGTGGCTGTGACTGGAGAAATGTGGCTTATGGGTTTTACGACCAGGGGAGATCCAGATCAGCCTGTGCATATACACAGTCTGATCAGGATCTGCACTGTTCGCCATTCCATCAATGAAACAGCCATCATGCTTATCACGAGCAATACAAAATTATTGTCAGGCTACAGAAATGTACTATTTGATCTACACTGGTCACAAATCCCCTAAGCCCCATTTCTCCATTCACAGCCACATTTGAGACACGCCATGTGATTTTGTACCTAAGACATGTGCGATATCTCGTGAAAAAATAATTTACGATATTTTCTATAAATGACGTCGAAAGTTGACGAAATTGTCATAGCAAATGTGGAATTATATTCATCTTTCGAACGTAATTTGCAGGAAAAATAATCACATTTTTCTGTAAATTATTTTCATGAAAGATCGCACATGTACAATCGTACAAAATCACACGACATGTCATTGATCACACAATTAGCCCATTTCACTTTGCAGGATGGTTTACTGGGTATCAGCACAAGGTGGAGAACATCCTCGGTTAGACTTCAGTGTCTGTGTGAACTCACTAAAGGCTGCCGGATTGCATTCCTTGGGTAAGTCGAGCTCTGGCCACGCTGATTCTTGCAACACTCTGGCCCCAGTTATATGGAACGCCCAAATCTACATAAACTCAAATAATTGATGTTGGCTCTAAATATTTAATCTAAATATTTAATGCTAGCTATCATTATTTAGAGCTAGCAATAATATTTGAGGTTATGTTTTGATTTGCATTCCATGAATGTCAAATCTACATAAACTCAATATTTATTGTTATCTCTAAATAATTTAGAGCTGCATGTAGCATTAAATATTTAATAGAGCTAGCTCCAAATTGATTTAGAAGCTCTTCAAATGATTCGGAGCTAGCTCTAAATATTTAATGCTAGCTCTAATTAGCAATAATTATTTGAGTTTTTTTGTAGATTTGGTGTTCCATACAGTTATGGCTTTGGAAGCAGATATATCAGTGTCAGTGTGACAAACAATTGAGTTCTTTACCTGATTGCTTTCCATGGGTACGTCAAACAGTTTACTTTATTGTATAACTGGGGGCCGTTTCACTATTCTTCCGTACGACTAAAATGTTCGTAAGTGCAAAATTTTGATTAATTCACATTAACATGTTTTCTTGTAAACAATTATTGGATTTGCATTATTGATCAATTTAGCAGGCCCCCAGGTGATCGTGAAAAAGTAAATGTCATTTTGTATTAAACACATCATTCTGCCCATAATATATGTCCCACCCCATTGTCACCCCAAGGTCAAGGTCAGTTGTCATACAAATTTCTGTCTGTAACGCTGGGCGACTTGAATCCAGAACACGCAAAGGTTTCTTTTCCTGTCGATTCTTCCTGCGCCCGCTGGCGGAGGGAGTTATGCATTTAAAAATAAAAATCAAATCAAATCATTCAAAATATCACACTTTATTATATTGTTCGGCCCTCCTATTGATGTGATGTCAATCAACTAAGAGACAATTTGAATAACCTGGACCATGTATTAGCAGTGCATTGCCAATTTCTTCACGGAGATGGACGATTTAATTATACCTACCCCATGAAATAAATAGAAATAGTACCATATTTATATAAAAGTCATATGTTCTCATCGATGAAATAAACGACTTCCCGGTGAAAAATACGACTACTTCCGCTATCTATATTCATAACGCGCATCTGCAGTGCCGGGACAGCAAAATAGGCTGCAAAATACACATTTCATTATTTTACCGTTATATACCGTTATACGTGTAAAATAAAAAAACTGCTAATTTTCATGGACCGGTATAATAATAAATAGAAATATTCATATTTTTGCAAACGAATATGACCATATTTTCATCGAGTTATGAGTGGGGGGGTGTGAAATGTCCATATTTCACAGTTTGTGCCGTTCATTCGTTAGTGGTGTGGAAAATGTCCAATTTATATGGACAAATTTCACAAACCACTCAATGAAACATATGTCATATTCGTTGAAAAAAATATGAATATCTTCTTTTGTTTCCTTGATACTGCATTGTTAATGGGACAAATTATTTCTTCAAAAGCAACACATACCTGAACAAATAATCTCTTTTATTACACTCTTGCAAATTATTTGCACGGGTTTCACTGTGAGAGAAAACCCGTAATCAACTCGTTACAAATCAATACACCCCATGAAGAGAACACCCGTAATGCGCGCCTGTTTTTCTTGAAAACCACGAGCTAACCATGCAAAATGTTTAAATTTTTATTACAGTCAAATAAAATTTAAAGTTATTTGAAAATTTGGAAAGGGTCTCGACTAATCTAAAATGTTAATGTAATTGAACACATTCCAAACATGCACTCCAATATATCTGGGGCCCGTTTCACTAAACTTCTTACGACTAAAATGTTCGTAAGCGCAAATTTAGGATCGTCTAGAAATTTCAATTGATGGATTTACATTTATTGAGCATAGGCTGCATATGCATATGCAGCCTATGCTCAATAAATGGAAATCCAATAACTGTTTACAAGGGAAAAACAGTGTTGATGTGCGATTTTACAGATTTTGTAAACTTAAAAAACATTTTTAGGGTCGTACGAAGTTTAGTGAAACGGCCCCCCCCCCTGGCTCATAGAAACAGCGAGTTAATTTGGGATTTCAAAAAGTTTAACATGACGTCACATTTGACGTCACACAACGTACGTCAAAAACGCGGGGGGGGAAAAACCACGTCATTGTGTAAAACTATTCATGCGCACATCACAATTCATTGATTATAATCTCAAAAATAGACTAAAATGTGCATATATATCTGCCGTGGAAGTGTAATAATATATTCCATTTGTACATGTTTGACTAGCGGAAATAATACACTCGTGTCCGTCGGCGTCCGTGAAGCAAAAGCAAAAACTTGTTCAACTATGCTCACTCGTTGCTTACACGGAAGCTAACGCCCTACACTCGTGTATTATTTACCCGCTATTTCAAAATGTACGATGGGAATATCCTCTATACAAAAACGCAAGAAACGGTTAAATGAGTTATGTAACAACATATACCTTCGAGAGAAATGAAAGAAAATATGTGTTCCCCCTAAAAAAGTTTCATTCTACATAATTGTGTCTTTAAATGGGTTAATTAGGAGCAGTGAAAACCAGGTTAACATTTGCCCATCCTCTAGCAGAAATTGATAAATGTGGCTGTGACTGAGAAATGGGATTTTGGGTTTTGTGATGAGGATCTGCAGTTCATCATTGCATCAATGAAAAACGCCCATCTTGCTTCTAACAAGGAATATAGATTGTTATCCTGCTACAAAGTGTGTTATTTTGTATCCCCCAGATGGAAGTCGGGGAATACTTTGGATTTGACACCGAACATCGTCTGCATCCGCCACAGACACTTCGTGTCCGGAGCATACTCAAATACTCTATGGAATATTTTCATGAAACTTTCACATATGCATAGATCATGACCCAAGGTGTGTCGTGCGCAAGAATGACAACTCTTGTGTTGCTAAATTTTTGGCGCACTGATTTTGTGTCCAGAGCTAACTTGAATACGCTTTGGAATATTTTCATGAAACTTCACACATGCATATACACGACCCTAAAGGTGTATCCACATGCAAGAATGACAATCTTGCATCAACTAATTTTTTAGTTATTCTTCCCTTTTGTTTTTAGCTCACTGAGCGAAGCTCATGTGAGCATTGTTACCGCATGTGTCCGGCGTCCGCCGTCGTCCGTCATCCGGTGAACATTTTCAAAGTCTTTCTCATCCCGGGTAACCATTGGGCCTATAGTCACCAAACTTCATGTCATGGGTCCTTAGGTAGGGGGATTACGAAATTGTTAATCCAAGATGGCCACCGTCTAAAAATAGCACAAATTCTTCAAAAATCTTTTTCTCAAGAACCGCCCAGCCGGATTTCGACAAAACTTGTTAAGAATGATCGATGTACAATGCTCTTTGAAAGTTGTTAAAATGGTGACCCGGGGAGGTCAAAAATGCGTAGCCCGTGGGGTCAAATTGGGTTTAAATTTTTTTTTATTTTATTTTTTGACCGATATGGGTCATGTCATATATCAAATCGAAGGTATCAATGAGGCGAATCAATTGATGTAATTTTTTGTCGAAATCGGATGGTTATGTCAAACAAGATGGCCGCCGAAAGGTCAAAAGGTCGTTCATTTATTAGAGATTTCAAAAAATTCTTCTTCTTCACACGCTTGGCCCATGGTGGCCAAACTTCACAGTTATGGTCCATGGTTGAAGCCTTTTCAGATTTGTTAAAATGAATGTCATTGCTAATCCAAGATGGCCGCCATCTAAAAATAAAAATAGCATAAATTCTTAAAAAATCTTCTTCTCATGAACCGCTAGCCGGATTTCGACGAAACTTGGTAGGAATCATCGATGTAAACAATGCTTCTTCAAAGTGTTAAATGGTGACCCGGGATCAAAAAAATGGGCGTATCCCGTGGGGTCAAATCTTTTAGCATAAATTCTTAAAAAATCTTCTCATAAACCACTAGCCGGATTTCGACAAAAACTTGGTAGGGAATGATTTGATGTATGCTCTTTCATCTAAGTGGGGAACCATCCACCCATATGGCCGCCAAAATTGTCAATTTATTAGTCTTTTTCTCGGGAACTACATGGCCGAATGCTGGCCAAAACTTCATAGTAAGTTAAGATCCTTGGGTGAAGCATTTTCGATTTTGGTAAAATGAGAGTCATCGCTTTAATCCAAGAAGACCACCCATCTAAAAATAGCTCAAATGTTTTAAAAACACATATGAACTCAATGTCACATTCCTTCCTCCTGGTGTTCATGGAGTCAGGTGAGCGAATTAGGGCCATCATGGCCCACTTGTCTTGTGCATGTCGGGAGCATAACTCACACACCTTTTGGAATATTTTCATGAAAAACTTCACTATGCGTAGACCACGATCCAAGGTTTTTTGTGTTTCGCACAAGAATGACAAAAAACTCTTGTCTCACTAATTTTTTTAGTTTATCTCCCTTTGGTTTTTCGCTCACTGATTTCATGTCCGGACAGCATAACTCACACACCCTTTGGAATAATTTCATGAATAAACTTCACACCTGCAGACCACAACCCAATGGTGTGTTGTGCGTAAGAATGACAACTCTTGCCTCACAAAATGTTTTTAGTTATTTTATTCCCTTTGTTTTTCTTCACACATTTTTTTCTTGTCAGTGGGAATAACTCAAATACCCTTTGGAATATTTTCATGAAACTTCAACAGTGTTTAGATCACGGACTCAATGTGTGTTTGCGTTTTGCAAGGTAGACAACTCTTTCCTCACTAATATTTTAGTTATCACCCTTTGTTTTTCACACATATTGATTTCCTGTCAATCTAAAACTTGATTTGTTCTTTGCAATATTTTTATTATTTCACACTTGCATAAACCGTTACCCCAATTGTGCGTCTCATGCAAGAACGACAACAAATCTCATCTACTACCATATTAGCTATTCTCCTTTTATTTTGTAAATGGCTAACAGTAGGCGGGGGGAGGGGATACACAAATGCGTTTGTGGACATGCGTCAATTTTCTAGATTTGAGAAGGAGCTACACTCGTCTTCACAAATGCTATAAGCCCCATTTCTCAGTCACAGCCACATTTAAGTATATTTTTCATTCAATTATTTTTATCAAGGTTTTAAAAAAACAAGAGTATAACGAGGGCATCATGAGATTGATGTCCACTGGCTGGTCTACTGGTCGATCCTGAAGGCCTACAGCTCCCCGGGCCACCGGCGGGCACTCGCCGCTGACTTCCGCAACTCCGAGCTGGTCATGGAAACGATAAAGGGAAAAGAAGTAGCGATCACACTCAGCAAACTGGAGTGAGTGGGGATCTACAGTCGGCGACCGGCGTGCGAGCCCTCGGTGCGCCTCATGCTGGCCCTGACATATTTGATTGAGGAAGATACGCGATGCACCCGCTGTCTACTCGAGTCTGGAGGGTTGGGACCGACCTGGCAGGTGGTGATTGCCAATATGCTCGACATACATAAGGCTGATGGTGGAAGGATGGCCTGTGGGCAAACAGATGAAGATGAGTGTGCCAACGGTGAAGGAAAACCTGGAGAAAAATCTGGGGTGTTGTTGGAACTTTTGTTTAACTGCTACAATACTGGATTGGATTTTTGTAGTCTGCTGTTTTTGTGTTGTTGTTTTGTGTAATTTTGTATTTGTAGCGCGGATCTCTATGAATCAAATGTATTAGATTTGTGTTGTGCTGGCTCTTTGGTCTCCTGTTTCCTTCAGATATATATTTCTCTATTGTTTATAATAAAATGTCAGCACATCAGAATCAACTCCTTGGGAAATGATTCTAATGTGCTGTAAAATACTGTTTTTTTACTGAGAAATAAGGACATTAATGTGTTTCCTTCCTTTTCAGGGTTAAACTCATTTATGTTGATAAAAACATTCATGAACTTGTACATGTAAGAGTGGGAATTGTAGTCGAGAGGTTATCAACCTCGACCGTCACTCTGTTGGCCTGGGTCGATCTTTTGATACCCGACACTGGAGTGTATGAAATACAATTGTATTCCTCGCTCTACCAGCTGGTTCTACCCAGTGTGCCATATAGCGGCTTTGATCCGCGGGTACTCAAGGCATAAGAACCAATTGGGACCATAAATCGAGCAACAACAAACTTGTACCTGTAGTTGGCTCATGCCAGAAATAGCTATGTTTTATTGGAGAGAATGGATGTGTCAGGCTGAACGAATCAAAATGTTTTATCTATATATAGTTAAAATTTATGTTTCATTACATTTTTTTTTCCATGATTCTGGTGACTTGAATGATTAGCAAAAGATTCCTTTTACTCGATGCAAATTTGTGTTTGTAACTCATCTTAACCGTTTAAATCTCACATTATAATCAATCACTTGAAATCAAATGCTGTAGGTGCGGATGGTATGGATTAGCTTTCACTAAACTTCGTACGAATCTGGTTTTTATCCAGCCAATCTGCCTAATACCAACTACTGTCAGTTCCACATTTTTCTGCCGACCTACTGTTGGCTATTAAACATATTAAATCTTAAAAAATATTTAAATGTACATACTTTTTCATCAATAACAAGAAAGTCACCCTTGCCAAAAAAAAGTGTTTCATGAAATTCCATTAAATATCGATTTTTAATTTGACTATTTGACTATTCGAAGAATAGTTAGAGCTTATGTAGTCACCCCAGCGTCGGCGGCGGCGTCGGCGTCACCGTCATGCCTTAGTTAAGGTTTTTAGTCAAGCTTTGTATGGAATACTCCTGGCCCTACACCCACTATACTTGGGACAACTTCATCTTCTAGTGATGTACATCAACAACCCCTGACCTATATTTCACCTTGACCTACGTGATTTAACCTTGAATTATTAATTTCCCTTGGTTAAGGTTTTTAGTCAACCTTGGTAAGGTTTTTAGTCAAGCTTGTAGATGGTAATACTATTATGCATACAGACACCATACTTGGACAACCTTTTCTTTTTCATAGGGGGGGGGGGATGTATATCAATAACCACCCCTGACTATAGTTTACTTTGACCTACATTTAAAAACCTTGAATTACTTAGTTATTTCCCCTTGTACTCAAAAACTTGGTTAAGGTTTATAGTCAAACTTGTATATGGAATACTCCTGGGCATAAAACAGCATCATACTTGGACACTTCATATCCTAGTGAAGTACATCAATAATCCCTGACCATATTTTTGACCTTGACCTACTTTTATTACCTGGAGGTTTACTTAGTTATGTTTATTTTCCCCTTGGGTTAAAGTTTTTATCAAGCTTGTATATAATAAACTCCTGGGCCTACAGCAACCATACTTGGAAAACATCATCTCCTAGTGATATACATTCAATAACCCCTTACCTATATCTGACATTGACCTACATTTAACCTTGAATTACTTAGTTAAATTTCCCTTGGTTAAGGTTTTTTTAGTCAACCTTGGTTACGGTTTTTATGCGGGCCGCGGCCACCTTTGTCAAGCTATGTGTACATCGACAAAACCTCGTAGTCGACTTTGCTATTCTGACTACAGCTCTTGTATTGATATGAATTTAACATGGTGACTAAAAATAGATTGAATTTTTAAATAAGTTTGGAATTTGTTGGACAAAAGTTTGAAATTTTAACTTTTGAAACTTGTTTTCTTTGTTGCATACAGTATCTAGCTAGTTCTGAAATGTTTTCATTGTTTGACTACCTAGTTACTCAATTCTCCAGCTCCTTTTGCCCCATAGGTATCTTTTTTTTTTTTGCAATAAAATCAATGATGGAATAATCATCAATAAGAAAAAAAATAGGAGGGTGACTTTTTTGTTATGATGAAAGGTAAACTTTTTACTTTTTAAATATTTGTTTTATTTCATATGTTTAATAGCCAAAGGTTTTTCGGCAGCATAACGTGGAACCAAGTTACTGTAGTGATCCCAACCCTCTATTATACCCACATTAAGCGATAATTATTTGGACCACAATTCTATTTGGGAAGTACAAATGTGGGCGACCTTTCGTGAAACAGACAGTAGCTACAGTCGAGAGATTATATGTAGCGGTGGGTAGCACTTTTGTTTGTTTCTTTTACTATAAAACTTGCATATGTGGAAAAACATTCATTTTTGTTGTTATATTTTTATTATTGTTAATGTAAATTATTGCATGTGTGAACATTGGTGTTTAAAATTAAAAAAATTATAGTGTTACATATACATGTATATATTATTCATGTAAACTAGCTTACATGAGTTGCCCTATGGTTATCTAAGTCGAGAGATAGCGTAGCGGGGTAGCAAATTTTGTTTTCTATTATCTAACCTGCATATCTTTGTGACAACATATTTGTTGTTGTTATATTATTGTTAACGTAAATTATGCACGAGTAGAACATGGTTGTTAATTATATTTATTGTTACATATAGATTTATTTGTAACCATCATGACAAAAAAGGCTTTTTTGAGAGATGTCGATTCTTAGACTGGTGATGTTTCCGATCAACTAGCATGAGCCATTAACGGCTGCAGTACGGTTATTCCTTATTTCCTTATTTACACGTAGCCTATAGAAATGTTTTTTTTTTAATGAAGCTACAACTGTGTAAACCAGATGGCTTCCCACAGTCTGAGCAGGGTTTACACTGATATCATAAGCTGCAGCCTTCATTTTGTCATGATGTCTTCCACTCAGTATCGGGCGAAGATCCAGGTCGAGATCCAGTCACGGGTCCACCGTATTCCGGACCCACCCCTGCTTGCTGCAAAAATAAAAAAAATGACATCGTTATTTCACATTGAAACACTGGCCTAAATGCTGAAAATCACATCTTTAAGGCGTTCTGGTTTCAAAAAAACCTTCGGGGAGGGGCCCCCAAACCCCCCGCGCTCGCAAATTCTTGGACCACTGCAATAATCCTGGATCTGCGCCGAGTATATTAATTCACAATACATGTATATTATTACTGGTAGTGGTTTTCCAATGTTTATACATGGTACTCTGCATTGTAAGTATCTACTCCATCAATAGAAAGGGTCAGAGGAAGAAAGGGGCCGACTCCAAAGGGAGTCGGCCCCTTTCTTCCACTGACCACTTCAACAGGTTAGTTTAACCAATTGCATGTGAGATACAGATATACGGTATCAAAATGTTCACCCAAGTCTTATCTATTTCTTTTAATTCTTTATGAAAGTATACGTTGTTGCCACTCGTTTGAACCGTCTCAGCGAGATGCATTACCGGTAACCGTTTCAAACCCTACAAACCATTTGCAAACACTGTTGATCCAGAGGAGTCCGCTTATAATGAGCCACCTCATCAAGATCTACAGTATTTGTCAGTACTTTTCAGATTTTTTCAAAAAAGTATTTATTTATATGATTAATGGGCTGGTCCAACCATTAGCACAAACAAGTTATTTAGGGGTGAACGAGTTAAAGGCAATGTGTCTCAGATGTGTCAGATATTCTAAATTTAGATATATATAAATATATTACTTAGAGATAATTGGGTAATAATATTTTAATGTGAATGGTAAATTAACAATCAGGATTCATCCATACCGGAATCCCGACCGGAGACCTGGTTTGACCCTCGGGTACGTTTTTGGCTTTCTTGTATGTGAAAATTGAATCTGGTTATACCCCTTATATGAGTAATCCTATTAGTATTGCTTTATGGCAAGGGGCCAAGTGACTTTGATGTGGTATGGACCTGGCACCTGGTCAGGTTATTCTAATTACAGGGTGAATATACTTATTTTGATGTAAATATTTCATTCTGATTTTGGGATTTTCCCTCACTGCAGAAGGTTAAATGCGAGATCGAACCCGTTGGCCTGATCTTAAATGACTGACCTTAGCTGTTGATAGGCCGTTAAACACCAATAAATCAAATCAATATTTTTTTTCTGTAAATGTACCGGTGTCACAGGAAATTCTCCCCCCTGCAAATCTCACCCCACCCCCCCCCCCCCCCCCCCCCCCCCCCCCCCCCCCCCCCCCCCCCCCCCCCCCCCCCCTCCCCCCCGGGAAGATTTCCAGGGTCGAGCCTAGGAAATTTCCTAGGAAATTCTCCCCCGGGGGGGAATATTTCCAGGCTCGACCCTAGGAAATTCTCCGCCCACCCTGGAAATTCTCCCCCCGCCCCCACCCAAAAGTTTGTGTTTGAATGCTACAAAGCAGAATTATTTCCCACCAAACATGTGCACATGGGCACAATGTATGTCATTTGGTAGTATAAGAAAGGGGAACATAAAAAATCACCTCCCTCACACCCCACCCCAATCTACCATATGCATAGTGTAAGTCCCTTGAGAGACAAGAATATCACAAGATTGGGGGAAGATTTCTGATCAAGTTCCCCCCCCCCCACCCCCCCCCCCCCCCCCCCACCATCTACCATATATGCATAGCGGATGTTATCGTCTCTTTGTAGACAAGGAATAACCCCCCCCCCCTCCCTCATGATGAAATAATGTATGTTGGTGTAGAGCAGATAGCATTTGGCATGTATCAGAAATACTCCCCCAATCTTGGGCTATTCTTGTCTACAAAGAGACATTCACATCCGCTATGCATATGGTAGATGGTTGGGGGGGGGGGGGGGGGGGGGGGGGGGGAGAGATATCTGCTATCTGTTCTACACCAACATACATTTCATTTCATCAGAAATACTCCCGACATCACCTGCTATTCTTCTCTACAAAGAGACAAACACATCTACTTTGCATATGGTAGATGGCGGGGGTGGGGGGATATATCCTAGGAAAATCTCCCCCCCCACCACCACCAATACATGCCACATGCTATCTCTTCACCAACTTTCATTTCCTCCCCCCCCCCCCCCACCAATGCAATGCACATGCTGTCTGTTCTACACCAACATACATTATTTTGTTTCATCAGAAATACTCCCCAATCGTGGGCTATTCATATCTACAAAGAGACGGGGGGAATATTTCCTAGGAAAATCTCCCCCCCCCCCCCCCCCACCAATACATGTACATGCCACATGCTATCTCTTCACCAACTTTCATTTCATTTCATCAGAAATACTCCCCCAATCACCTGCTATTCTTCTCCTTCTCTACAAAGAGACATCACATCCACTTTGCATATGGTAGATGGTGGGGTGGGGGATATTTCCTAGGAAAATCTCACTCCCCCCCCCCCCCCAATACATGGCACATGCTGTCTGTTCTACACCAACATACATTATTTTGTTTTTCTTCAGAAATACTCCCCAATATTTCCTAGGAAAATCTCCCCCCCCCACCAATACATGGCACATGCTGTCTGTACACCAACATACATTATTTTGTTTCTTCAGAAATACTCCCCACCAAAATCTCCTCATTCATGGGCTCATCATCCCCCTATTCATTGTCTACAAAGAGACAATCACATCCACTTTGCATATGGTAGATGGGGGGTGGGGATATTTCCTAGGAAAATCTCCCCCCCCCCCCCCCCCCCCCCCCCTCCCCACCACCAATACATGCCACATGCTATCTGTTCTACACCAACATACATTATTTCATTTCATCAGAAATACTCCCCCAATCATGGGCTGTTCTTGTCTACAAAGAGACGTCCATATCCACTATGCATATGGTAGATGGTGGAGGGGGGGGGATATTTGCTAGGAAAATCCCCCCCCCCCACCAATACATGCCACATGCTTGCTGTTCTACACAGCTATACTGTTTTTATTATCTAGACCCACCCCCACCATCTGCTATACCAATCATATGCAGCTATGGTAGAGATTTAACCTAGAGAACTCTCTACCAGCCAACATACATAATAGTTATGGTACGGTACAACAATGTATATGAAAATACATTAAAAGTTTTGTGGACAGTGTCTGTGAAGGTGGTGATGGGGGAAGGTGGGGGGGGGAATTTCCAGGCGGGGGGAAATATTTTCCTGGATATAAGCCTGGAAATGTTAGCAATGCTAAGGATTTAACAGTCTGTTAAGCTAACAGAAGCTTTGAGCAACCGGGCCCAGATGTAACATTGTAAAAGCAGTTACCATTATAGAAATTTATTTAATTAGTTTTAATAAAATAACAACTGTTAATAGCACAATTATTGCACTATTATAATTTTTTATAACAAATCCAGCATTTTTTCAGGTGTATATATGACCAGGGTTCCCCCATATTGAAACTGGTGAAATTCAAGGCTTTTCAAGGATTAGTAGGAAGTTAAGTTGGCTACATGTCACGTGACATAAAGTTGGCCATTATAATGTTGGGGTAATTCGACAGATTTCGCTCTACAATATTCACAATAGAAACTATGGCTGCAAGAGTAGTGTAAATACTATAAAACAGAAAACTATTTTTAATTGAGTATCCAATATTTTAAACTTGCACATCAAATATGGTGTCATATTTCCCATCTGAATCTATATTCACCCGAGGCACAGCCGAGAGAGAGTATAGCTTCAGACGGGCAATATGACACCATATTGACTTTGTAGAATCATAATAACATATTTGCCATACCGCAGATTCTTTATATTTCTCCAGAATTTATAAGTGTATTGGTACATATTTAACAAGAATTATGTGCCAAACGGCACAACATTACAAATATTACCTGACGTACATGTAATTCTAACATACACAAGAAGTAGAAATGTGTTAAGAACTTGGCAATTGCTGGATCGATTTTCAAAATCTAACTTTTGTTTTCTTAGTTAGGTCATTATGTTTCGTAAGTGATTTCCAAAATTGTTTGTTTCTGACTCCGTCTCCAACCGCCACCATTTTGATTTGATCCATATTGATGGGGTTGACGGGTAATATGAGACACGCCATGTGATTTGTACCTTCAGACAGCTGCGTAGTTTCATTAAATACGTTTATAAAAAAAATGTACAATATTTTTCATAAACTAAGTAAAACGTTGACTTTTGAAGCCATTTACGGAAAATGTTTAAAATTTTGTAAACATATTTCAGTGGGTGGTGGTCGGGTGAATGAGACGGCGTAAATTAACGGTATGGGTTCCTCCTTATAGGAATCACAATTTGCCTGGTTTGGCCCTCAGGTACGTTTTTATCTTTGGCTCTTTAGTTACCTGGGAGTTGAATTGGGTTATTGCCCATTATAAAAGTAGTAAGATTATTACTGATCCTACTGCTTTTGGGAGGGGCCAAGTGATTCTGGTGTGGCGAGGACCTGACATCAGATCAGGATTATTCTGATTTCAGGGCTGAATATATAGTTTTGTTATTGTAAATATTCAGTTCTGATTTTGGAAATGTACTTCTACAGATAATATATGGGATTTAGTACTAAACCCATTGACCCGGCCTTAAATGTCCTTAGCTGTTGATAGGCCGTTAAACCCCAACAAACAAACAAACAAATAAACATATTTCATGAAGTTATGCAGATGTCCGAAGGTACAACATCACATGGCGTGTCTCATATGGGCTCATATTACCCATCAAGCTGACCAATCAACATGCAATTAATTTATCTGCGGTATGACAATGAGTATTTAAATGTGGCTGTGACCTGAGAAATGTGGCTTTAATATGGAATTAGTGACCAATCTAGCTCCCTATCTAATAGCACACTGTAGCCTGATATTATAAGTTATTGTGATTCTACACAGGCTATATGGTGTAATATTGCCCGTCTGGAGGTATGTTCACCCGAGGCGATAGCCGAGGGTGAACATACCTTCAGACGGGCAATATTACACCATATAGCCTGTGTAGAATCACAATAACGTATTTGTCATACCGCAGATCCTGTATTTGGTCGTATAAACATATCTCTTATTTTGATCTTTGCGTTTTTTCAGGAAGAAAAATAATCTGAGATTCGATTTTCTGTTGCTTGTTAGAAGCATGCCTGTTGTTACAATGACGGAATAACGAACAGTGCAGATCCTAATCAGACTGCGGATGTACAGGCTGATCTGTAGCTGATTTCACCAAAATTGCTAAGCTTTGAGGGAGTAATCATTTATTTTTCCCGAAATGCATTATTTCTATAGAACTAACGACTGCATATATATTTGATGATTAAATGTATGCAGAATTATTATATTGAATTTATTACATTATCACAGCCAAAATGGCTGTGATAATGTAATAAATTCAGTACAATAAAAAATAATGAATTTATCCTTAAATTGAAAATTTCTCCCTCAATGTGTACTTTGTATTTTGGTGAAATAGGCTACTGGATCTACACTGGACGTAAAACCCATAAGCCTCAACTCTCCAGTCACAGCCAGAAATGTGTTGTTTGTACATTTGTATATTCTTTGAATAAAGCTAATCTACATATATTAAACATATACACTTTGATTTTTATTCCAACAGCGTTTAACCCTTGTTGGGAGCATGTAAGGGTATATTTAACGATGGGGTTCATCTTTAGCAGCATCCCAATATCCATTATTTGACCCTCAGGTACATTGTTGGCTTTCTGGAACGTGAGAGTTGAATCAGGTTGTACTCATTGTAAGAAGTAGGATTAGTACTAATCCTATTACTTTGGGGAGTGTGTCTAAATGACTGGTGGAGTGAGGACCTGGACCTGTAAATATTGTTGTTCTTATTTTGGTATTTTCGCCCCATCCTAAGACTATGCGAGTTCCATTAGACACCACCTTCGCCATCTGTGGATGGCAAGTGGGAGCATGTGATGGGTAATTCAATGATCGGGGTTCATCCTTACTGGAATTCCGACTGGAGACCTGGTTTGGCCCTCATTTATGTCTTTGACATTTTGTATGTGACAGTTGAATCTGGTTATATCCCTTATGTGAGTATTACGATATTCGTAATCCTATTTTAGGGGAAGGGGCCAAGTGACTTGGTGTGGTATGGACCTGGTACCAGGTCAGGTTATAGGCCGTTAAACACCGTTAAATACGAGAGTGCCATCGAGTATGTCGGAATGATTTGCGAACATACGGTATTGTATACTAAGTGTCAAAAAATGGACACATGATCATAGAATTACACCACCACCACCACATATCTCGACAATATTTATCACACATTCAGTGTTGAAAGAGAGAGAATGTATTTGTTGGTTAAAAATGTGATACTGTATTGGTTTAAAGGTAGGATTTGCTGTGGCTAAATCCAGTGGCTAAATATTTGTGTTAAATTTCGAGTTAAAAGAATAAACTTTAGTTATTATATGGAAAACAAAAGTTTGAAGTTACGGCTGTTTGCACAATCCAAATGTTATATGCCCTGCCATTGCACCCCTCCACCCCATTTGGTGTAGGGGCATCAACAAACAATACTTATTGTTGAGGTTTGCTCGAGGAGGTGGTCATGGTGCCATGCACATATTTAACATAAACAGACAAAACTTTGACCTGCAGCTTGGGCATGGAGTCAGCATGAAGTAGTAAAAAAGTGTGAACAAATGAGCAAGTTAAAGGCGATATTTTTGTCAGAAATTATTTCTTCCACATGAAAAGGGGAGGTGCACATCTTTAATAAACAATATGTTTAGAATGTATGTGTGAAGTTTCAGAATGATTGGTTGAAAACTGTGGGAGGAGTTGATTATACAAACTTGGCACTCCAATATGCAGAAAAGTGTGGAAAAATTACTCAAGTTAAAAACGTGATCTTTTTTAATTTTTCGGCATGAAAAGGGGAGGTGCACACCTTCAATATGTTCGAATGCATGTGTGAAGTTTCAGAATGATTAGTTGAAAACTGTTGGAGGAGTTGATTACACAAAGTTAGTGGTCCAAACAACGTTAACGGACAGACGGATGGACAGACAACGCCGTTTTTCAAATGGGCGTATACAAATAATTAACACCGGCCGCCATCAGTCTATATACATGTAATGCCAACATTTGTAAACACTGTAGAGGCAGATCAATGAGCTTGTAAATAGCATTCTTATTAAGATCTAAACTTCGTATGACTAAAATGTTTTTTTTCAATTGATGGATTTACATTTATTGAGCATAGCTATGCTCAATAAATGTAAATTCAATAACTGTGTTAAAGTGAAAACATGGTTAATGTGAAATTTACAGACCATCATAATTTTGCACTTACAAACATTTTAGTCGTACAGAATTTAGTGAAACGGACCCGTTCTATTTGCGGGTATTTTTCCATTGTAAACAAATCAATTTTATGACTTATGGCATAGCACAAATGGAAAGGAAAATGGACATGGTTCCGAGTAAATCGGTCATTATTCCCATGATATTAATACAGCTGAATAGAAAGAAACAAATTTGCTACCCCGCTCCATACCACTCGCGCGTAGAGGAGGCAAATTATTTTAGCTACTAAACAGAGTGATGTGAAGTATAGTAATAATGGAATCGTCACAGTTTCATTATTCTAGTACAATAAGAGCCCTAAATATTCGGACATAATTATTATGGCAAACACCTATAAATAGTGGAACCCCTCTAAACCGGTCGCCCTGGAAGGTCCCCATGGTGTCCGGTTTAGAGAGGTTCCACTGTAAAACAGACAGATGAATACCCCAAGACACTCATGGCTACTTAGCGATCATGAACAGATATTATTATCGAAGGTTAATGGCAATGTTACAGCGTCAATAAATGCAAATCCAATAATTGTTTACAAGAAAACATTGATAATGTGAAATTTACAGACTATCATAATTTTGCACTTACGAACATTTTAGTCGTAAAGAATTTAGTGAAACGGCCCCGTTCTATTTGCGGGTATTTTTTCCATTGTAAACAAATCAATTGTATGACTTATGGCACTGTAAAACAGACAGATGAATACCTCAAGACACTCATGGTTACTTAGCGATCATGAACAGATATTATTATGGGAGGTTAATGGCAATGTTACATATCTAAATCTATATCTATTCACACCTGGTGGCCGTTTCACTAAACTTTGTACGACTCAAATGTTCGTAAGTGCAACATTATGATGGTCTGTAAATTTTACATTAACAATATTTTCTTGTAGACAATTATTGTATTTACATTTATTGAGCATATGATAGACGATCCTAAGCCGTACAAAGTTTAGTGAAACGGCCCCTGGGTCTCCAAGTGATTCGGTGTAGCAAGGGTGCCTGGCACCGGCTCAGGACTCGGTCTTTCATGCTGAAACTTTTTATTATCTCGAATGAGACGTAGCGGTCGTAATTTCCTCGTAGGCGGCGTCGTCGTTCTGGACGTCCATCAAAATGTTGCACATCTCGTGATCTGTTGGGTCAGTTTGTTTGTTTGTTTATTGGTGTTTAACAGCCTATCAACAGCTAAGGTCATGTAAGGCCGGGCAAACAGGTTCGGCCCCGTTTTAACCTGCTGCATTGGGGGGAAAATCACAAAATCAGAACGGAATATTCAGCCCTGAAATTAGCTGTTGGGTCAGATCTTTACCAAACTTCATCATTACCTTCCTCACATTGGTGGCTATAACAACCCCGTGTCATTTGTGCGATGTTGACCTTCGTGGATGAGACGTTCACTGGCGCCTTGTTGTATGTACAGTGCTGACCATATGGTACTCCGGACAGGTGCATTTCCCGTCTCGACAGCTGTGACGGAAGCAATAGGACTTATGGGATTTGAGACCAGTGTAGCTGTGATGAAAAGGCAAACAGTGCAGATCCTGATCAGACTGCGGATGCACAGGCTGATCTGGATCTACACTGGCCGCATAACAGGATACAGACATGTGGCTGTGACTGGACAAATGGGGCTTATGGGATTTGTGACCAGTGTAGCTCCTGATCAAATAGCACACTCCTGTAGCCTGATATCGATCTATATTGTTTGTTAGAAGCATGACGGTGTTTCATTGATGGAATGGCGAACAGTGCAGATCCTGACTGTGTGGATGCACAGACTGATCTGGATCTACACTGGTCGCAAAACCCATAAACCCAATTTCTCCAGTCACAGCCACATATGACAATAGTCCATTATTACAGGAACTGAAAAACAGTCCGGTTGTAATGATAAAACCTTGACATGTACTTCATTATGTAATTCAGAAGTACCAGTAACTGTCGCCATTTACCGCAGTCAAACAGACCAGATACCCAGTTTGTTTTGTTTGTTTGTTTGTTTGTTGGGGTTTAACGGCCTATCAACGGCTAAGGTCATTTAAGGCCGGGTCAATGGGTTTAGTACTAAATCCCATATATTACCTGTACAAGTACATGTACATTTTCAAGTACATGTACAAGTGGGGGGAAAATCCCAAAATCAGAACTGAATATTTACAATAACAAAACTATATATTCAACCCTGAAATCAGAATAATCCTGATCTGATGCCAGGCCCTCGCCACACCAGAATCGTTTGTTTGTTGGGGTTTAACGGCCTATCAACAGCTAAGGTCATTTAAGGCCGGGTCAATGAGTTTAATACTAAATCCCATATATGTCCTGTACAAATGGGGGGAAAATTCCAAAATCAGAACTGAATATTTACATTAATTTATTTTATATATTCAGCCCTGAAATCAGAATAGTCCCGATCTGATGGCAGATCCTCACCACACCAGAATCACTTGGCCCCTCCCACAAGCTGTAGGATCTGTAATAATCTTACTACTTTTATAATGGGCAATAACCTAATTCAGCTCCTAGGTAAAAAAAGAGCCAAAGATAAAAATGTACCCGAGGGCCAAAACAAGCAAATTGCGCTTCCTATAAGGAGGAACCCTTACTATTAATTTATGCCGTCGCGTTCGTCCGACCAACCACCCACATACCCAGAAATCCCCAGTAATAGTGGGGTGTTTTTTGTCATACACGACTGCCTGGATAAAAGGTGTTGCTGTGTTTGTGAGCAGTCCAGCTCCTGTTTTGCTAGTGCACTCATGTATCATATCATGTATGCTGCTAAGGGTCTGCACTGCTTGTTCTACGAAGCACGTTTCATTGATGGAATGTCGAACAGTGCAGATCCTGATCAGACTGTGCGGATGCACAGGCTGATCTGGATCTACACTGATCGCAAAATAACCCGTAGCCCCATTTCTCAGCCACAGCGCACATCAATGAAACACACATGCTTCTACAAGCAATATAGATCGATATCAGCTGTGACTATATCTCTGATGATAGCGTCCATTTATGTTAGCTAGGGATATCATCATGTCTTGGAAGTGGCCATATACAGTGGGACCCCTCTAAACAGGACACCCTGTGAGGTCTGTACGGTGTCCGGTTTAGAGAGGTTCCACTGTAAATCCGACAGATGAATACCTCAAGACACGCGTGGCTACTTAGCGATCATGCACAAACATTATTATCGGAGGTATATGGCAATGTAACATAATTAAATTAAGCTCAACCAACTTTCCTCTGTGTCCGGTTTATTTACCTGAATTACAGCGAAACCTTTCAGCCGTACACCCTCGAGACCTCCCAAGGTATCTGGTTTAGATAGGTTCTACTTATTGCTCCTCAATTCATGCAGACACATGGGAGGATGCGAGTGCATGCATATCTTAATGATGGTTTATTGATTTATTTGTGGCCGTGACTGGAGAAATGGGGTCTATGACATTTGTGTTCCGTCTAACTCCTCATTTTCTAGATCGCTCATACAGCCCGATATATATGGATCTATACTGTTTGTTAGTAGTAGAACAGGGGTTACACTGACCGAGATGTGATCGGTGCAGATCCTGATCAGACTGTGAATGCTGATCTGAATCTACACTCATTGCAAATCACATTTAATGGTCTGTCGACAGCTAAGGTCATGTGTTAGGCTGGTTAATGGGGTCGAATCAGTATTTCACCTGCATAGAAGGGTGGTTGGGTGGCACTCCCAAATTCAGAAACTGAATATTTACATAAAAATACATATCCAGCCCTTCAATTAGAACTAGAAATGTGGCCTGTCGGCACACGAATACCCCCACTGGCAGCCAAAGAAAACGAGGGAATTTCGATAGGTTTGACCTTTGACCTTCAACTGTGACCTTGACCTTGGACGTAGGTGCATGGTTATTGATCGCGACACACCTTCTCATCATGAGAAAGATTTGTGCCAAGCCATTTGATAATCCATGCATCGGTGTAGAAGATGTAGAGCGGAAGGGAATTTCGATAGGTTTGACCTTTGACCTTCAACTGTGACCTTGACCTTGGACGTAGGTGCGTGGTTATTGATCGCGACACACGTTCTCATCATGACAAACATTTGTGCCAAGCAATTTGATAATCCATGCATCGGTGTAGAAGATATAGAACGGAAGGGAATTTCCAACAGACAGACCGACAGACCGACCGACCGACAAGCCGACTCCTATATACCCCCTCAAACTTTGTTTGTGGGGGTATAATAACCTGATCTGCTGTCAGACCGCAGCACGTCAGAGTAGTGTAACCACAGTTCCTAAAAGTAATAGGATTAGTACTAACCTTATTACATGTATAAGGAGTATAATCAGATTCAACTCTCACAGACAAGAAAGCCAAACATGTACCTGAGGGGCAAACCAGGGATATCGGGATTCCGGCCCAAGGGTGAAGGGCTGACCCCCTTGTTAAAGTACCCTTCAAATGCTCCCAAGCTACCACTCCGTATCACAATCAAACAATCATTATAATATATGCTGAAGGTTTTTATTGTAATTTCAGTACTAAACACATCCTACTCCAAAGAACTGTAGCCTATTTCACCAAACTTGCAAAGTATACTTATCTTACTAAGTACACTTGGAGGGAGAAATTTTCAATTTAAGGACACATTTATTAATTTTTATTATACTGAATTTATTACATTATCACAGCCATTTTGGCTGTGATAATGTAATACATTCAGTATAATAATTCTGCATACTTTTAATCATCATGTATATGCAGTCGTTAATTCTAAGTGAAATAATGCATTTCAGGGAAAAATAAATGATTACTCCCTCAAAGTATACTTAGCTAGATAAGTATGCTTAGCAATTATGGTGAAATCGGCTACAGGTGCATTTCTATCCGTATGACCTTGAGGTTGTACAGACGTAAAACCCCAGTCAATCAATCAATCATGCAGACATGGCTGTGAACAGAGAAATGAGGTTTAATGGTTCAGGATCTGCACTGTTCGCCATTGCATCAATGAAACGACTGTCATTCTTCTTACAAGCAATATACAGTAGAGCCCCTCTAAACCGGACACAGAGGAAAGTTAGTTGAGCTTAATTTAGACATGTAACATTGCCATTTACCTCCGATAATAATGTCTGTTTATGATCGCTAAGTAGCCACGCGGGTCTTGAGGTATTCATCTGTCTATTTTACAGTGGAACCTCTCTAAACCGGACACCCTGGGGATCTCCCAGGGTGTCCGGTTTAGAGCGGTTCCACTGTAGATCGTTATCAGGCTACAATTGTGGAGTGTGCCATTTGATCAGGAACTACACTGGCCACAAATACCATAAGACCCATTACTCCAGTCACAGCCACATATATCAAATGCAGATAAGAGGGCCTACCCTAGTGCCTATCAGTCCATCAAACAGTGTGTATTCATCTGAATAACAACACAGGTGGAATACTCGGAACTGTGACACAAAGAAAATGACCATTACAAAAAACTCCATTACCCCACCCACTTGGTCTCATACAGAACTATCTGCTATTAATGTCATGTACAGTACGATACCAGGTGGGTGGGGTAATGGGATTTTATTAATATACTATATATACACCGTCATGTGATTTTTTTCCTGTCACCTGTGATGTAACCTGTCTAAACCAGACATCCTGGGTACCTCCCAGGGTATCTGGTTTAGAGTGGTTTCACTGTACACTTTCAGCCTTTTGATACTCGAGAGCTAAATCCTGCTATACCCAATTAAAAGTAATAAGATTAGTGCAGACCATATTACTTTTGGGGTTGGAGCTAAGTGACTGATGTGGAATGGACCTGGCACCAGGTCAGGATATTCTAATTTAAAAGCTGAATATATATTTTTCTGTAAATATTTCAGTTCTGATTTTGGGAATTTCCCTCATTATGGACAGGCTAAATACGGGATAGTGGCTGTTGATAGGCTGTTAAACACCAATAATCATCAATCAATTCTACAGTACAGCCCTCTATAGCAGTGTTTGCAAACAGTGTAGATCCAGATGAGCCGACTTGTGATGCGCCATCTCATCAGGTTGTTTGTTTGTTTGTTTATTGGTGTTTAACGCCTCATCAACAGCTATGGTCATGTAAGACCGGGCGTCGCGTCAGGATCTGCACTTCTTGCAAGCAAGTTTCATATTTGTGAGAACAAAAACACCCCCTTTTCATAAATGGACTAGTCTGAAAATCATTTTGTGACGATTGGATTGGTTGCAAAATTAACATATCAAACTCAATCCCAGCTACTTAGGGGTGAAATGGTTCATCTGTTAGATCTCCATCTACGACAATAAGTCTTGAACACCTGCAGCAAACCTATAGTGTGTACAATTTTCGAGCTATCAAAGATGGCCATAGCCTGCATGTACAATGCGAGTCAGTATCGGGCATTATCTAGTCCCAAATACAACAAATTCCCGTCTTCTAAGGGTTTTAAGCACGAGTCTTATTCTCATGCGATATTGTAATACTGGAGCCAATTATGTATAAGCAGGTGTCAGTAAGTAGACTTTATTTACAGAGGAAGCTCAATTGGTAACCCAATCTTCCTTGAGGTCCTCTTATACTAATCTACAGTACATATATGTAACATTAGTATACAACATTAAATATAAATCAACATGATAATAAACATCAAACCATCCTAGTCTTTGGATACACCATTTGCTGGTGGATACACAGGCCCATACATTTTGTATCTAATTCTCCTAAGTCTCCACAACATTCACTGTTTTGTTAGTCTGTATTGAGTGAGTGTTTGTTTGTTTGTTGGGGTTTAACGGCCTATCAACAGCCAAGGTCATTTAAGGCCGGGTCAATGGGTTTAGTACTAAATCCCATATATTACCTGTACATGTACATATTCAAGTACATGTACAAATGGGGGGAAAATCCAAAAGTTTAACTGAATATTTACAATAACAAAACTATATATTCAGCCCTGAAATCAGAATAATCCTCATCTGATGCCAGGTCCTCGCCACACCAGAATCACTTCGCCCCTCCCAAAAGCAGTAGGATCAGTAATAGTCTTACTACTTTTATAATGGGCAATAACCCAATTCAACTCCCAGGTAACAAAAGAGCCAAAGATAAAAATGTACCTAAGGACCAAACCCGGTAAATCGTGATTCCTATAAGGAGGAACCCCTACCGTTAATTTAAGCCTTCACGTTCGCCCGACCACCCATCCACGTAACCGGATAAACAACTTACCTCTATACTTGGCAAGTTGGGCATGAAAAAGTCTCCATCAATGTCATGATAAATACAACACAAGTATATCATGCATAACAAATCACATATGTAACTCACCACAACTAAAGCGGGCTAATTCAGTTTTTGATCAGAGTAGCACCTACTGCGATACAGAGCCGAGGTTTTTTATTAAGGCATTAGTCCCCAAATATTTGAAACTGAATGATGTAGGCCCGATTACACCGTGTGGATGTGAAGGCTGAGTGGAAATAGAGGATCTTATGTGAGTGATGAATTTATAGGATATTTATCAACCTTTTCAACACCACAGGCCTGTATAGTGGTATTGGCAAAAAGTGTAGATCCAGATGAGCCGGCTCGTGACGAGCCGTCTCATCAGGATTTGCACTTTTTGCAAGTACCTTTTATGAACAAAAACATCCCCCTTTTCATAAATGGACTAGTCTGAAAATCATTTTGCGACGATTGGATTGGTTGCAAAATTAATGTATCAAAATCCATTCCAGTTACTTAGGGGTGAAAGGGTTAAACAAGTTATTGATTTCATAAACGAGGCTATACTGACTTTATGATGAATCAGTCAACGAGTTTAATTAATATCATATTAAATCAACACAAATGTAAGATTGTATATATTGCATAAGCACAGCATCATATATTGAAGTTGTAATTGTCGTCAAATATGTTTTCTGTAGTGGTCTCATTTGCATATTAATAAACTAGCGAATCATGATTTTTAATACACGGTGTTATTAAACTGGGTAAACAAATTTAATGTAATAAATAATTCTTCCTAGTAGCCCGCACGTCATTTACGTCATCATTTTTTGCATTTCTGTCCATTGATTTATGGATATTAGTGCTCGTAAGCCACAATTTCACTTGTATTCATTACATGTCAGGCATAGTTTATTCAACTATTATTTCAAAATCTGCGATTTGTTTCCCTCAATATTTGCAAATCCAATAAAGAAAGATATGGGACACACTTATTTCTTTCTCCAATTTAAAACCATCTCGGCGGAAATACATACTGCACTTAAAAATGAGACGAGCCATGTGATTTTGTACCGAAGGTGTGCGATCTTGAAAAATATTGACAAAATATACAATATTTTCTATAAATGATGTCAACAGTTGATGAAATGTTCACAGCAAATGCGGGATAGAATTCTGTATTTGCTATGAAAATTTCGTCAACTTTTGATGTCATTTACAGAAAATATCAGTTTCTGTAAATATTTTTCATCAGATATCGCACATCTTCGTACAAAATCACATGACTTCTCAAATAATTGTTGAATAAACTCTGCAGTAAGCAGAAATAAATTATTATGGATTAGTCTAGTAATAACTTTCCGGTCATATATACAGAATACATTACTATACATATTAAATTAATGTTTGTTCACACACAATCCAACATTTCACCAGACAATATCTGTCTACGAGACAATATACAATTATTGTCTTTTTTGAGGAGGTGTACATGGGATTTATGGAACCGAGAAAAGTTTTGACGTCGGTGAACATCACTTTTCGAAGGTCCGTAAATCTCGTGTACACCGACTCAAAAGACTATAATTGTTTTATTATATGACCCTTACCACGAATATTAATACCAGATGGCCGCGGCCCGCATGTCGAGCCCGCCGAGGCATTTGATGGTCTCAGAGTGTATTTATTTGAAGTTTGATGCCCAATAAGCATACAAAGTTTCAAGCAAATCTGACTTGCGTTACGGAGATAGTAGGTATGTGAAAACGTTAACGCAAATTTTGACAGAAACTTTAACGCAAACTTCTAAGTCATTTGACCTTGACATAGGGGCACAGGGGCCGCATGAGTGGGACACAGAATGAATATATGAATGATGACTAACAAGCATATGAAGTTTCATGTCAATGTGACTTAGGACTGCAGAGATAAGGTATTTAAAAACTTTAACGCAGATTTCGGAACACAAACTTCTAAGTCATTTGACCTTGGGCAGAGGGGCCGCATGAGTGGGATACAGCATGAATATATGGATGATGACTAACAAGCATATGAAGTTTCAAGTCAATGTGACTTAGAACTGCAGATATAAGGTATTTAAAAACTTTAACACAGATTTCAGATGGACGCACGCACGCACGCACGCACGCACGCACGCAAGCACGCACGCAAGCACGCACGCACGCACGGCCGGACGTTCCTACAAATGGAATACTTATGTGGCTAACCCTAACCTTTTTCCTTTGTTCATCCCTATTGTTCTGTAGCCACATAAACCCATTTTTAGCCACGGACGGACGGATGAATGGACGGACACCAGGACGTCATTGTGATCACTGTCTCGCTTTCCGGGCTCGACAAAAATCAGGAATAGTCACTAACAGTGTAAACACAAAATCAATTGCATGTGTCAGATTTACGCATGCACTCTAAGGAGGTGAACAATAGGTGAACAGAGTGCTTATTCGTGTAAACAAACCATTCAGAGGTATTCGTATTGAATTTGTAGATAATCACGTAGCCGTGTTTCGGCAAATGAGAATGATTGAAATACTTAATCATATAATAACAGTTATTGTTGCAGTACAAGTTTTGGTCTTGCTCACCCGCCATATAATTCCAACTCTTAACTGATTTACATGCTTCTATTAAAGCATTTTCAGGGTTTCCACTGGAGAAAATATAAAAAATCGCCACTTTTTTTTTTGTAAAGCGCACGCGAAAATTATTCAAATTTGAATATATATTTTTGAGCGCGCTTTGACACAAAAAAATATACATGCATGTAGTGTATCTACTAAGAACAATAAAACATGGTATCACTATGTTTATTTTTTTTTTTTTTTTCACACATCATTCATGATAAGATTCGACACATTGTGATAAATAAGAAATAAAATTAAATACATGTCATTTGACATAATACAGCATTATTTTCAACTTTCATTCAACATGTTTCACTACAACTTCACTTCATACATTTGTGGTAGAATTCAATTTTTGTCGGGTCCGAACTAATTCGGGAACGAAGTCGGGATTTAGCAGAGACAAATTCTCACTAAATAAGAACTGTTTCTGCTATTGTTGCTGTTAGCAGAAGCATTAACGTCTGTATTCTGTAAATGCATCGATATTTATCGATGACATTGACCTTTTATGAGGTTTTTTTTTTTTTTTTTTTTTTTTATAAACACCGTTTTCTATTGTAAACACGTGGTTTTACAAAGCCAAATAAACAGTGTTGACAGTCCGGAGATCCGGACTTAAATGAATCTGATTGGATGAAATTTAAAGGATCAAGAATGTCTTTATTTCTCATCAGAAGTATATGTTGTGACCACTCATTTGAACCGTCTCGTTGAGACGGTTCAAATGAGTGGTCACAACATATACTTTAGTTCAGAAATTTACCATGATTACCACTGTACACGGTGACACTAGGGTAATTTAACAGATCAAATCACAGATGACATCACCGTTGCACCTGACCCGTGTCAATCACAATAGAATACACACAATGTTTCACAATAGAATACACACAATGTTTGACAATAGAATACATACAATGTTTCACAATAGAATACGCACAATGTTTGACACGTTTAGATAAGAAAGCTGTGTTTGTAAACAATTGTGTCTCGCGTGTTGGGGATTATTGATTTATTCATTGGAAAACGTAGAGTTAAGGACGGCGGATAGGGAAAATCCAGGTATGGCTGCCGGGTCGGAAAATTATAACTAGATATTTTTTTTCGCCACTTTCTTTTTAAATTCGCCAAATTTGATCGCCAGCGGAAACCCTGCAATATGGCTGCCCCCATAGAAATTTGCGTGACATAAAATGCTATCTCAAAGGAGATAACATATAATAATATATAAAATACATTTTACACAAATAATTAAACAATAAAATAGTACGATTAACAATAATTACACATTTTATCAATAGAATTGACATTTTAAACCACTCCCCCATGGCGCAATAATTTATGCAACAGAGCACAGAAAAAATGTCCTCTACTGCGATTCATTCCGTGCCGATCTAGATTTAAAATAACTGACAGTTGTAACACGATTTATCAACAGGAATCTACTCGCTATCACTGTTCTGCACCAAATGTGATTGTTTTATTTATTAATAATGGACTGGACATAGCATAAGAACAGGTAATTTAAATATGAACCCGACTCTGGAATTGCCTCTTGTCGCTATCACGTGCCGTGGTATCTATGCCATACATTTTCACCGATTTCTTAAAAGTAGTTCATCTTAAAATGATATTTTCACAGTTCAAAACCGTATTTTAAAAATACCTTTTATCTTATTAACCCTTTCAACACTACAGACCATTTCCCACATTTGGAAACACAGTAGATCCAGATGAGCCGGCTCATAACGAGCCGTCTCATCAAGATCTACAGTATTTGTCAGTACTTTTTCAAATTTTATAATAATATATCTGCCTCGTATGATTAACACTTTCGGCACTACACAGGCCTGTATAGTGGTATTGGCAAAAAGTATAAATCCAGATGAGCTGACTCTTGACGGGCCGTCTCATCAGGATTTGCACTTTTTGCAAGTAATTTTCATATTTTTGAGAACAAAAACACCCACTTTTCATAAAAGGACTAGTCTGAAAATCATTTTGCGACAATTGGATTGGTTGCAAAATTAACATATCAAAATCCATTCCTGTTACTTGGGGGCGAAAGGGTTAATGTCAGATATTTATATGTGAAGGTTAAGCCATTCCCGGTACTGTGTGTGGTGAAAGGGTTAAAGGAGATATAACCAGGTTCAGGTTCGAATAAAACAAATTTCACAGTCATCCGACAATTATGAGCCGTTCTTTTACTGATTTCTTATTCCGGACAGCCAGTTTTTTCCAGCCATCACTGCATAACTAACTTCCCCTTGCTTAGCTTACCACAGTTATTTCCCTTAGCGGTCACAAGGTATATGACGTATGCGTAGTACTCTTGAGTTTATTTGAGCGCTGGTATAACATACATACCCTATTAAAAATAGTACTGTATAAATATAAGAATGACCTGGTTACACAATACATACTGAAATAATGTAGACACTGTCCACTACTGTGTGGGGTGAAAGGGTTAAGCCATTACCACTAATATGTGGGGTGAAAGGGTTAAGCCATTTAGAGTACTGTGGGGGGTGAAAGGGTTATGCCATTCCCAGTACTGTGTGGGGGGGGGGGTGGAAGGGTTATGCCATTCCCAGTACTGTGGGGGGGGGGGTGAAAGGGTTATGCCATTCCCAGTATTGTGTGAGTCCACCACATCCCATTCATGACCAATAGACCTTCATGGCTTGCGAGATTGGGTTGCGGCAGATCGGACATTCCGCAAGGTTTCTCGAGCAATCCACGCATGTCGCCAGATGCCCGCATGGCACGAACGTGATGCAGAGTTCTTTGTCCAGGCAGATTTTACAGAGCTTCATGTCGCGCAGTTTCTCATTCTCCAGAAGCACATCGTCTCGGTCTGATAATGCAACACAAAATCACATGGCATGTCTCATTGTGGCTTATGGGTTTTGTGACCAGTATAGCTCCTGATAAAATAGCACACTCCTATAGCTTGATAACGATCTGTGCTGCTTGTTAGAAGCAGGTCGGATGCTAGATGTTAGATGAATGACTAACAGTGCAGATTCTGATCAGACTGTGCATTCGCAGTCTGATCAAGATCTGCACTTTTAGTCATTCAACAATGGATCTACACTGGTCGGAAAACACATAGGCCCCATTTCTCCAGTCACACCACATATATTGAGACTACCAGTCCTAGTTTCTCTTGAATTCAAGTAATTCGGGAAAGCCAGTAAAACATGTAGAAATTCAGAGGCTCTGTGTATTTGCCAAATATGGATCCTTCTGATTAATTTTTCTTCCAAAACTTAAATGCCGCTGTGACTGGAGAAATGGGGCTTATGGGTTTTGTGACCAGAATATATTCAGCACAGTCTGATCAGAAACTGCACTGTTAGCCATTCCAACAATGAACGACCCGTCATGCCTAACAAGCAATATTGATTGTTACCAGAGTACAGGAGTGTGCTATTTGATCAGGAACTACACTGGTCACAGAACCAATAAGCCCAATTTCTCCAGTCAGTCACAAATAGCAATTACCAGGTACAATTTGGAACTATCAGGAGAACAGCTGCTTTTTCAGTGTTTCAATGTATTACAAATTGGTTTGACTGGCTAAAAAGAGAGGTTTTAGCTGACAAACAGTATTTCAAAGGATATTGAATATTAAAAAATAAATTAAAAAAAATTTTGGTTTTGAAGTATCTCACAAGTGACATTATATGTATTTACATTGCTTGTTAACACTCACCTTGTGGTATACTTATATGCTGACTGGGTGAGCTAGTTGCTGCGCTCCTGGTATATTGGTTCTCGGTTGTCAGTGGAGCGGTAGATTTTGCAGCACTGGCATCAGCGACGACCTGGGTACCAGCCAACTGAGCATGCTTGGGAAATGTCTGTTGGGTGAATGACACCTGCAATTAGTGAAGCGTTCATTTTAAACCACATTTCTTACTAAAAACAGGAACAAGGCAGAGCTCCAGATAAGCTGCGTATTTGCTTAAATACCCAATTAAAATTGCCAAAAACCCAATTGAAATCAGAAGTAGCGAGTATCAAAAAGCAATAAAATATTTGTGGTACCTTTATCATGCTGCAGAAAACAATAAACAGACCACAAATATAGCATATTTTTCTTATTTTCTATGAAAACACAATACTTAGAATTGTATCCAAGGAGACAATTCTAATGAAATGCCAAGACATGTTTTCATTTTGAAGCAAACTATTCAACAATTGCTGTCTGTTGATGTGTAAACAGTAGTGTGATTTTATTTTACCCAATTAAAATTCAGAAATGATGGAGTGACAATACTCAATTACAAATTCCTTATCTGGAGCCCTGAATTAAATGCACTGGACCTCGGATACATGTATGCATATAAAATGAAAAAATAACAACGAATTAGAGCAAGGTATTCCATGGTTTCAACCTGTATAGTGGTATTGGCAAAAGTGTAGATCCAGATGAGCCGGCTCGTGACGAGCCGTCTCATCAGGATCTGCACTTTTTGCAAGTAATTTTCATAATTTTTAGAAAAAAACACCCCATGTTCATAAATGGACTGGTCTGAAAATAATTTTGTGATGATTGGATTGGGTTGCAAAATTAACATATCAAAATCCATTCCAGTTACTTAGGGGTGAAAGGGTTAATCTGCCGTGGATGTGCAAAAAACAATGTTTAACCCTTCGCGCCGTCGATAACGCACCCCCCTAAATTATTTCCTGCGTACGGGCCTGGATGTACATATACTCCTCAAACTGTAACACAAACAAAATATTTTTAGCATAGGGGCTATAGAATGAAAATATGGATGATGACAAATAAGTATATGAAGTTTCAAGCCAATCCGACTCACGGTAACAGAGATAGTAGGTACTCAAAAATATTAACACAAATCTCACAGACAAACAGACAGAGTGGCGACTATATGTAAACCAACATGTTTTAGGGGTACATAAAATCAATTTAATTGTAAATTTGTCAAAAGAAAAATGAATTTTTTTGCAGGCAATGGTTGATTTCATGATTCACAAATTGTGCTTCATACTACAGTAACAGCGGATAATTTCAAAGGCCAATGCCTATGCTGGTAAGATGTACGTTCTCTAAATTGGTACTCAAAATCAGGAAGTTTGATTGGTCGACACGACCAATCAAACTTCCTGTTTTAGAGCATGAACACCGAGTAAGACAGTGCTTTGACAACGTTTTATATTAACCCATTCCTTTCGGAATACACCATTTATTAATTTATGAAATTTATTAAATATTTTATTTTTATTTTTGTTATTTCTCAATGAAAGTATGTGTTGTAACCACTCATTTGAACTGTCTCAAATGGTGGTCGCGACATATACTTCCGAGCGTATAGAACGAAAATATTTACGATTTTCCGAAAACATAATAGCGTATCCTCAGCATGAAAAGGGTTAAGCACAAATGCCCCAGAGCCGTGTAATGCCACAGTACCTGTGTGTTTAGGGAGGGGGGTTTGCCATGTGATTCTACGCCTTCCATGGCCACGTCATTGCCGGCAGGCGAGCAGCAGGATACTGGACCACTGGGCCGATTACATGTCTCGCTGTCCCTGCGAATCTGCGCAATAGCATAGATAATCGACTGCGCATCGCGTAATCGGTCGACTCCTATAAGAACAATTACACAATTTGAAAATAAATTGGAAAACGTGCGACAATGAAAGGGTATACCAGTAGCCTATTTCACCAACATTGCAAAGTATACTTTGAAGGAGAAATTTTCAATTTTAGGATAAGTTTATTAATTTTTATTATACTGAATTTATTACATTATCACAGCCATTTTGGCTGTGATAATGTAATAAATTCAGAATAATAATTCAGCATACTTTTAATCATCAAATATATGCAAGTCGTTAGTTCTATATGAAAAAATGCATTTCAGGAAAAATAAATGATTACTCCCTCAAAGTATACTTTGCTAGAAAAGTATACTTTGCAATGTTGGTGAAATCGGCTACTGTAACGTCCCAGCAACAGTAATTCAGGTCACAGAGACGTTTCCAACATTTCCAGTCTCATCCAGTGGAATGGAAGCACGATGAACAGAGCTTCAGATAAGCTTCGTGTCTAAAGAGTATTGTACCCCCCGATTTCAGATTAAATGCGTATTTTATTTTTACAAATGTATTATTGATGTTCTTCATGATGTAATAGGGAAATAATGATCAAAACATAAAAACAAATTAAACCATTCACTTATTTAAGTGTATTATTACTTCTTATTTATACTGTACAACAGTTGAACATTTACTTAGTTGAGCTGAAAAAAGCAGCTTTCTTTTTGTAGCTGAACTAAGTAAATGTTCAACTTTATTACAGTATTTCCACTACTCGTTCATGATTGAAAAAACATACAGATATGTTTTAAATCTTATACATGTACACCAGGGCCCGGTTGTTCAAAACATCAGTTAGCTTAACGGACTGTTAAATCCTTAACTGAATGGTTAAAATCTCTGTTAAACAGAGATTTTAACCATTCAGTTAAGGATTTAACAGTCCGTTAAGCTAACGGATGTTTTGAGCAACCGGGCCCATAATTACAGTGGACCTCCCAGGGTGTCTGTGTTTAGAGAGGTTTCACAGTTACAGTGTACTGACTACAGAGAATACGATATATTGAACAATCTTTGCAATTGTTCAATATATTATATTAACCCCATTACACTTGGAATTCACCTTTACAGGTTTAAATATTTTTAAATATTTTATTTTTGTTTTTCTTATTTCTCAGTTAAAGTATATGTTGTGAGACGGTGAGACGGTGAGACGGTTCAAATGGTGGTCACGATATATACTTCTAAGCACTAAGAAAAGTGAGAGTGAAAGGGTTTAACGTCCCACCAACAGCTAAGGGCATATAGAGACAGGACCACAGTTTAAAGTCTCATCCGACAGATCAGTGGGAATGAAATACTATGCAAGTATTTTTGTTGCCCAAGGCGAGGTTTGAACCCACAACCTCCGGATTGGAAGTCAGGTGTTCTAACCCCTAGGCCACAATCCATCCCTATTTAAGCAATAAGAACGAAAATATTTAGGATTTTCCACACACTAAATGGTGTATCCTCAGCATGAAATTGGTTAATGTGGAAAGCTTACAGAAATACGGACAATAATTTCTTGAAGGCAGACCCTTTCCCAGAGTGTCACATTTACATCTAGGTTTCACTGTATTTGCTCGACGGGGTACAGAAATGTGGCTCTGACTATATAAATGGGGCTTAAGGGTTTTTAGACCAGTGTAGATCCAGATCAGCCTGTGCATCTGCACAGTCTGATCAGGATCTGCACTGTTTGCCATTATATCAATGAAACACCCGCCATGGTTCTAGCAAGGAATATGGATCGTTGCCATGCTACAAGACGGTGCTATTCGATCAGGAGCTAAACTGGTCACAAATCCCATGAGCTCCATTTCTCCAGTCACAGCCACAGATACTGACCATATTTATTGTAGGCAGCCTTGATCTGCTCCTGGCTATAGCCACTCTGCATGACAGCCAACACATGGGGGTGGGTGGACAAATTGTCTTCACTGGGCATCACCGAGTCTATGCCATTCTGTAAGGTCAATCAAAAATATCGTGTTAACTCTTTGCATGCTGGGAAACTTGTGGGCTATAAAGAGTTCAAAACTAGCGGACAAAACTTCATCATATTTTCTTTTATTTCTCCTTGTAAATATCATGAATATGTCTTGGAATTTCATTCAATTCTAATGAAATTCCAAGACATATTTACAGAGGGAAATAAAATGTATAGTCCTAATTTGTTTGGCAGATATTTTCGCCGCTAGCATGCAAAGAGTTAACTATGACACAATAACAAGGGCCTACATGAGTTATGTGTTTTAGATGGTGTCTCAAATATTCAATATTGGGATTTTGCTGTATCGATCGACTGCAAATTATTAATATCAACAAAACATATAATTTTATTTGATCAACTTCTAAGGTTGTGTTTTATTATACCACAGAGCTGCAGATAATGTGCGTATTGGCATATTTTACGCACTCATTTTAGCAGAATACACATTGATATCAAAAGTGGGAGTACAAAATACTCACAAAATGTGAAAATAAGCATTGATTTTCAAATTGAGTAGTGAAAATACTGTAATAAAGTTGAAAATGTGTTTGTTTTTTGCAGCTCAAATAAGGGAATTTTTAAAAAAATATATATTTTTTTTATCATTTGATTTCATAAGGAAGAAAATCAAGAATACATAAAAGTAAAATATGCATTGAACTTGAAATATATGTTGGTATAATACTCTTTACATACACAACTTATCTGGAGCTCTGCTACTATACGCCTGTGCTACCACAGTCACGGATTGATTAACTGAGTGTGGTTTTACATCCGTTCAACAGTAAGGTCATACACAGACAGGAAGGCACCTGTATGTGGAGATCACTGAACATTCAGGAGTAAAGTTACAAAAACCGTATATACAGCACTAGACAATATTTTGATCTGTAGCCTATTTCACCAACATTGCAAAGTATACTTTTCTAGCAAAGTATACTTTGAGGGAGAAATTTTCAATTTTAGGATAAATTTATTATACTGAATTTATTACATTATCACAGCCTGGACTGAACCCTACATATTTTGGTTGCTTTAATTCACAGCTGAAAGTCGAACCCCTTTTTCAAAAATGCAGGCGACGCCCATAAACTGGTTGCAAATGATATAAGCAGCCACAGCCAAGTATCAATTACAACACATACCTGTTCTTGCATACCTCATTAACTTTTGCTTACATCAACTGGAGTCTAGATTACATTTGATCTGGCATGACCTACCATGATGTAAGATGCACAATTAACACATTACAATCGCAATACTGCTTTACATGTATGTGAAAATAAAAGAATCTGACTAAAAATATAGGAGGGCGGCTACTATTAGAAGAAATACGGTATATGTTGTGACAACTCATTTGAACTGTCTCAGTTCAAATGGTGGTCACAATATATACTTTCTACGAGAGATAAAGAAAATATTTGAAATTTTACTGTGGTGTATCTTCAGAATATAATAGGTTATAAAGAATACATGAACCTAGGGACCTATTTCATCAAAATTGCAAAGTATACTTTAATATCTAGCAAAGTATACTTTGAGGGAGTAATCAATTATTTTTCACAAAATGCATTATTTCATATAGAACTAACGACTGCATATATTTGATGATAAAAAGTACGCAGAATTATTATACTGAATTTATTACATTATCACAGCCAAAAATGGCTGTGATAATGTAATAAATTCAGTATAATAAAAATTAATAAATTTATCCTAAAATTGAAAATTTCTCCCTCAAAGTATACTTTGCTAGATATATAAGTATACTTTGCAATGTTGGTGAAATAGGCTACAGAGCTGCAGATACATGTAAGCTGTGTGTCTAAAGAGTACTATACGCCCTGATTTCAAAATCATTGCGTATTTTACTTTTGCAAATGGATGATTGATTTTCTTCATCACTAAATAGGGAACAAAGGATACAAAAAATATATAAAAAATTTAAACATTTACTTATTTGAGCTGCAATCAAACACTGTTTGCTTTTTGCAGCTCACCTAAGTGAATTTTCAACTTTATGACAGTATTTTCAACACTCAATTTGAAAGTCAATGCATATTTTCACATTGCTGTGCGTATTTTATACTCCCACTTTTGATAATCAATCCGTATTCCGCTAAAATAATTGCGTAAAATACGCCAATACACACCTTATCTTGAGCTTTGTGAACCTCATACTAGTTATGAACAAGTCACTTTATGTCATTTCTCCATGACGATAAAATGCTCGACGCGTAGGGATTATTCTGTCGGGGCGATATCTGAGAACCAACATACTTTTTTATATGGCCTTACGTAATGTAATACATGTATATTCAACTTGCCTCTTCTATCCAGAAAGACCCACCCACTATTAGTGGATTAAATGATAAATACTGAATAACAATTACAATTTTGTTGCATATATCCAGTGAGGTCAGCGTGTAAATGCACACACGAACGAACACGACAGGTTGGTTCCAACCTGTCGTGTTCGTTCGTGTGTGCACTTACACGCTGACCCCCACTAAATATTTTTTATCCCAAATTTAAAATTTCCATATCTCACAAACTATGCATCAGAATTCAATATAATGTTTTAAGATGATTCAAATATGTTGTCAATACAAACTTGTGTAAAGTTTGTTTTTATTGGTGTTTAACGGCCTATCAACAGTCATTTAAGGCCGTGCAAACGGGTTCGATCCGTGTTTAACCTGCTGCATTGGTGGGTAAATCCCAAAATCAGAACGGATTTGTGTTAAGAAAACTGGAACATAAAAGAAACTAGAAATGGACGCTTGTCGACAAGCGCATGTGTATCCCCCTCCCCAGATACACAAGTAGTTTGAAAAAAGGGTGTTCGAGTTATGCTCCGGAGACAAAATCAGTGACAGAAAAACAAAGGGAGATAACTAAAGAATTAGTGATGCAAGAGTTGTCATTCTTGCGGGACACACCTTTAGGGTCGTGGTCTATGCATGTGTGAAGTTTCATGAAAATATTCCAAAGGGTGTTCGAGTTATGCTCCAGACACGAAATCAGTGCACGAAACAACAAAGGGAGATAACTAAGAAATTAATGACGCAAGAGTTGTCATTCTTACGTGCGACACACCTTTGGGTCGTCTTCTATGCATGTGTGAAGTTTAATAAACTAGAAAATGTGTACATAGAACACGGATGTCCCACATATCGCTTTGATAATAAATGAGGCTAAATTGCAAGTCAAAATTTTCTTTTACCTGAGCGTTAAAAGTTTTTGAAGCACCAAGTATGTGACCTTGACCCTGGGCTTGGCGGGGGCAGGACAAACGTGGATTTGGCACAGGGCGGTAGAGGACCATTAGAGCAATGCATATATGAAATATGAAGCTGATCCGTGAAAGAAAAAAACAGAAATTATAAGATATTTACCTGAGCGTTAAAGTTTTTGAAGCACTAAGTATATGATGTTAACCCTGGGCTTGGCGGGGGCGGGACGAACGTGGATTTGGCACAGGGCGGTAGAGGACCATTAGAGCAACGCATATATGAAATATGAAGTTGATCCGTGAATGGAAAGAAAAATTATAAGATATTTACGCCGAGCGTAAAGTTTGTTTTTTGAAGCACTAAGTATGTGACCTTGACCCTGGGCTTGGCGGGGGCAGGACGAACGTGGATTTGGCACAGGGCGGTAGACGACCATTAGAGCAACGCGTATATCAAATATGAAGTTGATCCGTGAATGGAAATAAAAATTATAAGATATTTACCTGAGCATTAAAGTTTTTGAAGCACCAAGTATGTCACCTTGACCCTGGGATTGGCGGGGGCAGGACGAACGTGGATTTGGCACAGGGCGGTAGAGGACCATTAGAGCAATGCGTATATGAAATATGAAGATGATCCATGAAATAAAACAGAAATTATAAGATATTTACCCGAGCGTTAAAGTTTTTGAAGCACTAAGTATGTGACCTTGACCCTGGGCTTGGTGGGGGCAGGACGAACGTGGATTTGGCACAGGGCGGTAGACGACCATTAGAGCAACGCGTATATGAAATATGAAGTTGATCCGTGAATGGAAATAAAAATTATAAGATATTTACCTGAGCGTTAAAGTTTTTGAAGCACCAAGTATGTGACCTTGACCCTGGGATTGGTGGGGCAGGACGAACGTGGATTTGGCACAGGTCGGTAGAGGACCATTAGAGCAATGCGTATATGAAATATGAAGATGATCCATGAAAGAAAACAGAAAGTATAAGATATTTACCCAAGCGTTAATGTTTTTGAAGCACTAAATATGTGACCTTGACCCTGGGCTTGACGGGGGCAGAACGAACGTGGATTTCGCACAGGGCGGTAGAGGATCATTAGAGCAATGCGTATATGAAATATGAAGTAGATCGGTCGAAGGATGAAGAAATTATGAGACATTTACCCGAGTGTTAAAGTTTTGTGACGGACGGACGGACGGACGGACGGACGGGACGCACGTTCCTACGAATGAATACTTGTTGGGTTTTTACTGTATAAAAATACCCAACAAGAGTACCCAACACTATCCTAACCCTACCCAATAAGATCCCCGTACGCTTACAACAAGTACCCATTCGTGTGTGCGGACGGACGGACGGACGGACAAGGGTAACACTAAATGCCCCTCCACTATCGTGGTGGGGCATAAAAATATTCCAAAGGGTGTTCGAGTTATGCTCTGGATACAAAATCAGAGCACGAAACAACAAAGGGAGATAAGTAAACAAGAATTCCGCGGAATCAGATGCCTCGCCTTGTCCCGCCTTGACCTCGAGCCTGGGCCCGAAAGCAATTTTCACTGGCCCAAACATATTATACAATTATTGACTAGTGAACAATAGAATATCAGATTATATTCTATGGCTAACTAGTCAATAATTGTTTTATTATATGATAATAGTCTGTATATAGCACTTACGACCTTATGCTACTAGACAACAATTGAAAAAGAATTTGAAAAAAAAAAATGAAAAAAAAAATTGAAAAAAAGTTTAAAAATTAAAAATAATAATGCTTGCTACTGGAGCCCAGAATTTTTTTTAATAGTCCTATATTTATCTACATATATCTGCACAGGTCCACATAATGCCACAATATTTTCAACACAGTTTACGGAAATAAATTACCTGTAAGTGGTCAGTGGTCAGTTGCACATGCTAGCACATGCACAGGTGAATAGTCTGTATATAGCACTTACGACCTTATGCAACTGGACAAAAATTGAAAAATAATTTGAAAAAAAAAATGAAAAAAAAAAATGGAAAAAAAAAGTTTAAAAATAATAATGCTTGCTACTGGAGCCCAGATTTTTTTTAATAGTCCTATATTTATCTACATATATCTGCACAGGTCCACATACTGCCACAATATTGTCAACACAGTTTAGGTAAATGTAATAATTTAGCTGTATAAATTACCTGTAATAAGTTAGTGGTCAGTTAAAAAATTGAAAAAGAATGTAAAAAAAAAATGGAAAAAAAAATTAAATTAAAAAAAAGAAAAAGAATAATGCTCCCTACTGGAGCACAGAATGTTTTTTAATAGTCCTATATTTATCTACATATCATATATACACAGGTCCACATATTCCCACAATATTTTCAACACAGTTTACGGAAATGTAATATAATCATTTACCTGTATAAATTACCTGTAAGTTGTCAGTGGTCAGTTGCACATGCTAGCACATGCACATGTGAATAGTCTGTATATAGCACTTACGACCTTATGCTACTAGACAAAAATTGAAAAATAATTTGAAGAAAAAAAAAGAAAAAAAAAAGAAAAAAAAAAAAAAAACAAAAAAAAAAAAAAAAGTTTAAAAATAATAATGCTTGCTATTGGAGACCAGATTTTTTTTTAATAGTCCTATATTTATCTACATATATCTGCACAGGCCCACATAATGCCACAATATTTTCAACACAGTACCCAATGTAGTAATTTACCTGTATAAATTACCTGGTCAACAGTGGTCAAGCACTGGACATCTGCACATGCTAGCCCATGCTAGCACATGGTTCTCCCAGTTTCTATTGTTCTCTCTACAGGTAAGGTGTACAGAGCACACGAGAAAAGGTGTACAGAGCAGACGAGAAAACAGGTCTTCATGCATTATTGTCCAGTTTGTAGAGTGCGCAAAACAAAAAATGGAGATAACTGAAAAATTAGCTACGCAAGAGTTGTCATTCTTGTGCGCTACACACCTCCGGGTCGTGGTCTATGCATGTGTGAAGTTTCATGAAAATATTCCAAAGGGTGGTCGAGTTATGGTCAATCAGTGCGCGAAACAAAAAAGGGAGATAACTCAAAAATTAGCTATGCAAGAGTTGTCATTCTTGTGCGCGACACACCTTCGGGTCGTGGTCTATGCATGTGTGAAGTTTCATGAAAATATTCGAAAGGGTGGTGGAGTTATGCTCCGGACACGAAATCAGTGCGAGAAACAAAAAAGGGAGATAACTGAAAAATTAGCTATGCAAGAGTTGTCATTCTTGTGCGCGACACACCTTCGGGTCGTGGTCTATGCATGTGTGAAGTTTCATGAAAATATTCCAAAGGGTGTTCGAGTTATGCTCCGGACAAGAAGTGTCTGCGGCGGACGCGGACCGCGGACCGCGGACCGCGGACGCGGCGCGCTGTCAAATCCATAGTATCCCCCGACGGAGTCCGGGGGATACAATAAACAGAATGCATCACAATGTATTCAGCATTATAGGATTAACCCTTAATCCGCTATCCTAATTATTTTGTTGTCTGCTGTTTATTTCCTATATTTCAGTTTTATCATCAAAAACATGCTTTGACAGCACTTTAAAATAATTTACAACATCGTTTAAAAGCACTTTAGAATCATTTCCATTGGAAATGATTCTGAAGTGCTGTCAAACCATGTTTTTATTGAGAAATAAGTCAAGATTAATAAGATATAAAAGCAAAAACAGATGACAATTGTTGTGAGTAGCGGTCTAAGGGCTAAGAATCATATTCACATGCATTGTCAAAACATACTTCTGTTGATAAAAAAAAATATGAAAATACCAAATGAACAGTGGATGATAAAGTTGGAAATTATTATTTTTTATGTTGTTCGACTGAATTTATTTGAAGTCATTGTAGAATACCTGTATGGATTATCTGTGTCTTCAGAATCAGCTTGTTAATTAGGGCCTAGTAATATCGTATTATATATCATTTTAACCAGGATAAGAAATCACTATCCATTCTATTTAGTCTCTTATAATTCTTACACAGAATGTACATGTATTATTGTAATGCACTTGTAAACGTATTACTGTTTTATGTGTATATGGATGAGACTTTAACCCTTTCAACACCACAGGCCTGTATAGTGGTATTGGCAAACAGTGTAGATCCAGATGAGCCAGCTCATGACAAGACGTCTCATCAGGATCTGCACTTTTTGGAAGTAATTTTCATATTTTTGAGAACAAAAACACACCCTTTTCATAAATGGACTAGTCTGAAAATCATTTTGTGACGATTGGATTGGCTGCAAAATTAACATATCGAATTCCATTCCAGTTACTTAGGGGTGAAAGGGTTAATAAACAACACAGTGCAGCCTCTCTACAACAGCCACCCATGGGAAGTCATACAACTGTCTTTTGTAGAGAGGTGGCTGTTGTAGGAAGGTTAGATATTATATAGAGGCAATTGTCCATTTGGGATATAAAAAGTGAAAGTGAATGGGTTTTACTTTCACTTTTTATATACCAAATGGACAATTGCCTCTATATAATATCTAACCATCCAACATTTGGCCCGGAATTGGGAAAAAAAATATCAGCTGTTAGAGAGATGGGTTTGTTGTACAGGCGATAGGTGGCCATATGGGGAGGTTTGACTATATTATGTCAGGATTTCAAGAAACTCACCTGTTTGTCTTTCACATGCTGAATATAGGCATCACCCTTCACCATACGCACATACCCGCAGTGCGTAAACCACTTAGCGTGTTCCTCCATCGGATCGTCTTCTGGTTCCCAATCGTATAGCTCACCCCCACACCAGTAGCACTTGGCCCGGTCCCCAGCTCCTGTAGAATGAATAATTAACCCTTTCAACCATAAAGCCAACATTTGCATAGGCATCACCAGGCATTTTCCAGGGGGGTTCCACTGCCGCATGCAGAGAGGGAGAGCACGAGGGGTATCCCATCTCGTTAGTCGGAGGATTCAGATTTTTTTTATTTCTATGTGCAATTTCCTGTGTTCTAATACTTGTCAGAGCTATAATTTCCAATAGTCATACATGTACTTGCACCCAAAAGGTAAAACTGAAAAGGGGGTTAGTTCGCACCCCCACCACCCCTCCCGGGACTATGATTTGTATTAACACTGCAGATCCTGATTAGCTGGCTCATAGCCAGCCATCTCATCAGGGTTAGCTGTGTTTGCCAGGATTATTAAGATTTAGAAACATACCTGTTTATTAATAAATGAAATAGTCCACAATTAACATGAAGCAGGCCATTGTTGTGTATTTAGGAGTGAAACAGTTAAAGGCTCACAAATATTTTAAAGCCAAGTCTTCAAATTCCAAACATGCCCAGCAGGCAAATGAAAACATATTTTCAATTGCTCAGTAAAGATTTCAATTCACCCAGTGTATATTCCATGGTTCACACCAAAATTCAAGGACTTTTTAAATATATTTCATAAATTTGCAAAGGTAATCTACGATGTTTGCGACCAGTATAGCCCCAGACCAGCCTGCACATCTACAGTCTATGTTTACAAATGGATTACTGATTTTATTACGGTTTTTTTTTTAATAAAAAAATAGTGAGCCAATGAGCAAAAAATGCAAACAAAATTGAAATTTCCATTATATTAGCTGCAAAAAGAGAGCAGTGTTTGCTTTGTTTCAGCTCAAGTACATTGTCAGTGAACTTTGTGAGAGCATATTACTCCTCTAAATTTGAAAATCAGTGAGTAATTTTATTATTATGAGCATTTTGTACTCCCACTTTTGAAAATCAATGCGTATTCCAGAGCTCCAGATAAATATTTGAGTGATTGCGTTTTTGATTCCTCAAAATGAAAAGTGATGTGTTTTTGGCCATGTTTATGCAGTAAAGCCATTGGCGTAAATGAAATCATACATGAAACAAATGGCATATGTTCAAACACAATTGGTGTAGATCAAAGCGTCATCCGTGATATTAGTAAATAAAAATCTCTTGCATTTTTGTACAAATGTATTGCGTTTTTGACGCAAAAACACAACTTATCTGGACCTCTGGTATTCAGCTAAAATAAATGTGTAAATGAACTAATGTATGCCTTATCTGGAGCTCTGTAGTCAGTATGCTACATACCCATATATAGGAGTCCAGCTCTGGCTAATGATCGTGGAGTTTGTGATATTTGGGTTGGCCAATTGGTAAATGACCTCAAGCGTAGGTCTTCACTATTCCATTCCGGGTACTTTGGCTGCAACGTCGTCGGAAGATTTGTAGACCCCGGCACGGAGGCAGGTCCAGACGGCGGTATCGGTGGTAACACACACCTGGCATCGTCAGTGTTGATCGCGAATAAGCCACCCATGGTGGGGTTTGAAGACAGAGTCGCGTTTCCACCATATATGTTTAAACTACCAGCACTTGTGTTTGGAACAATTACTGCATGTTTAGCGGCATTTGACTTTGTGAGTCTTTGAACTGGGATCTGAAAATTTGTTTGATACATTGCCGCTTGCTGTGGGAGATGGGGACGCGTGAAGGAGTACGGGGGATTCTGGGGAGTTCGGATAACAGACTGATGTGATGAATTCGGAAGCACTGGATTATTAAGTGGGATATTTCCACAAGCATAACCATAAACAAATAGACATTCGGGACAGTTTCGTTTATGTTCATCAACAACCACGTCCCCAGCCTCCCAGTTCGACAGTATTCCCCGGCAAAATACACACTGTGTCCTGTCACTAACATGTAAAAAGATGAAACCATTTTTCGCTAAATCTTCTTTTCTAATCACACTACTAAGTGGCCAGTCATGGAATGTTTCAAGCCGCGTTAATTCACGCTTGTATCCTTCATATGGGTGTGGTACAGGAACAATGTCTTCGCCCTTTGACTTGTCAAAACTAGATGTCTGTGGGGTTGCGAAAATGGAACTTCTGTTTCCATTGCCGATGACCAGCTGATGTTGTGGGGTGTAAACCGATGATATGTGTCCTAGGGAGTTAATTCTGTTTTCTGGAAGGCATGGTACATCGGTGTCTACATCAGATGGCAGCGAGTCAAAAACGTTGGAGTCTGATTCCTGGGACATTATTACTGCTGGCTGCTGTAAAGGCAAATAAATACATAGAGAATACATAACTTCTGTCTGTCACACGGTTTGCCGCCTACAAACTTTTTGCTATTCAACACAATAACCCATTCAACACCACATGCCTGTATCTAGTCTAGTGCCAAGTGGTATATTGGCAAATAGTGTAGATCCAGATGAGCCGGCTCGTAACGAGCCGTCTCATCAGGATCTGCACTTTTTGCAAGTAGTTTTCATATTTTTGAGAACAAAAATACCCCCTTTTCATAAATGGACTAGTCAGAAAATCATTTTGTGACAATTGGATTGGTTGCAAAATTAACATATATATCAAAATCCATTCCAGTTACTTATGGGTGAAAGGGTTAATGAAATGGTGAACAGTAGATCCTGATTAGACTGTGCGGATGCACATGCTGATCTGGATTTACACTGGTTGCAAAACGCATAAGCCCCATTTCTCCAGTCACAGCTACATTTCAAGTTTATCTGGTGAGGCTTAGTGATATTTAGGAATTATGAGCCTCGCTTAGAAATTACTGCAGTTTCCAAGTTAGTTGAATCTGATAATTTGACACTAGCATGGTATTCTATTTATCAGGTAAACCATAGTCTATTTTGGACATTAATTCAATTTTGTTATATCACCTATTTGAATGGGGTATATCACACAATCAAATATTCATATTCAAATATGTGATATCATCCATTATGTTATATCACCTATTTGAATGGGTGATATCACCCTTTTGAATGAGTGATATAACTGTTTCAACACAAAAGGGTGATATCAGCCATTCAAATAGGTGATATACATAAAGGATGATATCACATATTTGAATATGTATATTTGATTGTGTGATATACCCCATTCGAATAGGTGATACTGTCGCGTGACACGTGCATTCTTGTACATTCCGGATTTCCGTATAATTGTATATTTGTGATGTGTGGTACTGTGTTGTATTGTTGTGCGTATTATTGATTTCACATCCCTGTGATTCCACATACCTGTGATTTCACACACCTGTGATTTTTACATACCTGAGATTTAGCATGTACATTTGCCATGTACAATGTGCGTGTAATAAGGGGGCTTATGTTGTATTGGTGGAAATACGTTTATGCGTGTCACTTTTTGCGGATTTAAATATACGTCTATTTTATGAGCAATGTTTTACTGATGTCACGCCATATTTGCCACAGACTATGCATGTGTGTGGTAGAGAACTCGTTGACTGCGTGTGCTGGTTTCGCTAGGGAGAAGACCTTTTAGTATTACGGATGTCCACTGTCCGTGCCAGCCGAGTTTGTCTCCGTGTCAGTTGTTCACCATATAAGGGACCTTCTGTAGGTGAAGCCAGTATACAGCGCAGACCATACCATGGTCTGCCCTGTTATGTATGCTACGGGTTAGTGTTTCAGCATAGCCTGGTACTGCCAAACGGATATATCAGATCCCATACTGGTGATGCTTTGTGTCGTGATATTTCCGTAAATGACCACGATATTTGAGTTTAGTATGTGCTACACTCTCATTTGAATGTATAGCCGTAAGACCGATATGGAGGGGTTTGACGGGGCCAAGAAGCGACCTTCGCATTGTCGAGACCAGTCGAGTAGATTTCGGATTATGAGATCTGGGTCTATAGTGTGCAGATTTATGGTAGTGTGGGGTATACCATGTTGGATGGTATTTATTCCACGAGGGCTGTACACTGGTTTTGGTTGAATTTAAGGCGTGGGAACATATATTCATGCCAAATATAACCCACGGGTGACATGGCAAAAAGCCATGGTTTTGTAGTATTTATGTGAGATGTCGTACGAGGGGTAGGCATATTCATTATTCCGTGCATGGTTTCACTGGTGCGTATATAAGCGATGTCTCGCTATGTGTTGGCGGGACACATATTTTCTGGTTACAGAAGACTAGTACTGTATTCACCAGTGACACGGAGGATTTTGGTATGTACCTACAACATTTTATTTCAGCTGTGATTTGCCGTTGTTCGATTCCCGTTTTAGTCCGTTGTGCATCCTGTCTGTCTGTCTGTGCGTATTCGTCCAGTAATTGGAGACTCATTTCATTTTTGTAGCCTCTTGAGATCGCTCCAGCGGGCAACATTGGACGTTTTGGTCCACTCGTTGAGGGCAGACCCCAGTCAGTGCAGAGTGTCAGGTCGTCCGAGTGTCCGTACGTCTGTCTGGCGCAGTGTGTGTAGCAGCTCCGGATACAGGCCTGTATAGAGCAGTGTGTGATAGCTACATCGCGTTCAGCAGACAGTCACAGCCATAGTTTAGTGAAGTGAAACGCCATACACACATATCATATCACGATACTAACACCGAGTTGAATGTCACCCATGTGAACTTTTCCCGGCGTCTTAGCCAACGTGATTATCGCCATTTTGTATTATATCGGAACTTTACATCCGGACTACCACTTCCGGTATTACAACCCATTGATTCACCATGTATACTTTACATCCGGTCTACCACATCCGGGTTGCTAGTCGAGTGATACCATAGGAACTTTACATCTGGTCCACCATTTCCGGAAATAATACTACCTTTGGAACTTTACTTCCGGTACCAGCTTCCGGAACATTATCGTTATTGACTATCATGTGATGTAACCACATCCGGCTTTGACTTTGACATTCATACTTTGGAAATATATTGCATAGGCAATACATATGTATACTTTGATAGTGTATGGTAATACTCCTATCATGGCATATCATGGCTAAAGGATTGTAGTAAGACTACATATATTGTTTATGGATTAATCCACTTGAAGTTGGATTATAGCCATATTGTTGACTAGACCTCATATTGCGGGTGAGGCAGACCTTGGGACCTTGATACGCAAAGGTTACCACTATCTATTGAGATACGCCAGCACTGGGGTAGCTCAGATGATTGTCATTTGTCCTCCAATGTTCGTTATGCCATGTTATACTTGTATGTTATTTCACTTTGATTAGCGATCATCAAACTTGTGCATTCATACTATTGTCCACTACGGGACCATTGAGATACCACATACTGAGTTTATTCGTCTATAGCTTTTAAGTTGCGTTAAGTATAACAGTCGATTGGCTTACAACCTTGTAGTAATTGAATAGTATCATGCACAGTACAGTGATGTTCGCATATCAATGTGTCATGTATTCCTGTGTGTTACCCATGTAATATTGTGTACATTATAAGTGATTAAGTGATTACGTGTACTTATCTACTCTAGCCTATCCCTTACACTTCAACTGCATTGTTACCACTTTTCGTTCGTCTGATCAGACTATATTGGCCATAACGTCATAACAATTGAAGTATACTTGGTTCATATGATAATAGGGGAGACAATTTGTCTCGATCATTCCTGACCTTGGTAATGACCTTGACAATGGTGTCAGAAGTGGGGTTTGTTTCCTCTTTTATAATCAGTTTCTTCAAAAGCAGTTGAAGTAAGGAGGCTAGAATAGCTGTACCCCTAGCGTCGTCAAAATTCAATCTTGTATTTGTTTGCCTTGGGAGTTATTGTAAGATGCCCTCCAACACTTAGGCACCAATACATCACCACATACATTATTTTACTACCTAGGTACAGAAGTATAGAGTTGAGACGATCTTGTGAGATAGTCGATGTAAGGGTCATTGTAATTTTTGATTTGTCGAACAGTACCTCCCTGTGATGATGGCACAGCGGGTGTTCTAGGTTATCACTAGACACTTCTACATCTGAGGCGAGATTACTATCACTATTATATTGTGTATTGAACAATACCATATCCTGCCAGGTGTCTTATAACCAGTCCCCAATTTTTGTGTCCAGTACCATAGAGGGGGAATTGTAAATATACCATTACATTAGACCATACATATACCGGATTGACTTACCCGAATTGAGAAACTTATACCGTCGTTAGGAGTAGAGACCGGATTGATTTACCTTAACCTTATAGACGTGAAGCAAGAGACTCGCACAAATCACCAAGTGATTTGAGTGCTAGAGACCTTGTGTACCGTCGGGTAAAGCGTGTAAATCGATAATCCGGAGTTGAGTTGAGAGTGAGAATGTCGTCCATTAAGGAGCTAATGGACATAGGCAAAAGCTTAGGGCTAGCAGATTCAGAGTTAAGGGCCTTTGTAAAGGAAGAGCAGGAGAGAGAAAGACAGGAAAGACTAGAGGCTAGACAGGCTGAGAAGGATAGGTTAGATGCTGAGCAGTTAGCTAAGGAGGTTGAGCGACAGGCTGAGAAGGATAGGTTAGATGCTGCGCAGTTAGCTAAGGAGGTTGAGCGACAGGCTGAGAAGGATAGGTTAGATGCTGAGCAGTTAGCTAAGGAGGTTGAGCCACAGATGGGGAAAGATAGATTAGATGCCAATGAAGCACAGTTAGCTCTAGAATTCAAATTGCGAGAACTAGACACTAAGCATCAGGTAGAAATGGCAAAAGTAGAAAGGGGAGAAGTAGTAGATGAAGAGAGACATGATAGGGACTATGGCAGAGCATTCGGTCCGAAGCTGCCACATTTTGATCAGAATAATGACAACATGGATAGCTACTTAGCTAGATTTGAGAGGTACGCAGCAATTCAAAGGTGGGGGAGAGATAAGTGGTCACTACACTTGAGTGCTTTATTGAAGGGCAAGGCATTAGATGTATATTCTAGACTACCTATTGATGATGCTCTTGACTATGATAAGTTGAAATCCGCATTGTTGAAATGTTTTGATCTAACGGAAGATGGGTTCAGACGCATGTTCAAAAACACCAAACCTGATCACAGTGAATCATTTGTGCAATATGTCAGTCGGTCAAAGAACTATTTAGATAGATGGTTTGAGTTAGGTAAGGTGAATAGAACATATGAAGGAGTACTAGACTACATGATCAGAGATCAAATGTTAAGTATATGCAGTCGTGAGCTCTACTTATTTCTCAAAGAGAAAACATTTGACTCGATAGATCAGATGGCGGTTCAGGCAGATTACTTTGCAGAAGCTAGAGGAGGTAGCAAGTATGTAGTTCAGAGGAACAGTACTAGCAACAGAACTGAGTACAGGTCAGTAGATAACCAGAGGCGCAAGGTAAGTAGTGCAGATAATCGATCCAGAGATAGGAGTCGAGATAGGGACGGGTACCAAAATAGAAGCCCAAGTAGGGGTAGTTATGATAGAAGCCCGAGTAGAGGTAGTTACGACAGAAGTACCAGCAGGAACGGCTACGATAGACATCGCGGGACATGTTACCATTGTGGCAAAGAAGGTCACATGTCCTACGATTGTCCTAAGCGTGACCGGTCCTCAGCTTACAAAGCAGCAGCAGTCGAGGAAGAGAAACATGTAAGTTTTGCAGATAAAGAACAGAGAGGTCGGTACAGAGGTAGAAATAGAGGTAGAAGTGGAAGGCACACTAGAGGCAGAGGTAGAGGTAGATGGCAAAACACGGAACAACCAGGGGAAAACCAAGGAAATTTCTGTGTGGTTGATACCGACACCACTATTGTATGTTCAGGTAGCGAGATACAGCCGGAGTTGATTAACGGATGTACATTTGGTATGGATAGGCTACCCGTAGCAGAGGGCACATTAAAATGGGAAAAAGGTCACAGTAATGCGAGATACTGGGTGTACCGGGGTGGTCGTCAGGGAAAGCTTAGTACAACCAGATCAGTTTTTAAGCAAAGTTTCAACATGCATGCTGGTAAATAGGAGCAAAATGAGTGGAATTCCTACCGCCCGGGTAGATCTAGATACACCTTTTTTTAAAGGTCGGGTAGAAGTCCTTTGCATGACAGATACAATGTATGATGTTACCATAGGTAATGTAGACGGGTCAGAGTTACCGGTGATATCCGATTTTAGAGGCGCTAAATCGTGCGCAGTTGAAACTAGGTCACAAACGACAGCCCGAGACGAATCATATAAGACCCTCAAAGTCCCTACCGCAATCGCTAACGTATCACGAGATGAATTCAAAGAGGCGCAGGCACATGACGTCACATTGACGTCAGTTCGAAATAATGCAAAAGACGGAACGGTACGGTCAAGTAAGAACGGAAACAAATCGAAATTCGCATACCGAAAAGACTTGTTGTATCGTAATTTCGAATCGATATGGGTCAGGTAGGATGTACCATCAGCTGGTAGTCCCAAAAACACTTAGGACTACCGTGATGAAAGTGGCACATGAATCAATCATGGCGGGCCATTTAGGGTTAAGAAGAGCTGATCGAGTGTTATCAGAATTTTATTGGCCAGGCGTGGGCAGTGACATTACACGGTTTTGTAGGTCTTGTGACATATGTCAAACGACTGTGTCAAAGGGACACATCACTAAGGTTCCGTTAGGAACTATGCCGTTGATAGACACTCCGTTCAAACGAGTCGCAGTTGACATTGTAGGGCCAATTTTTCCAGCTACCGGTCGAAAGAATCGTTACATACTAACGTTAGTTGATTATGCAACTAGGTACCCAGAGGCGGTACCACTACCAGGCATCGAGGCCGAACGAGTCGCGGAAGCTCTCGTGGATATGTTCAGTAGACTGGGTATCCCCGAGGAGATGCTCACCGATAGGGGTAGTCAATTTACGTCGGCAGTCATGGAGGAAGTTAGTAGATTGTTATCGCTGAGACAATTAACCACGACACCGTACCACCCACAGTGTAACGGTCTCGTGGAACGGTTCAATGGTACGTTAAAGCAAATGCTTCGTAGAATGGCAAGCGAACGTCCCAAAGATTGGGACAAATACATTAACGCGCTCTTATTCGCGTATCGCGAAGTCCCTCAAGAAAGTTTGGCTTTCTCACCGTTTGAACTATTGTACGGAAGGACCGTTCGGGGTCCGATGAGCATACTAAGAGACCTGTGGTCCGAGAAGGACATAGAGTACAACGTCAAAACGACGTATCAGTACGTCCTCGACTTGCGCGAACGGCTCGAGAAAACGTGCGAAATCGCGCATGAGAACTTGAAGAGTGCGTCCAAAAAGTACGCAAAGTACTACAACCGTAAGACCCGTAGTAGGCAGTATGCAGTGGCAGATCAGGTACTTGTACTACTACCGACAGACAACAACAAATTGCTTCTTAGGTGGAAGGGACCATACCCCATAACAGAGGTAGTTAATGAGTGGGACTATAGGGTTGACATGGGAGGGAAGTTGAAAACCTTTCATGCAAACATGTTAAAGAGGTACGAGACTAGGCCTGAGCACCCGGGGAAGGGAATACTCACTGTAATAAATGCGGCCGTGATAGAAGACACAGTAGAGGGGGATCCTAGTCCAAGTGGGTGTAGTGCCGAAGAAAACATGTTATGTCCCAGGGGATTAGAGTCCGATACGGAGAGCAAAGTTGACCTGTCGCCTGATTTAGGCAAGAAACAAAAGACCCAAGTCAAAGAGATCTTACGGGAGTTCACCCATGTCCTGAGGGACGCACCGGGACACACCCATATAGGGAAACATGAGATAAAGTGGGCAGGCTACCTGAGCAGGATATCGGGGTAGATTCAGCTGTGCCAACGTGTCTCGCGATTATGCACGAAAGTGTAAACACTTTTTGTTTAGGGGGGAGATATGTCGCGTGACACGTGCATTCTTGTACATTCCGGATTTCCGTATAATTGTATATTTGTGCTGGTTTCGCTAGGGAGAAGACCTTTTAGTATTACGGATGTCCACTGTCCCTGCCAGCCGAGTTTGTCTGCGTGTCAGTTGTTCACCATATAAGGGACCTTCTGTAGGTGAAGCCAGTATACAGCGCAGACCATACCATGGTCTGCCCTGTTATGTATGCTACGGGTTAGTGTTTCAGCATAGCCTGGTACTGGCCAACACGGATATATCAGATCCCATACTGGTGATGCTTTGTGTCGTGATATTTACGTAAATGACCACGATATTTGAGTTTAGTATGTGCTACACTCTCATTTGAATGTATAGCCGTAAGACCGATATGGAGGGTTTTGGCGGGGCCAAGAAGCGACCTTCGCATTGTCGAGACCAGTCGAGTAGATTTCGGATTATGAGATCTGGGTCTATAGTGTGCAGATTTATGGTAGTGTGGGGTATACCATGTTGGATGGTATTTATTCCACGAGGGCTGTACACTGGTTTGGTTGAATTTAAGGCGTGGGAATATATATTTATGCCAAATATAACCCACGGGTGACATGGCAAAAGCCATGATTTTGTAGTATTTATGTGAGATGTCGTACGAGGGGTAGGCATATTCATTATTCCGTGCATGGTTTCACTGGTGCGTATATAAGCGATGTCTCGCTATGTGTTGGCGGGACACATATTTTCTGGTTACAGAAGACTAGTACTGTATTCACCAGTGACACGGAGGATTTTGGTATGTACCTACAACATTTTATTTCAGCTGTGATTTGCCGTTGTTCGATTCCCGTTTTAGTCCGTTGTGCATCCTGTCTGTCTGTCTGTGCGTATTCGTCCAGTAATTGGAGACTCATTTCATTTTTGTAGCCTCTTGAGATCGCTCCAGCGGGCAACATTGGACGTTTTGGTCCACTCGTTGAGGGCAGACCCCAGTCAGTGCAGAGTGTCAGGTCGTCCGAGTGTCCGTACGTCTGTCTGGCGCAGTGTGTGTAGCAGCTCCGGGTACAGGCCTGTATAGAGCAGTGTGTGATAGCTACATCGCGTTCAGCAGACAGTCACAGCCATAGTTTAGTGCAGTGAAACGCCATACACACATATCATATCATGATACTAACACCGAGTTGAATGTCACCCATGTGAACTTTTCCCGGCGTCTTAGCCAACGTGATTATCGCCATTTTGTATTATATCGGAACTTTACATCCGGACTACCACTTCCGGTATTACAACCCATTGATTCACCATGGATACTTTACATCCGGTCTACCACATCCGGGTTGCTACAGTCGAGTGATACCATAGGAACTTTACATCTGGTCCACCATTTCCGGAAATAATACTACCTTTGGAACTTTACTTCCGGTACCAGCTTCCGGAACATTATCGTTATTGACTATCATGTTATGTAACCACATCCGGCTTTGACTTTGACATTCATACTTTGGAAATATATTGCATAGGCAATACATATGTATACTTTGATAGTGTATGGTAATACTCCTATCATGGCATATCATGGCTAAAGGATTGTAGTAAGACTACATATATTGTTTATGGATTAATCCACTTGAAGTTGGATTATAGCCATATTGTTGACTAGACCTCATATTGAGCGTGAGGCAGACCTTGGGACCTTGATACTCAGAGGTTACCACTATCTATTGAGATACGCCAGCACTGGGGTAGCTCAGATGATTGTCATTTGTCCTCCAATGTTCGTTATGCCATGTTATACTTGTATGTTATTTCACTTTGATTAGCGATCATCAAAGTACTTGTGCATTCATACTATTGTCCACTACGGGACCATTGAGATACCACATACTGAGTTTATTCGTCTATAGCTTTTAAGTTGCGTTAAGTATAACAGTCGATTGGCTTACAACCTTGTAGTAATTGAATAGTATCATGCACAGTACAGTGATGTTCGCATATCAATGTGTCATGTATTCCTGTGTGTTACCCATGTAATATTGTGTACATTATAAGTGATTAAGTGATTACGTGTACTTATCTACTCTAGCCTATCCCTTACACTTCAACTGCATTGTTACCACTTTTCGTTCGTCTGATCAGACTATATTGGCCATAACGTCATAACAATTGAAGTATACTTGGTTCATATGATAATAGGGGAGACAATTTGTCTCGATCATTCCTGACCTTGGTAATGACCTTGACAGATACCACTAATTAGAATTGGTGATATCAGCATTTCACATTGACTGAATGACATCACCTATTCAAAACGGTGATACAACCCATTTAATAGGTGATATCATATATCTGAATTAGTGATATCACAATTTCGCGTCAACTCAATGATACCACCTATTTGAATGAGTGATATCACATACTCTAATGGGTGATATCCCCCTTTTGAATGAGTGATATCACCAATTGAACATGAAAGTCCATTGTAGTTCATTAACTAGACTAGATGGCCGCGGCCTGCATGTCGCGCCTTGTGGCGAGGTATGGAGACTAAAAATATATAGTATAACGAAAAACTTTAACCAAAAAACTTAACCAAAAAACTGAACCAAAAACTTCAAAGTAATTTGACCTTGACATTGGGCACAGGGGCCGTACGGGAGGGGGGTAGAATGAAAATATAGATGATGATAAACACCCATGTGAAGTTTCAAGGTAATGGGCAAAGCAGTTGCAGAGATATAGTATAACGAAAAACTTTAACCAAAAAACTTAACCAAAATTTTTAACCAAAGAACTCAACCAAACAACTTAACCAAACAACTTAACCAAAAACTTTAACCGGACACACGTATGTACGTACGTACGTACACCAAAGTGCCGACTATATCGCGCTTTCCGCAAGCGGGCGCGACAAAAACTTAACCAAAAACTTTAACAAAAAAACTTAACCAAAAACTTCAAAGTAATTTGACCTTGACATTGGGCACAGGGGCCGCACGGAAGGGGGGTGGAATGAAAATATAGATGATGATAAACACCCATGTGAAGTTTCAAGGTAATGGGCAAAGCAGTTGCAGAGATATAGAATAACGAAAAACTTTAACCAAAAAATTTAACCAAAAACTTTAACCAAAAAACTTAACCAAAAACTTCAAAGTAATTTGACCTTGACATTGGGCACAGCGGCCGCATGGGAGGGGGGTAGAATGAAAATGTAGATGATGATAAACACCCATGTGAAGTTTCAAGGTAATGGGCAAAGCAGTTGCAGAGATATAGTATAACAAAAAACTTTAACCAAAAACTTTAACCAAAGAACTTAACCAAAAACTTCAAAGTAATTAGACCTTGACATTGGGCACAGGGGCCGCACGGGAGGGGGTAGAATGAAAATATAGATGATGATAAACACCCATATGAAGTTTCAAGGTAATGGGCAAAGCAGTTGCAGAGATATAGTACAACAAAAAACTTTAACCAAAAAACTTTAACCAAAAAACTTAACCAAAAACTTCAAAGTAATTTGACCTTGACATTGGGCACAGGGGCCGCACGGAAGGGGGGTAGAATGAAAATATAGATGATGATAAACACCCATGTGAAGTTTCAAGGTAATGGGCAAAGCAGTTGCAGAGATATAGTATAACGAAAAAACTTAACCAAAAAACTTAACCAAAAACTTTAACCAAAAACTTCAAAGTAATTTGACCTTGACATTGGGCACAGGGGCAGCACGGGAGGGGGGTAGAATGAAAATATAGATGATGATAAACACGCATGTGAAGTTTCAAGGTAATGGGCAAAGCAGTTGCAGAGATATAGTATAACGAAAAACTTTAACCAAAAAACTTAACCAGAAAACTTAACCAAAAACTTTAACCAAAAACTTAACCAAAAACTTTAACCAAAAAACTTAACCAAAAACTTCAAAGTAATTTGACCTTGACATTGGGCACAGGGGCCGCACAGGAGAGGGTAGAATGAAAATATAGATGATGATAAACACCCATATGAAGTTTCAAGGTAATGGGCAAAGCAGTTGCAGAGATGTAGTATAACGAAAAACTTAAGTAAAAAACTTAACCAAATACTTTAACCAAATACTTTAACCAAAAAACTTAACCAAAAAGTTCAAAGTAATTTGACCTCGACATTGGGCACAGGGGCCGCACGGGAGGGGGTAGAATGAAAATATAGATGATGATAAACACCCATGTGAAGTTTCAAGGTAATGGGCAAAGCAGTTGCAGAGATATAGTATAACGAAAAACTCCAAAAACTTTAACCAAAGAACTTAACCAAAAACTTTAACCAAAAAACTTAACCAAACAACTTAACCAAACAACTTAACCAAAAACTTTAACCGGACACACGTACGTAGTACGTACGTACGTACGCCAAACGGCCGACTATATCGCGCTTTCCGCAAGTGGGCACGACAAAAATGTGTTCATAGAACACGGATGCCCCTAGTTCTGAGTATATAACTATAATTACATTTCATTACACTGCATAAGAGTTAAGACAGAGTATTCTTTCCAAATGTGCGTTTGAAGCTTTCTTTGTTTACTTTCTACTTCGTGCAGAGTGACCTAAGAATTTCTACTTCATTCATCCCATATTACAATATGCCATATAGATCTACTGGTCTTAAAACTGCAGCAAAAGAGAGATAACTAGTGCCTTACAACCTACTCCCGGGAGTTACTTGCCTTAGGTCACCGCCAGGTGTCACCCCTAGCTACCTAGTCAGACATGCGCAGACCGTCCGATAGCCATCTTGATTCTGCGTGTCAAAGCCGGACGTATTGTTCAGAGCTCCGACAAATGATTCAGACCGTATCTGCGATTGAGAAGCATCACACAGTTGATACTACTTATACGTCGATATATATATTGTTGTGTGGTGTCCTAACTGTTACTAATATGAAAATATTGGTTGATACACTATGCCATTTTGTCAGGGCTTGCACGTGCCCTAATTATCGGCCTTTTCCCCGTCTATGTTGACGAACTATTAGTGTATCTTTTCACGTGCCTTATAGTATTTTTTTATGTCGACTTCCACATTGTTATATTGCATAGTTTGCTAGGCACTTAGGTGGGTGGTTCATCGTTGTCACTTGTACATGACGTGTATAATAGTTTGACCACCATCTCACTATAGCTTCTCTTTTGAGATTGTCACGATTACGTCAGGTCTACTGGCACTTGTGGTCACCGTAACGGGCGGTACGACACCCACAAACTTTGTCTCCGCTGCGCGAAGTGTTCGCTTGACAATAAGTGCGCCGTTTGCGAGCTGTGGTCCGAAGATACTGGGCCAGTTCCTACTCGTCTAAGAGTACTACGATGAAACGGCCTCGATCCACTTCGTCCACGCGTGTTTCGAAGAAGAAACAGCAGGTTGCATCTGTCAATTCTCATGTGAAATTCCCCTCTAAGGTCGATGACTCGCATAAGGAGCAAGGGGTGCTACACATGGAGCCCTCATTGCCCCGAGTCACCTTAAGGGGGGTCAGGTTAAGTCCATTCGCCCGTAACGGATCCCGTATCGCGATCTTACTCTACACTTAATGTAGATAGTAAGATCACGGCACGTTCTGATTCAGGAACCATGTACGTCACTTGAGACCAGGCTGGCCCTTACCCTGCCCCTAACCTTTCATCCCGCAAGGATGACTGCGCTGCCAGTTGAGAGCACTTATGGGAGGGGCCCTCCACCCGAAGACAAGGTGGGGGCGCCCTCCCGAGCCGAGGGGGCAGAAGTGTCGGTAGCTGCACGTAGTGCCCCCGATTTGGGAGCTAGTATGTCGGTTCGCATTTATCTTATGTCAGTTCGTATTTATCGTATGTATACCAGTTCGTCTTTATATTATGTCAGTTCGTATTTATCTTATGTCAGTTCGTATTTATCGTATACCAGTTCGTTTTTATATTAGTATGTCAGTTCGTATTTATCTTATGTCAATGTCAATTCCTCTTTATCTTATGCCAGTTCGTATTTATATTACCCCAGTTTGTCTCTATCTTATATCAATTCATAAGTATCCTACGTCAAATCATCATTTCGTTATGTGGTTTAATATTTGTCTTCTGTTCATTTGATGTTACGTTATGTCAACTTGTCCTTGGCTTATGTCAATAATCGGTTTTGTGAAGCCACACTACGCAAACATTGTATTAGCGAGCGCACCCCAGAACACCCTCACTGACCAACGTAAAGAGGGGGTCTAGTGGGGTGCCCGCGCAATAGTTAATGCGGTCAAATAGACCACGATTCAGTGACTATTATCGATCAGTAAATTATGCTGTAAGCAATAGTAGTATATATTTTCAATATTTTATTATTTAAATATATCATATCGGTACTCCTTTAAATAATATTTGTATATTTTAAATGTTTTAATGTTCAGATGGCCGCGGCCCACATGTCGAGCCCGCCGAGGCATTTGATGGTATTTTTAAAACCTTTAACGCAGATTTCGGACGCACGGACGCACGGACACCCGGACGTCATTGTGATCACTATGTCTCACTTTCCGCAAGCGGGCTCGACAAAAACTAATCCAGTTCATCTTGAGGTAAATCACAATCTAGTGTCCAGGTTTTGGCTTGTGTACAGCCTTGTCAGCAAAAAAATCAATATTAGGCTTCTCCAACTGGGGAATCTGCCATGATTTCTTGCCATATATGGACAGGTGCACGAGAAAACGTGCCCTGTTTGCAAATTCCACATAACATATGCTTACCCAATAATGTTTTATTTCAACGTTAAAATTAAAATCCTTGGGAAACCATCGATGTTGTTAGTCATTTATCCCATATATATGTTGATGAAATTGAAACATTTCAAACACAAACCAGTATTAGTTAACTGATGGGTGAGGAAGTCAACATGTCAGCCATGTTGGTTTTCATGTGCATGCCTACTTGTTTTGACTGGCGATGTTGGCCACTGGTAAACAAAAGGGAACTTACAACTTTTGTGAAGTCAAGTTGACTTGGTCCTATACTTATGTGTCATGTTACTGGAGAAATGGGGCTTATGGTATTTGTGACCATTATAGATCCTGATCAAATATCACACTCCTGTAGTCTAATAACGCTTGTTAGAAGCATGATGGGCGTTTCATTGGTGGAATGGCGAACAGCGCAGATCCTGATCAGACTGTGTGGATACACAGGCTGATCTGTATCTACACTCGTCACAAAATCCATAAGCCCCATTTCTCCAGTCTCACCCACATGTTCATTCTATAGCCCACCCAAGCGACCCCTTGATTAAGGTGATGTCAATTAGGGAAAATGACTTAGAATATTAAAGTTAAGTTATTTAGCTACCTGTTGTATCCCTGCAACCCTAAGCCACATTGGCTTGAAGCTTTATATACCTATTTGTCATCATTCATATTTACATTCTATAGCCTACACAGACGGTCCCTGTGAAGGACAAATTTGTATTATTATTTTTTTAATTTGCATTTGTGACAGGTATATCCATTAGTGTTACTGATTACATGTTATGGAGTTATCCCCACCCTCATGTAATTTGCTTATTCCATTTTCATTCAGTTGGTATAATAATTGTTTCGACTAGCACCCGGACCATTTTTCATACTGGTGTGTCTCTTTAAATTGCATTACCCACATCTGTAGCTCAAAGGTCACAGACTTAGAGTGTTTATGAAAACTTAACGTTGGGGCAAATGTCCTATAATTTCTGTTTCCTTAATGGGATATGTATATTGTACACCACATGCATTGCTCTGATGGTCCTCTATCATGCTGTGAGAAATCCACAATCATATAATCCTCAAAGTCAAGATAGAAAATTCAAAAATAGGCAGTCGTTGGGGGCATCTGTGCGCCGACAGGCCACATTTCTAGTTTTATTTTCCTGGAGACGATGAGGAATTTCTAAACTCGTATACTATGCAGTATACGGTGTATATACATGTATTATAAACAAGAGAGCCATGATGGCCCTAATTCGCTCACCTGACTCCATGAACACCAGAGGAGAATGTGACATCGAGTTCATGTGTTTTAAAAAATTGTGCTATTTTTAGATGGCGGTCATCTTGGATTAAGCGATGACTCATTTTACCAAATCTGAAAATGCTTCACCCAAGGATCTTAACTTACTATGAAGTTTGGCCAGCATCGGCCATGTGGTTCCTGAGAAAAAGACGTTCAAAATCTTGAATAAATGAACCTTTTGGAGGCCATCATGGATAAATAATCATCCAATTCCGACAAACATTGCACCAGAGCAATCGCCTCATCGATACCTTCAATTTGATATATGACATGAGCATATTTGGTCAAAATATGACCCCACGGGCCACGCCCATTTTTGACCCCAGGATCACCATTTTAACACCTTTGAAAGAGCATTCTACGTCGATCATTCCTACCAAGATTCGTGGAAATCCGGCTGGCGATTCATGAGAAGATTTTTTAAGAACTTGTGCTATTTTTAGATGGCGGCCATCTTGGATTAGCGACGACCTCCGTTTTAACAAATTTGAAAAGGCTTCACCCATGGATTATAACTGTGAAGTTTGGCCACTACGGGCCAATCGGTTCGTGTGAAAAAGAATTTTGAAATCTCTAATAAAAGAACGACCGTTTGACCTTTCGGTGGCCATCTTGGATGACATGACCATCCAATTTCGACAAAAACTGTACCAGCGCGATCGTCTCTTTGATACCTTCAATTTGATATAGACAATATAAAAATAAAATTTGACCCCAATTTGACCCCACGGGCCACGCCCATTTTTGACCCCGGGGTCACCATTTTAACAACTTTGAAAGAGCATTGTGCATCGATCATTCCTACAAAGTTTCGTTGAAATCCGGCTGGCGGTTCACGAGAAGAAGATTTTATGCAATTTTTAGACGGCGGCCATCTTGGATTAGCGATGACCTCCATTTTAACAATTCTGAAAAGGCTTCACCCATGGACCATAACTTTTAAGTTTGGCTACCATGGGCCAAGCGGTTCATTTGAAGAAGAATTTTGAAATCTCTAATTTATAAAAGAACGATATTTTGACCTTTCGGCGGCCATCTTGGATGACATAACCATCCGATTTCGACACAAAATGCACCAGTGTGATCACCTCGTTGATACCTTTAATTTGATATATGACATGACCATTTTCGGTCAAAAATTAACTTTGACCCCACGGGCCACGCCCATTTTTGACCCTGGGGTCACCATTTTAACAACTGTGAAAGAGCATTGTACATCGATCATTCCTACCAAGTTTTGTCGAAATCCGGTTGGCGGTTCTCGAGAAGAAGATTTTTGAAGAATTTGTGCTATTTTTAGACGGCGGCCATCTTGGATTAGCTAATTACGTCATTTTAACAATTTTGTAATCCCTCTACCTAAGGACCATGGCCATGAAATTTGGTGACTATAGGCCCAATGGTTACCGAGGAGAAGACGTTTGAAAATGTTCACGAACGGACGACGGACACATTGCGGTAACAATAAGACGCACAGTTTCTATCAGTTTATAGATATTTTGATAAAAATTATAAAAGTGTGAGATAAAAAAATTAAAATACAAACATATATTCTCAGTCGAGGTTTGAACCTCCTACCCTTTCGGGAAAAGGGAGTTTGATGATAATAGTCTGCGACTCTAACCTCAAGACTACTGGGCCATTCACGACGCCAATACCGGTACAGAAGTCTTGTGTAAATCAGTTGAAACTCCATCAACAACGATACCGTTACAGCTATAAGCTATTTAAAATACATGTACTAATATTCATAATATAACATAAACAAGTAATGAATCATTATATATCACAGGAGATAGATTAACTATATGAACTAATAAGCAAAACAATTAAATGGCTATAATTAGCGCTTGGCTCACCTGTAAATAGTTCCAGTAGGAGTATTGATTATCTCCCTTGCCGACAGTAGTTCACTGATTTATTATTTCTAGATAAGGCGAGTTTGCGTAATGCATGTACCGGTATGTATACCGACTGACTATTTTTGTAAATATTCTGTTCTGATTTTGTGATTTTCCTTCTTCCCTACACATGAAATATGGGATTTGACCCTGTTAACCGACTTAACAAGACTTTAGCTGATGATAAGCCATTAAACATCATTATACAGGGCCTGAAAATAGCAGCTTTTAGCAGTAGGTCCGGGACCTAACAAGGACAAGAATTCCGCCACGGAAGCGGTATCGCGCCGGCCGAGGCATTTGACCGTGTTGTGAAAAAACAATAACTTTATAACGCGGACGACGATGACGGAAAAAGCGCCAACTATAGTCGCGCCTCTGCTAAAGCAGGAGCGACAAAAAATGTGAAAGGTCTGAGGAATTTTTTGGAAGGTCCGAGAAGATAATCGTTAGTAAAACGTTACAAATATTTGTCGGTTTCATGCTAAATTTTCTCATCACACCATGTGTAAACACCCGACTGTGTTTCCATAAATTATCTTTGTGATTGATTATAGTAACACGGAAAAACGAAACCCATCAACTATTATTACAGTTAGTTTTCACCATGTATGTATTTTTTGGACCAGGACCATCAGGCCATCCATAATTATATCTCCGTTTCCTGTAACCCGACCGACCTGCTAAAAATGGTGCGACCCGATTTTTTTTATTGCAATTTCATTTACAATTTTTTTTTTTTTTCAATTTAGTGCTACAGTGGGTTAAAAGGGTTAATATAATCTCTGGCCTTAAATGGCATACATGTTCACACAACAACACATACAGCAATTGACATACTTTTATTGCAAAACTTGCAATATTGAATTTAAAAATTATTAATATTAAAAAGGTACAATATTTTAACACTTGCATTTACAATATTTTAACACTTACAATGCAAGTGTTAAAATATTGTACCTTTTTAATATTAATAATTTTTAAATTCATTATGTCATGTGACAGAAAAAAAAAGAAATTGCCTACCGACCGACCCATTTCTAAAATTCTGGGTCGGGTTACAGGAAACAAACAATTTTTTAAGGACGGCCTCATTGGAATTTTGGGACAACACTAGTGTTCACTTGTCGAACCATCAAGTTTTGGACGTCATTTCATTCATTTTTGGATATGGTCCGAAACGTCCATGAACAAATTCCGCAATGTTCAGGACTAAGTTCTGGCAAAGGTCCGACGCGTTCATGATCCGACAAGTTCACAAAATATATAACGTTCTCTAGCAGCCCCGCTGTCATTTACACATTTATACTCAATTTCGTTAAGTCTAGGAACCGATTTACACATGACCTCCGCCGGTTGCCTGCACACTGTGATAGCATAGCAAACTTGTGCAGTATGCTACTCGGGAAAATTAACATCAACACTTGTTTTAGGGAATATTTTTTCTATTTCTGCCAATTTAGTAGCGAAATTTAAATAACAATGATGGAAGAAACAGACAGGTGATAATCAGAATGGATTTAACTTCACCACTGAATAATCGCAATTTCAATTTTATCACAGGTCCGGCGGACTAATTGCTTGTAAAATACGAAAGTCCAACAGTAAAATTTGCAGGTCCAGTGCTATTTTCAGGCCCTGTTATATAAATAAACTAGAAATGTTGCCTGCCGGCACACGAATGCCCCCTCTGGCAGCCAAATTGATTATAAGCCATTTAGCCGAGTGTTAAGGTTTTGAACGCACCAAGTCTGACCTTGACCCTGGGCTTAGCGGGGGCGGGACGAATGTGGATTTGTCACAGGGTGGCAGAGGACCATTGGAGCAATGCGTGTGTGAAATGTGAAGCAGATCCGAGCAAGGAAACAGAAATTATAAGCCATTAACCCGAGCGTTAAGGTTTCAAACGCACCAAGTCTGTGACCTTGACCCTGGGCTTAGCGGGGGCGGGACGAATGTGGATTTGTCACAGGGTGGCAGAGGACCATTGTAGCAATGCGTGTGTGAAATGTGAAGCAGATCCGAGCAAGGAAACAGAAATCATAAGCCATTTACCCGAGCGTTAATGTTTCGGGACGGACGGACGTTCCTATAAATGGATACTTATGTGGCTAACCCTAACCTTTTCCTTTGTTCATCCATATTGTTCTGTAGCCACATAAACCAGGGTTAGCAATTTCCCGGGAAATAAGAGTATTTCCCAGGATGGCAGGAAATACCGGGAAATATGAATCTTGGTGGCCTTTTTCATTCCAAAATGTCAAGATGAGTCTCTATATTCCCCTATGGTTTATATTTGTGTAGACTGATAAGCCTACAGGTAAAACATTCTGCAATAAAAAAAGAAATAATAAGTTTATTTAGAGAAAAAAAACATCATTATTTTCTAGACAATTTTCTTCCCTATATACAAGTCTATGTAGTATTTGCCAACTGTCTATTTTATTGTATACAGGGCTCCAGATAAGGAATTAGTAATTGAGTATTTTCACTCCATCATTTCTGAAGAAATTGGGTATTTCGAAATTTTAATTGGGTAAAATAAAATCACACTACTGTTTACACATCAACAGACAGCAATTATTGAATAGGTAGTTTGCTTCGAAATGAAGACATATCTTGGCATTTCATTAGAATTGTCTCTTTGGAGACAATTCTAATGAAATACCAAGATGTGTTTTCATGGAAAATAAGAAAACTATGCTATATTTGTGGTCTATTTATTGTTTTCTGCAGCATGATAAATGAACCACAAAATTGTAATTGCTTTTTGATACTCGCTCCTTCTGATTTCAATTGGGTTTTTGGCAATTGTAATTGAGTATTTACGCAAATACGCAGCTTATCTGGAGCTCTGGTATATGAGAACACCCCCTCATTACTATAGTAACCTGCCACTAATAAAAGCTGCTTTTGGAATTTTTAGAAAATGCCTGTTGATAACAGGGATAATCCATGTACAGTGTAAGTGTAATTGTTTTACAACTTGACATGACCATATACAGACCACCTGGGTTCTTATTATACAGTACGACACAAAAGGTGTGAGAGAAGGCTGACAATTAACAGCCTGTTGTCATAGTCTGATGGTTTATTAAAGTATATTAAAGTCTCATCAATGTACATGCAAATAAGTAGACATTAGTAGGCTTTTGGCTAATTTTAACGATTTTAGGTACTGTATCTCATACGTACCATCGTGGCCCATAGTCTTCACGTTAAATATATGTCATAATAATAATGCAAATAAGTAATACAAATGCAAAGCATAAAACAACAGTACATTGTCAGTCATACAAGACTTGTAAGACACTATGTGTATGCACATCATGCATGTTAAGATCATTTATTCTCATTTCTTGATACCGAATATTAGTGTGGGAGAAGGTTGACAATTAACAGCCTGTTGTCTAAACATAGTCTGATCATGATGACGTTATCCTTGTGAATTGTATCTAGCAGACACTCAGATGCTTCCTAAACAAGAAACGAGGCAAAGCCACGAAGGCCAGGTTTTTTCCAAGTATAGACACTTGGATAACATAATTATACCCACTTTTTGTAGACTAGATGGCCGTGGCCTGCATGTCACGCCTTGGGGCGAGGCATGGACACTAAAAAAATAGATATAGTAGATGGAAAAACTTTAACGAAAAAACTTTAACCGGACACGGACGTACGTATGCCAAAATGCCGACGATATCTCGCTTTCCGCAAGCGGGTGCGACAATGATGATAAACACCCATGTGAAGTATCAAGGTAATGGGTGAAGCAGTTGCAGAGATATAGTACACTAAAAAACTTTAACAAAAATATTCAAAGTAATTTGACCTTGACATTGGGCACAGGGGCCGCACGGTTGGGGGTTAGAATGAAAATATGGATGATGATAAACACCCATGTGAAGTTTCAAGGTAATGGGCAAAGCAGTTGCAGAGATATAGTATAACGAAAAAGTTTTAACGAAAAAGTTTTAACCAAAAAACTTTAACTAGACGTACGTTAAAAAGTTAAAGTTGAAAATGGATAAGTCAATTACGTAGAAATAACAGGTGAAGGTAAAAATGGATAGTTGTATGTATGAAGCTGTGAAAGTTTGGTGGTCCCAGGTGGTACAGTACCAAAGAAATGGACTTAAACACGAAAACTTAACATTGAAAATGGCTAAGTCGACTGCGCGGAAAAAATGGGTGAAGTTAAAAACAAGAAACGAGGCAAAGCCACGAAGGCCAGGTTTTTTCCAAGCATAGACACTTGGATAACATAATTATACCCACTTTTTGTAGACTAGATGGCCGTGGCCTGCATGTCGCGCCTTGGGGCGAGGCATGGACACTAAAAAAATAGATATAGTAGATGGAAAAACTTTAACGAAAAAACTTTAACCGGACACAGAAGTACAGACGGAAGGACGGACGTATGCCAAAATGCCGATGATATCGTGCTTTCCGCAAGCGGGTGCGACAATGATGATAAACACCCATGTGAAGTATCAAGGTAATGGGTGAAGCAGTTGCAGAGATATAGTACACGAAATAACTTTAACAAAAAAATTCAACGTAATTTGACCTTGACATTGGGCACAGGGGCCGCACGGTTGGGGGTTAGAATGAAAATATGGATGATGATAAACACCCATGTGAAGTTTCAAGGTAATGGGCGAAGCAGTTGCAGAGATATAGTACAACAAAAAAGTTTTAACCAAAAAACTTTAACCAGACGTACGTTAAAAAGTTAATTACGTAGAAATAATAGGTGAAGGTAAAAAAAATGGTCACATGTTGGATAGTTGTATGTGGTAGGCACCCCTTGGTTATGAAGCTGTGAAAGTTTGGTGGTCCTAGGTGGTACAGTACTAAAGAAATGGACTTAAACGCGAAAACTTAACATTGAAAATGGCTAAGTCGACTACGTGGAAAAAATGGGTCAAGTTAAAAACAAGAAACGAGGCAAAGCCACGAAGGCCAGGTTTTTTCCAAGCATGGACACTTGGGTAACATAATTATACCCACTTTTTGTAGACTAGATGGCCGTGGCCTGCATGTCGCGCCTTGGGGCGAGGCATGGACACTAAAAAAATAGATATAGTAGATGGAAAAACTTTAACGATATTTCCGGTATTTCCCACTTTAGGGAGTATTTCCCGGGACGGGAAATGCCGGGAATTCCCGCCCCCGGTATTTCCCGGCCAACCCTGACATAAACCCATTTTTAGCCACATAAAATCACGGAACAATAGAATATTACATAACCTATTGTTCTACTAGCGACATACATGTATGTATCCATTTGTAAGCTCGGACGTACGAATGTACGGACACCGGTAACACTATATGCCCCCCTCACCATTCGATGGCGGGGGCATAATAATACTTATTAGTAATTTTGTGGAGCTAACATAGTTTCAGTACTTTCAGTATTTTGATTTGACTAGCCATGGCAATATCACTAGCCTCACTGACTAAAAGACTTATGTTAAACTTGACCCATTTATCACACTTACCTGTACCATATTTATGTGTTTATTAATATCCTAGCTATCAATTACACGTCAGATTTGCTTAATGTGCTGTTTTCACTATACTGTATGATAATCATTCCATGCAGATCTTTTCTTTAGGCTTTACTAAGTTTAAAATACATAAATATGTATACCGCATATCTGTATATATACTATATCATCATCACTATTGGTCACTATTCACAAGAGAATTACCTAAACCGATCCTGTGAAATCTAATATATGTTCAGTGCTCCAGATAAGTTGCGTATTTGCGTAAATACCCAATTAAAATTGCCAAAAAAAAACAATTGAAATCAGAAGTAGTGACTCAAAAAACAATGAGAACAATTGTGGTACTTTTATCATGCTGCAGAAAACAATAAACAGACCACCAATATAGCATATTTTTCTTATTTTTCCATGACAACACATCTTGGTATTTCATTAGAATCTAATGAAATGCCAAGACATGTTTTCATTTCGAAAAATACTCAATAATTGCTGTCTGTTGATGTGTAAACAGTACTGTGGTGTGATTTTATTTTACCCAATTGTGTGATTTTATTTTACCCAATTAAAATTTTGAAATACCCAATTTCTTCAGAAATGATGTGAGTAACACTATAATAATACTCAATTACTAATTCCTTATCTGGAGCTGTGTGTTATACCGTCACAAAATAATTCCCCAGTGGTAAAACTTAACAATACACCTATCCTGTGAAATCTAATATGTGGACTCTTGCCAGTTTAGTGTCAAGTGACACACCGTGGCAATACGTTCCCAGCAAAACATTTTGAATTAGTACTCATAGTAAAACTTGCACAACTACAGTATGCGACGAATTCAACACCTAGCTGCATGCATGGTATGCTGTACAGTGTATTCCTCTACAACTAGGACATTATGAAACTGAAACAAATGTAAACGGGTATTTGTATATACAATAAATACTTTACCGATTACGTATCCTATATGGTCACTCATCAACCGCGCAATTGCAATTAAAATCTATTTTTAGAAACGGGACTGGTTTGGGGAATATCCATAATCCAGACGTTTCACTTCAATGCATATCCTTATAACTAGTTTATACGTATTACAGCACTTAGTTGGTTCTATAAATTGATTCAGCACAAAAAAAAGTAGTAAACATACAACCTTCAACTAAGTTTTGGCTTACAATGCCTCTTTTAACACAACAAATTGGTGCATTTTGATGTGAAAAAACATCAAAATATTTGACATTTAACCGGAAGTAACCAATTCCAGTGAAGGTTAGAAAACACCAAATCGTTTTAACCGAATCTCCCAAATATGGTCAACCTCTCATACTTTCAATACTCGCAGTGGCGTCGGAACGGGGGCGGCGGGGGTGGGGGCGGCGACCACCGCCCCAATATTTGGACAGCAAAAAGTTTGCGATCGGGAAATGATCGTGATTTGGGTAAACAAACACCCCGTGTAATCACAGACCTCGAATAAATAGACTGGCGACTCCGTGAAATTACAACGATAACGCTCACTCATCGATAACGTAACCAATATAAACAATATGGCGGCTAGGTTAATAATTGATAATCTTCTTCTTCTTCTTCTTCTTTTATAGTAATTGCAAGCAGTCGTTTACCGACTATTATGGCAATGCGTGGGGGTTAGTACAGTGAATGCCATATGCCACCAAAGCTACTCAATCCACCTTGGTGGACATGGCAAGAGATAAGATTGTGCAGTCCTAAAAATGATATGCAAGAACTAAGTAAAAGCCTATAATGCACCTGTACAATATGTATAGTGAGAAGTGTGATATTAATGGTTAAAAGATAAAAGCAGAGTGTCGACTTATGGGAGTGACAGTGCAGCCAGCGCTGACTTAAATCCTAAGATCGTGTCAGCACTGACTGACTACCTTGGCAGGGAGTGTATTCCACACAATGACGGTTCGTGGGAAAAATGAGTATTTATGGTAGTCGACTGAAATTGTAGGAATTTGATAGGCAAATTGGTGATAGTGTCTGGATTGTCTGGTGTGTGGAGTTAAGTACAAATTTGGGGATATATCGACGTGATTGTGAACAATTTTGTAAAAAAGTGAGAGGCGGTTATTTTGCCGTCTAGACTGTAATGACTTCCACTGTAAGTCCGACATTATGTTAGTGACCGTGCCCGGGCTTGTGTCATAATTGTTAGTGGCAAACCTCGCTGCACGTCACTGTACTTTCTCTAGCTTTTGGGTATCTTTCTGGGTATATGGATCCCAGGCCGATGAGCTGTATTCTAATGTCGGCCTGACAATGGAAGTATAGGCAGCTTGTTTAGTTTCTGGCTTGGCTGAGTGTAGGTTTCGTTTCAGAAAACCCAGAGATTGGCTGGCTTTACCTGTTATTTTGTTAATATGGGGAGACCAGGATACATCTGATGTTAACTCCACACCCAAATAGGTAGCTTGCTTGACTGTTGATAGAGGTTAATTTTGGAGGTAGTATGTGGTCTTAGAGACATTTCTGGACCTTGAAACATGCATTATGTGGCATTTACCAATGTGGAAGGACATCCTCCATTTCCGCTCCCATAATGATAACTTGTCCAAATCTTCCTGAAGAATAATAATCGACTGGTATAAATCCGATACGATAAACTGTCACTGTTTGTCAACAAAGCGATTTTAAAACAAACACCCAACAAGTAACTAGCTTAGTTTACCTGTTCTTTGGAAATGAATTGTTCCAGCAAAGTCTCGTCTCGCATATAGGACAACACTAGAGACAAATGCGTTGTGTCCTTGTGTAGCAGGGTCATATTTTGCCCATTTCCACTATTCTTTATCTTTTCGTATTCTTAGGGACAAGAATTGTCTCCCTTTGACCATTAGCCGTAGGCAAGCGCCAGTTTGATAAACTGCGCATGCGCATTTGAGTGAGTTCTTTTGAGTCCGTGATTTTCAACTGTCAGAGTTATTTCCCTACTAGTACAGTAGAAATTGACGAAGACCCAGACATTTTCGATAATAAGCAAGTTTGGGCTCAGATGAGTTCAGATGGGTGTGCTGTTACTCAGGAAAAAATTCCCCGAAATTCCCACCTGGGGAAAGTGCCTAATTTGCATAAATCCAAGATGGCCGCCATGAATATAGGTCAAGGGCTAGAACTTTGTATTGGATTGTGCTAGAAACACGAATTTGGTGTCTATACCAATGTTTTGGCATACTAGGAATTCAATAAAACCATGTCCAATGGTGTACGACTTTAATAATGTGACAACAAATTCAAAATGGCTGCCAATTTCACCAAAATATAAAAATCGAGCAAAGTGTTTGATTGGATTATGGTAGATGTACAATTTTGGTGACCATACCCATGTTTTGCCATATGAGGAATGCAATGGAATCATTTCCAGTGCTGTCCAGCTATAGATACCCAATCAAGGTCCAATATGGCCGCCATTTATGTCGCTATTTCATAAAATTGGCGATAAATACAATGGAAAAGTGCCACATATGCAATAATATGGTTCCGATGACTAGTACACTAGCCACTATGAGTCGTAGCCTTCAATTAGGACTAACACGAAATACAATATTTCAGAACCCATGTTCACATCCAAGTTCCAACACTAAACATGTGGATGTGACTGAGTAATGGGGTTTATCGGAATTGTGACTAGTCTAGATCTTGATCAAATACCACTCTCATGTAGCCTGATGACAATTGTATTCCTTGTCAGAAGCATGACTTGTGTTTCAGTGATATAATGGTGACCAGTGCAGAATCTGATCAGACTGTGCAGATGCACAGGCTGATCTGGATCTACAATGGTCGCAAAATCCATAAACCCTATTGTTTACACATGTGGATGTGACTGAAGAAATTGACTGATGTGTCATGAGACCTGTTGGCCCCAGCTCGGCCTACATGTCTGCAGTCTGATCGGAGTCTACACTGTTTGTCATTTAGTCAATGAAACAGGCACCATGTACATTATCTGGCAAACTGTATAGAATATAAAAGACTGCTAGTGAATCAGTATATAGACTGGTCACAAAACCCAAAAGCTCCATTTCTCAAATCAAAGCATGATCAACCGTTTAAGAACAAGTTTGGTTTGGTTACCACGTATCTGCACATGACAATAGGTATGTGTTCTTGTGTGCTGTTATAGTTGTAATCAACATAAACACGTAGTAAGCACATTTTACAGTTACAAAGGACATTTTTCATGACGTGTATTATTCAGACAGTCTCGGTGTCAATTGGAACATTTTGTGTTGTACGCATATGGTTCTGTTACACATGATCATGTTTCGGCTGTCATATCAAGGTATTAATATAAAATAATAGTATTGCCTCCAAATGAACATGATCATGCGCACAATAAGCATATGCACATGATTAAAAAATATGCTTCAATTGACTTCTAAACCATCTGCATAATACCCTCCATGGAAAGTCGACTTTATACATGTTTATCAGTCATCCTCGGCTATTGCAGTGTCCGGTGGTCCATTTTGGCACCTTGCTTGGCATTTACAGTGGACACTGCAGGATAATCCTTTCTTCGAACAACTGCAGGATGTGCACAGGTGTTTACTTGTCTTACACGAACATCGGATGTACACTAACAGTTCAGCAGGTGCTGGTGCCATATCCGTGATGATTGGATTAACCGAAGTAGCCTCTACACAGAAACCATAATCGTTCTTGTCCAAAGTTGTTTCAAGGTGTTTCCAAGTGTTAACCTGGTGGTGGACTCGTAGGCTGTGGTAATAGCATGCTTTTTTTGTTGGTGGCATGCGTTCGACTGGAACATACTTCGGCGAGATTGCGTAGAGGTATCGTAATTCATCAAGTCCACCTTCAGCTGTTGTACCACCACTGTACATCGATTGCACAAATCGCTCTCCAAGTTCACTGATTTCCTCCTTAAATGTTTCAGGGTCTCCAAATACAAGTACATCTGATCGCCACAGCTGTGATGACTCCAGAATCTTCATACATTTCATCTTGCCCATGCCATACAGTGCTGATGTTGTATCACAACCGGACATAGCATGAGCGAAGAGGAGACACATGCAGAGTTCTCGGCCAAGAACTTCTTTCACTACATTGATGGAAATAATCTGCTGCTTGGTTTCCATGAACAGCTTGTCAGTGTAACTTGCGTGGTGGAGCAACATAATCAAGACATCCGTATCATCGGCAATGACAAGTACATGTTCATGGAGTTTCAACAGTTCTAACGATTTCCTCACAATGACGACATCGGCATCACCTTCATCACCGGCATGCTCCACCGAAACCCCAGCACGTTCCAGATGTCCTTCTAGCACTTTAATCAGTCTTTGCTTGTTATGTGTATTTGACAGAAAGGCTGGCTTGTTGGTTGGTACTGGTGTCCTGTCATCCACAGCTACTTTTGGCACTAATGGCTGCTGAAGTCGACGACGTTTTTGTTCAGGATATTTGGTAGTTTGCACATCGTAACTATCGAAGATAACACACAGAGGCAGTCCAGCTGATCTCCTAGAAAGCACAGCGGCTACAAACGATTCACAAACTGTGCATATTGTGCCAATCTTTGGCCAGGGAATTCGATGTAGTAGGGCACAGCCATCAATGACGATGGCAACATGTTCATCGATTTCTTGCACAATAATATCTGAATCCATCTGTATAATATACTTGGCTAGCTGCGACTTTTGTGACTTTCTCATACTGCCATCATCTTGAAACAGGGCTGGTGAAACTGTTGCCAACTCGAATGTGAAGATGCGTCGATCTGGAGGGCCATTCAATAGAGAGATAGAGAGCAGGCGTTGGTAGAGTTCTACAGAGGACATTCGTACCTCTTCCCCATCCACCTTAACAGGTTTTCGCATTACCGTAAATGTCTTTGCTTGGTCTGCTTTCTTCAGAACGATGTCTCCAAATTTCTGGTTGTTCAATTTGTTGTTGATTGCCAGACCGATACTCACTGCATCTGGAACGTTGACCCGTTCTACACATTTGAAATACACTAAGCAAATGTTGAAATCCAGTAGCGGAGAATCATTTCTGTACTACTGTCAATTGTTACGACACTCGCTATGTACGACAAAATAATACGTGTCCATTCTGTCGGCGCCAACACACTTTTTTTTTTTATATCTACGCAGATCATACTCCTGGATGTAGACCGCGTGCTGTAGCTGCTACGTAGATGCTGATGTATACTGTCAATGTGACGCACTTGTACACCGGTTGTCCAGGATCCACAGGGCTCTAGTACTGTTTCTGAAATATATTGGAGCATGACGCTTTATTATATAATTCAGCATCTATGTGACAATCAATGGGAACAATGACAATAACCTGATTGAGTTTTACAACCATTGTATACTAATATCATCCTGTACATCCTCTCATTCTGATCAGTGCATACATTTTGTCAGGGAAATACTCATGATGCTTTTCATGAACATTCAGATTAACATCATACATAGGGAATGTCTTAGATGACCAGGAGCTGCATTGGCCGAAGTCTCAACTTTGACATTTTTCCAGGCTGCGTCAGTTATTTTGAAATCTTATACAAACATTTCCATGTGGCAAAACGTCATGTTCAAGGGTGCATGGCAGTAGTCAATCCAAGACTGGACAATAACTTATTGAGAGCACCATAGCTCGACTTAGCATATTAGTGAAAAAAAACACTTGAATAACATAAGGTTAACAAAGAACATGATAAAGTAAATATAGCAAAAGTAGGTCATGGTCACTAGAATGGCAGGTGTCTTACAGTAGTTTGTTGTGCACAACACTGCCTCATAAGTATGTGCAAGTATGTTGTAGTATTCAATATACAAGCTTGAGCAAAGTCAACGCCGTACTCTTCAATAAACCTACGCACCCTCCCTCCCCTACCCCCACTACAAAAATGGACCCAAAATGACTAAGTCAACACCTACAAAAAAATTGGCCAGGGGAGGTACCCTGACAGAGCAAAAAAGTTCTTTCTCTGGAACAATAGTAACCCAGTCAGGCTGACTGTGCACGGATATAGGTAACACACGGATTTGGGGCTGTTTGTCATCAAGATGGCATTTGGGATGTGTCGCATTTGTGTTTTCTCCAGGGAGATGAGTAAGATGAAGAAGTAAATCAACATGGCCAATTTCTATTCATAAATATGTAACTTACCCAACATGTAGCATTTAACAATGTTTAAATGATGGTCTTGGCACAAAATAAACTTTGTGTAGTTGTTGTTGTTGTAGTTGTTCTCCAACTCCTCGGCTAACTTTTTAGGGCACCACCCAATGGGGGAACTTACCGATAAAGAGATGTGATGGTCATCGCCAGTCCAGAAATACCGTAATTGACAAATTATAATGTGCTATGAAGCGATATAAAACAATCAGGTAACAGGGGTGGGTCCGGACCCGGTGGACACACCCCCTGGATCCACGCATGTAACAAATAGAATACATGCTAAGTTGTTTAAGACATGTATGGGGATGTTGTTCGGTTGCCAGATGAATACGTCTTTATCTGATACTGACATGTAGGCCTAGATAGGTTATTGCGAATGTAACCCATGTTGGCTATTGCAATGTGTTGTCTTTGTACAGCATACATTTTTTTCCAAAAACATGGATGCTTTGCGTGCCATATAAAACAGTGTGACTGTATTAAACACTCAATTAAATGTATTTTTCTATTATAAGAATGATTCCACTGAAGTCCTGATATAGCAAAAGATGGGTATTGACACAAGAACAGTTTATGTAGCCCAAACACGCGAGAGTTATGCTTGGTATTGGTTATTTTCGGTGAAAATGGCGGCCATTTTGAATTTTATAGACATGAACATGGTTGGACAGCATTGGAAATGTTTGCATTGCATTTCTCATATGTCAAAACATTGGTACAGACACCAAAATCATGATCCTATCATAAACCAGCCCAAAGATGAAACACCTAATTATTTGGCCTACATTCATGATGGCCATCTTGGAATTGTCAAATTACGGACTTTCCCCAGGTGGGAATTTCGGGGAATTTTTTTTTACACACGTAGGAGACCTGTATGAAGGTTTTGAGACCAAAATTTGCTTATTATCGAAAATGTCTGGGTTTGACCATTTTCACGTCAATTTCTACTGTACTATACTGAACAGACGACTTTATTCTTCTTACATAGGTAAGAAACTGGTTCTTGTAATGTTTTGTCGTTTTTAGCATTTCTATCGGTTCAATTTACATTGGGTGTGAGTCGCGTTGCAATTTGTAATGGGTTTTAAAATGCATTGAAACGTTTGTTTACAAATGCAGTTTTCCCAAAATGGCGGTCTATTTGATTACTTAATTGCAAATATCGTGGAATCACTATCGATTGTTGCATGGGAAAGACGAGTGCGGATGGATGGATGGATCACCCAGATTTACTATTTGGTAAGTATTTACATGTATTGCTTGCTAATATTGCTAGTATTGCTAATATTCCATTGGAATATACAGTCATATTCCATTCATTGTTAATTACCCATCCGATGTATAAGCCGGTCAACACTAGACAATTAATACGCCCTATGATCTGTGTAAATGGACTGTAAAGCATCATTCCATTTGGTTATCTAATTTGTGTCTATGTACTGTTAACCACCAATTCATTCCAATAATTAATTGGTTATACCGCCACCCAGTTCAGACCTGTAATTCTCAAGTACCCCATGTTTACATTGCAAATAGACCAGTCCATGTTTTAATCTATTAAAGGTGTAATTTGACAGATCAGAATAAGCACCGACACCTTTTCCACTTGCAATTGACAATCAAATGTATATTTAACGGGTTAATACTGTTCGCTTGTGGTCAGTACATTCACACTCATACCTGTAATATATATTGTATTGTTATATTTGCATCTGTATTGTATTGACTATTTGTGCGTGTGCCGGTGTGTCCTATAGGCTATTGTTAATACGTAATACTTAGGATTGGTTCTGTACTTTTGTATTACAGAGTGATGACAGTTCCTATAGGAGCCTCCATCGGACCCCTACATATATTACCGTTTTTACACACGGCAAGCAACACATAGTCCATGAATTATATATAAACGATCAAACTTGCAACTTTCTTAAGGTCTTCTTCATTTACATCCCAAGTGGGAAAAAAGCCAGAAAAGTTACACTATTAAAGCTAACAAGACACTTTGCGCACACTACCTCAGTCCGTTCAGGTGTAAATGGGATCCGGCCAATTAAAGGGAAAGGTCAATGTCAAGGTCATTACCAAGGTCAGGAATGATCGAGACAAATTGTCTCCCCCAATTATCATATGAACCAAGTATACTTCAATTGTTATGACGTTATGGCCAATATAGCTTGATCTGACGAACGAAAAGTGGTAACAATGCAGTTGAAGTGTAAGGGATAGGCCAGAGTAGATAAGTACACGTAGTCACTTAATCACTTATAATGTACACTATATTACATGGGGAACACACAGGAATACATGATACATTGATATGCGAACATCACTGTACTGTGCATGATACTATTCAATTACTACAAGGTTGTAAGCCAATCGACTGTTATACTTTAACGCAACTTAAAAGCTATAGACGAATAAACTCGGTATGTGGTATCTCAATGGTCCCGTAGTGGACAATAGTATGAATGCACAAGTACTTTGATGATCGCTAATCAAAGTGAAATAACATACAAGTATAACATGGCATAACGAACATTGGAGGACAAATGACAATCATCTGAGCTACCCCAGTGCTGGCGTATCTCAATAGATAGTGTAACCTCTGAGTATCAAGGTCCCAAGGTCTACCTCACCCGCAATATGAGGTCTAGTCAACAATATGGCTATAATCCAACTTCAAGTGGATTAATCCATAAACAATATATGTAGTCTTACTACAATCCTTTAGCCATGATATGCCATGATAGGAGTATTACCATACACTATCAAAGTATACATATGTATTGCCTATGCAATATATTTCCAAAGTATGAATGTCAAAGTCAAAGCCGGATGTGGTTACATCACATGATAGTCAATAACGATAATGTTCCGGAAGCTGGTTCCCGGAAGTAAAGTTCCACAGGTAGTGTTATCTCCGGAAATGGTGGACCAGATGTAAAGTTCCTATGGTATCACTCGACTGTAGCAACCCGGATGTGGTAGACCCGATGTAAAGTATCCATGGTGAATCAATGGGTTGTAATACCGGAAGTGGTAGACCGGATGTAAAGTTCCGATATAATACAAAATGGCGATTATCACGTTGGCTAAGACGCCGGGAAAAGTTTCACTTAGGTGACATTCAACTCGGTGGTAGTATAATGATATGATATGCGTGTATGGCGTTTCACTTCACTAAACTATGGCTGTGACTGTCTGCTGAACGCGAGGTAGCTATCACACACTGCTCTATACAGGCCTGTACCCGGAGCTGCTACACACACTGCGCCAGACAGACGTACGGACACTCGGACGACCCGATACTCTGCACTGACTGGGGTCTGCCCTCAAACGAGTGGACCAAAACGTCCAATGTGGCTCGCTGGAGCGTTCTCAAGAGGCTACAAAAATGAAATGAATCTCCAATTACTGGACGAATACGCACAGACAGACAGACAGGATGCACAACAGACTAAAACGGGAATCGAACAACGGCAAATCACAGCTGAAATAAAATGTTCTAGGTACATACCAAAATCCTCCGTGTCACTGGTGAATACAGTACTAGTCTTCTGTAACCAGAATATATGTGTCCCGCCAACACATAGCGAGACATCGCTTATATACGCACCAGTGAAACCATGCACGGAATAATGGATATGCCTACCCCTCGTACGACATCTCACATAAATACTACAAAACCATGGCTTTTTGCCATGTCACCCGTGGGTTTTATTTGGCATACATATATGTTCCCACGCCTTAAATTCAAACCAAAACCAGTGTACAGCCCTCGTGGAATAAATACCATCCAACATGGTATACCCCACACTACCATAAATCTGCACACTATAGACCCAGATCTCATAATCCGAAATCTACTCGACTGGTCTCGACAATGCGAAGGTCGCTTCTTGGCCCCGCCAAACCCCTCCATAACGGTCCTACGGCTATACACTCAAATGAGAGTGTAGCACATACTAAACTCAAATATCGTGGTCATTTACGGAAATATCACGACACAAAACATCACCATTATGGATCTGATATATCCGTGTTGGCCAGTACCAGGCTATGATGAAACACTAACCCGTAGCATACATACAGGGCAGACCATGGTATGGTCTGCGCTGTATACTGGCTTCACCTACAGAAGGTCCCTTATATGGTGAAACACTGACACGCGGACAAACTCGGCTGGCACGGACAGTGGACATCCGTAATACTAAAAGGTATCTTTTCCCTAGCGAAACCAGCACACAGCATCAACGAGTTCTCTACCACACACATGCATAGTCTGTGGCAAATATGGCGTGACATCAGTAAAACATTGCTCATAAAATAGACGTATATATAAAAATCCGCAAAAATGACACGCATAAACGTATTTCCACCAATACAACATAAGCCCCCTTATTACATGCACATTGTACATGGCAAATGTACATGCTAAATCACAGGTGTGTAAAAATCACAGGTGTGTGAAACCACAGGTATGTGGAATCACAGGGATGTGAAACCAATAATACGCACAACAATACAACACAGTACCACACATCACAAATATACAATTATACGGATTTCAGAATGTACAAGAATACACGTGTCACGCGACAGTCAACTGTATTTTAGTGTATGTACATATGAATAAAATAGTCTCCTCATCATCCTGTATATACTGCATGAACGCAAATCGGACTGACGGACAGACCGCGCTATACCATACAGGCGCGTCGGAAGGCAGATGATATCACAGGAGGAATACTCGGACCTGTGATACAAAGAAAATGACCATTACAAATAATTTCATTACCCCACCCACTTGGTCTCGTACAGTACAATCTATTAACGTCATGTACAGTACGATATCAGGTGGGTGGGGTAATGGGATTTTTTTAATAGGCCTTTTTTTTGGGCGAATCGCATCGTAGGGCGAGGGTTTTGGGAGTCCTAAATATGCATAAAAGCACCAATAAGTTATAAAAAAAAATAATGCTAACATTTTTAAACTCCATCTTATAACACATTACGAAGTTATAAGAGGGAGTAAAACATGTTTAGCTTATTTTGTTTCCACTTATTGATGCTTCTATGTATATGTAATGTATGTATGAACCTTCGTCCGTTACTTCATCCTGTGGGTACTACCAGCTTGTCTATTTATATATTGGGCCACAGGCGAATAAAAAGCACCTTACAACATGTGATACCAGCGAAGTCCCAACAATCTGATTCAATCGATCACACTCGATCAATCTGTCAAGTACCAACACCAATTCAATTGATTCCGGCTATGCTATTTGTAATGTAATGTACAACATAGTTGTGCAACAGGTTGGGAAAAATTACTTTACTATGTTTGCAACCAGCATAGTCGCAAAACAGCCGGACCAGGGCCTACGCCATTCAACATCCAGTTACTGATGGGTTGTAAACATCCCAGCAACTGCTATATAAGGTCATATAGAGACGGGACCACAGTATTAAAGTCTCATCAGACAGATTAGTGCAGGCCCGTAGCGGTGTGTAAAATAATGCCACGGCAGCCTTTTTAGCGGGAAAATCCCCCCCCCCCCGCCCCTCGAGAAAAAAAGAAAGAAACAGGAGTTTTATACATGTATAATGTCGGAGCAAAAATAATAATTTAACGGCACAGATAAAAAGGAAATGTCGGAATTTGTAACGACATATTCAGCACGGATGTTCAACGCATGAAGCTGACGGGGGAAAAAAACAGGCCAAAATGGCCGCTACGGCCCTGTAGTGGGATAGAAATAGTATGCAAGTATATATTGTTCACGCCTATGGCGATGACTGCACTCACAACCTCTGGTGTTCAATACCAGATCTGCTACTACGGCATGGCCCATCCCCATTCAGTGACTGAAGTAATTGTGCTGTCATTAGCAAAACGGTTAGACCAGAAGTGCAGGGCGTATAATAAAATATTAAATGTTTCCCCTCCCGCGACCGACCCGGCAAAATCGCCGCGACCCAACTATTTTTTTGGCAAAACTGAAACGATATTATTTTTATTTAGTGTCGAAACTGGCACATCAAAAATGGGCTGTTCCGACAGAAAATATTGCCGAAAATCTCGCTTTTTATCGTTTACTTTATGGCGAGTAAAAAACCCCAGCTGATATGCCTTTACTAGCTTAGAACATGAAGTCAAAGTCATCGCGATGTTTATAAAAATGTGTCTGTGAAAATGGTTGTAAGCTGCTTCCCTATAGGTGAGTAGCAATCCCAGTCAGTGGGCTGCATGCCAATAGCCAATCAAATATCGCATTTTATAAACTACACGCATCCGAATCATGGATTGTTTGTTTCCGTAATGACCGCCCTCAATCACACGCTAGTGACACCTGTCGGGACTGTTTCATTGGATACTTCAGACATTTATAATTAATTTATTCATAAAATTACTACACTTGGTCCCAACAAGGAAATATAGTAATTTTGTTTCTAAGAATAGAACCACGCTTGATTTCGCTGAAACGAATATGCGTACATACGTGTTTTTGAAAATCCAACTTCCAAGTTATAGTTTTGCATATTTAGCGTCTACATCGATCCAAACTGGCAAGAAACACTGAATATATTCAATAGAGAATGTGTTTAAACACAAAAAATACATTGATTTACTATCGAAAGTGAGTTTTAAGCTGAAATAATAATGGTCTTATCGATTGACACCCGAGCAAGTCGCCCCACACAGTTTCGGACCTAAAAATGAATTTGTGAGAAATAATAATTTCACTGTTTTAAATCATTTTAAATATATTAATTGGTTAATATAAATTAATTATAATAGGGCAGGGATTCCGCTGGCGATCGCCACTTTCGCAATTGGCGATAAAAAATTATAATTTTCGAAAAAAAATAAAAATGATTTTTTTTTTTTTTTTTTTTAAATTTGGAAGTGGCGATTTTTTTTTTCCCCAGCGGAATCCCTGATAGGGGATGGTGTTTGTTGACGGCCCTAAATTTCATATGATAGCATTAATGAGCCACATTTGTACGGACATATTTTATCGTACAAAGTTAAGTGAAATGTGCTCCAGAAAGATAATGTACAACGATCAGAACTGAACGGTTGAATAATTTTATGGAAAATGGGACTCGATAGTTTCTGAGACACTTCTTTCAAATACTTAACCCTTTCAACATTACAGACCTCTATAGCTGTGTTTACCAACAGTGTAGATCCAGATGAGCCGGCTCGTAACGGGTCGTCTCATCAGGATCTGCACTTTTTGCAAGTAATTTCCATATTTTTTAGAAAAATAACAACCCCATTGTTATAAATACTGTAGACAAATCTCGAAAATCATTGTGTGTACACAAATTAACATATCAAACTCAATTTCAGTCATTTATGTTTGAAAGGGTTAAAAGCACAAATCCTGACATTTTCCATTTCAATTGTAGAGGTAAGAAAATCCAATAATCGAAGATGGTGAAAATCTGTGATGTCTGTATCATTGCGGGCAACTCTGCACACCATAACCTGTCCGTCACTGTAGGCGATAGAGAAAGAAGTCCTCTTCATGGAGCTCCTGGAAACGAAAATAATTAACACGGTTTTAAGCAGTTCACAAAACCAGTTCACGCCTAAATAAGTGGCGTATACTTGCTCCTGCTAAATAATTGGACTACTGTTTAATCCGAAATATTTGAACACAATTTATTCTAGGAGACGCTAATAAATATCTGGTTTTTCACAATAAAGAGTGTCCCAATGTTTAGCGCTGTAGTTCATTAATATCACGAGGAGGGGGATCAGGGGTGGGGTGCGAAATGAAAATATTATACGGATGATGAAAAACATGCACATGACGTTTGAATGTAATCACTCATATGGTAATGTTGTAGCAGAATGAATCTACTGAATCGAAATGTAAAATCTATTCCACGGGAAAGTTGCTGCTACGTTGGGATTCATAATAAAATATTGTGATGACGTTGCAGCAACGTTTCTACAACGTAGATACAAAGTGCCAACAACGTTCAAGCGACGTGCCAATTTACGTTGTGCCGACGTTGCCACAACGTTTTTGCGACAATGTTGAGATGATGTTTTCACCCAACGTAATGTGACAACGTGAATAGTACGTAATGAGAGCTTTCCTAGAATTGGTTGCAGCTACGTTATTGTGGAAACGTTTCGGTAATAACATTGTAATTACGTAGTCACATGCAACGTCATATGACAACATAAATATTACGTAATAAGAGCTTCCAAAGAAATGGTTGTAGCAACGTTATTGTGGAAACGTTTTTGCGACAACGTTGATTTGATGTTTTCATCCAACGTAATATGACAACGTGAATTGTATGTAATGAGAGTTTTCATAGAATTGGTTGCAGCAACGTTATTGCTATACGTATTACTATACTTTTAATGATGAAATGGATCTATAATTAATTGTTACAAATTTCCATACGCTCTGGTACCATGATTTTGAAATTACCACAGCGCTTTAATAAATTATCTTTGGATAGGCCTGACTGCGATGTATGTGTACAAGCATGTATACTATTACAGTGAAATATCAATTGACTTACCTTATACTTTGGCCCGCCACATCTTTTAGGCGCATGCTTTCGCACCTCTGTTATGGCGTCTTCGACAGCGACCAATTTAACCACAGGATTGGTCTTCATGTAGGCCTCTGGCAACACAGGTGAAAATATGTTCATATTCATTTGTTTTGAAGTTTCACAACCATACATGTTCTTTTAATAATTAAATTTTTGGTCCTGACCTAAATATGTATACATGTCTGTTGTTCAATTGGCGGTTGTTGTATAATATAATATATTTTACGACAACAAAAAACGCCCTCCGAATTATTGTATGCCCCGGACTCCGTCGGGGGATACTATGGATTTGACAGCGCGCCGCGTCCGCGTCCGCCGCAGACACTTCTTGTCCGGAGCATAACTCGAACACCCTTTGGAATATTTTCATGAAACTTCACACATGCTTAGACCACGACCCGAAGGTGTGTCGCGCACAAGAATGACAACTCTTGCATAGCTAATTTTTTAGTTATCTCCCTTTTTTGTTTCTCGAACTGATTTCGTGTCCGGAGCATAATTCCACCACCCTTTGGAATATTTTCAGGAAACTTCACACATGCATAGACCACGACCCGAAGGTGTGTCGCGCACAAGAATGACAACTCTTGCATAGCTAATTTTTTAGTTATCTCCCTTTTTTGAATTCGCGCACTGATTGACCATAACTCGACCACCCTTTGGAATATTTTTATGAAACTTCACATATTCAATTAGACCACGAACCGAAGGTGTGTCGTGCACAAGAATGACAACTCTTGCATAGCTAATTTTTTAGTTATCTCCCATTTTTGTTTTTGCGCACTGATTTCCTGTCCGGAGCATAACTGGACCACCCTTTGGAATATTTTCATGAAACTTCACACATGCATAGACCACGACCCGGAGGTGTGTCGCGCACAATAATGACAACTCTTGCGTAGCTAATTTTTGAGTTATCTCCCTTTTTTGTTTTGCGCACTCTACAAACTGGACAATAATGCATGAAGACCCGTTTTCTCGTGTTCTCTGTACACCTTTTCTCGTGTGCTCTGTACACCTTACCTGTAGAGAGAACAACAGAGACTGGGAGAACCATTCACCTGTCCATGTGCTGCATGTGCTAGCATGTGCAGATGTCCAGTCTTGACCACAGGTAATTTATACAGGTAAATTACTACATTGGATATCACATTTCCGTAAACTGTGTTGCAAATATCGTGGCATTATGTGGACCTGTGCAGATATATGTAGATAAATATAGGACTATTAAAAAAAATTCTTGGCTCCAGTAGCAAGCATTATTATTTTTAAACTTTTTTTTTCCATTTTTTTTTCATTTTCTTTTTCAAATTATTTTTCAATTTTTGTCTAGTAGCATAAGGTCGTAAGTGCTATATACAGACTATTCACCTGTGCATGTGCTAGCATGTGCAACTGACCACTGACCATTTACAGGTAATTTATACGAATCCGGGTCCGAACGGCCCAAAACCAAAACGGCCCAGTACCAGAACGGCCCACTGACCAGGACGGCCCGGGTCAAAAAGGCCCACTTACCAGGACGGCCCGGGTCAAAAAGGCCCAGTTTTAACAACACAAATTATATCTATAAGAACAATACTGACGCAGAATAAATTAGCCGCAAATATCTATGTATCCAGAAGCATAAGCTAAATGAACACTGAGAGACCGTATGAGAGTTTTATGTGGACATTCTATTCGGCTCATATTTAAGATTGGGAATTGGCTCGGACACCTTCCATACCCGGTGGGTATATATGCCCTCAATCTTTTACTCAATAAATTCCGGCGATAAACAAATAATATTGCACAACAAAAACAAACATTATCACCTTTCATAATGAAAATACATCAAACGTATTTTGACAACTGGCTTTCAGTAATTAGTCAGGTCTATTACGTTTGAATTTCCAATTTCGTCGGATTTTTTTGGGGATTAGGAAAACTATACATTTTTGAAAACTAGATGGCATAAGCAATCAGAAAACCAATGTTTCCATTTGCACAGGTATCCACATGGCGGCCATCTTGGATTTTTCAAAATGGCCGCCATCCAAAATGGCTTTTGCTCATATCTCAGTTTGCGAGGCTCAAATGGGGGCTATTGTGATGTCTATAATCCTGATTTCAGGGTCATTGAACATGACAAGAGCATTATTATACTATTGAATGATTTTGAAGTCACAGCCATTTTTTATTTCAAAATGGCCGCCAAAATGGCTGCATTTCCACGTCGTTTAAGCACACTGTTCATACTATTGGATGATTCAGAAGTGACAGCCACATTGAATTTCCAAATGGCCAACCAAAATGGCAAACTAAATTGCTGCAAATTTTCAAAATGGCTGCCAGAAAATTCATATTTGTCCATATCTCTGCTTCTAAATAAGATAGAGCTTTGAACTCAACACCTGAATCTACATTTTTAGGGGCAAGGAATCAACGAAACCAAAATAAAGTGACTACCTTTGACCCAAATAACAATTTGCTGCATATACTTACTTTTATTGTGAGCACAAAGGTGATTTCCACAGAACTCAATGCCAACTGAAGCTGTAGTCATTTTACATTATATTAAAAGAACTATTAAAACAGGTTTACATTTCAGAGACAGAGATTGATTGATTGATTATTGGTGTTTAACGGCCTATCAACAGCCAGGGTCATGTAAGGCCGGGCCAACAGGATGGATTATCCTGTATTCAACCTGTAAAAAAATATCCCCCGAACAATTTTCGGTCGGGGGATAATGAGGGAAATTCCCAAAATCAGAGCTCAATATTTACATAAACTATATATTCAGCCCTGAAATCAGAATATCCTGACCTGGTGCCAGGTCCATGCCACACCAGAGTCACTTAGCTCAAGCCCCAAAGTAATATGATTAGCTATGTTAGGCTTATTACTTCTTAATGGAGCATAACAGGATTTAGCAATCAAGTACCGGGGCCAAAGGGGCCAAATGGATACAAGAGGGCCAAACCATGTAGGTCGGCATTCCGGTAAGGATGAACACCGATCGTTAAATTTACCCATTACATGCTCCCAAACCTCCACCCAACAGACAGAGAGGTACAAAAGCATGTTTGTAGGCCACATGTAGTGAGCATGTGGTCTCTCAGTCTGGATAGCTTCTACACAATGTCCTCATCGTCGTCATCCTCATCCTCATCATCACTTAAATGTGCATTGTTCTGGGAGTCTTCATCATTCTGGCACTGGCTGCCACACTGACAGAGATCTGTGCAGGTCAAGTTCTTCGTTCTGCAGGAGCATCTCGCAGAAGAACAGTCTGCTTTGCACTGGCATCTGACCATCTCCACGATGGTTTTTGGAGCTGGGAGAACATCTGTGGTAGTAGGTTTCAGCCGGCCATCTGCGTCTTTGAAGTACCCATTCTCCAGGGGATCCAACTGTGCATCCTGGTGTCGATGGCTGCCTGTCCCCACACACGTGCCTGGATGTGGACTCTCAGGATGTGTTGCTTCAAAGCCCCGATTGTTGGGGTAGCTTGTCACTCTCCGCCATATGTTTGGTAAACAGGTGCCAACGCAGTTCTGGATCGTCTTGATGGTGATGCCCTTGGGTGCGTAGGCTGCACATAACAAATTCTGCCAGCGTTGACAGCAAGCCGTCAGTCACTTCTGCTTCTTCCAGCATTTGCAGCGCATTGATGACATCCTCATCGGTTCGGAGATACGCTGGAGCCAAGTTGCCTTGCCAACACGGAGAAGCGCCCGGTGTTGTCAGCCCCAGTGAATGCATGGAAGGCAGGCAAAGGCTTCGCTCTTGCGGGACCAAGGGCTTTCCACACAGCCCCGATGTGCACAACCCCAGATGTCATAGACACTGAAGTGTTCTTCAGTAACATGTCGTAGTTTGCTGTGACTAGCACCAGGACGTCTGTGTCAGGTGAGAAGAAGACCAACTGAGAGTGAGAGGGGTTTCTCTGTGAGGCTAACAGTGCCTGGTGGATCATCAGTGTATCGGCTTCTTCGTGGTTGTTGTCCTCAAAGTACAGGTCTTTGTTGCTCCTGGTGTGTCCAGAAGCAGAGGTGATGATCAGCTTGGGGGATTCCATGTTGTACTCCAGAGTTTTTGGAAGCAAGGTAGCCGGTCAAGTCAGCCTTCGTGTTGTCATGGGAGAGGATCTGATCATCGGGATGTGCTTGATGTTGGTGTCATCTCTCACTTGATACTGCACAGGAGCTTTACCATCTCTTCGCTTTTCCCTTGTTGCGCTCTTGAGAGAGTCTGCCCTGTAGGTGTCAAAGACGAGGACGATATCATCATAATCTTGTGTGAGAGACATCAATCTGTCATTGAAACAGACGCTCAAGTCCTTCACTGTCACTACAGTTGCTGGTTTCTTGGTCAGCCTCTGCACAAGTACCATGCCATCCACCAGGGCTATCTTCCGACTTGGAGAGTCGCTGGTTCTTGTTTCCATCGCATCTTGGTGGTCCATACATGCAGCTTGGACTCCTCGTCCTTTGCCAGCTTGATGAGGAGATGGATTAATTTGGACTTGTCTTGACACGGCAGTACTGTTCCATCAGGTGCAAACAGTGCCCTCGGCGTCAGTGTGAATTCATAGTTCCCGATGGCATCTTTTCTGGTTGATGTCTCTGTTTGAACGGGCTAGAACCATCAGCCTCCCGTACAGGTTTTTTGTCTCCTTCAGATCAACAGTGTTGTCTCGGAGTTTCACTGTTGTCTTCTTGCTTCCAGAGATGAACATCTTGTTGTTCTCTTTCTTCACTGGGCCCAGATGCTGACCTCTCCATTGATTCTCTCTGCCACATAGTCTTCATAGAGCTTCTGACCAGTGATGTCAGCATTCAGGATCTGTGGAACATACTCATCAGGAATGTAGGCATGGGTGATGATGTTGTACAGCTGGTTACCCTCAGCTGTAAATGGGTTTCCGTGACTGAGTATGGCTGCCTTGATATTGTCAACAGCACGATGTGCTCTCTTGACCGCACTTGGCCCAAGCTCATGGTGCTCTGCACTTCTGTCTGTGTCCATGTTCAGTTGACTCTTGAAATTCTTGGAGAGACATGAAAGCTCTGGCGTGGCCATGAAGAATCGCTGCCGGGCATTGGCATTGGTTGAGATGCCTATGAGTCCAGAGTGGATCTTCATCATCTTGTTGATCTGTTCGCAGGCGTGGTCTGCCCCAATGGACACAAAGGGGATGCTGCTCTTGGTGACGGATATATGCCAGTTTGGAGCTCTTTCCAGGTCTGGGGGTAGTCGGTCTTTAAGTCACGCATGTCAGCAATGTATCTCGGCCACAGTCGCTTGTACTTGATGCGGTCCATTGAGAAAAAGATCTTGCTCAGTGCTTCTCCAGCTTGCAGGTGCAGCTCCAGGTCAGCATTTCGACTTGCTGCGACGAAGAGCAGGATAGTTTCTACTCGATGCAGATAGTTCATCATGGACTTGAACATCGCATTCTTCGACCTTTGTTCTTCCCATTCTTCAAACGTTTTGATGACTTCAGCAGCAGTCAAAGTTTGAAGGAGGTTGCTGTGCGCTTGCTTGACGGATTTAGCCTTCGTGACTTTCTCAGCCTCTGAGCAGGCAGCTTCCACTTCCTCAGCAGCAATCACAGTAGCACACTTACAGTTCCGGGTTGTCATCAAAGAACAACTCGAAAACCATCTCATAAAGAGCTGTGGAAGTATAGATGTGTGCAAGCAGAGCTCTCTTGTAGTGGGTGACCTTGAGGATTTGTCGTGTTGTTGATGCACCAAACACGTCAGCTTCGATCCATGCATCATCTATCCCCGAGTTCTCAATAGAGGAGCCGAGACCACGCATGGCAGCCATGATGGCATGCAGCTCACCCAGTCGAGGCACGATCATCTTCTTCAGCTGCGGTCTGGCATCCAAGAGCTGCAACACCTTCTCATACAGGGCCATATCAAATGTAATGATGGTAGGGTGATCTTCTTACTACTGCCAGCCTCCTCAACTGACTTGCTTGCATGAGGACAGTCAGCAGAGTGGACCACTCGTGCGCCACCTCTGGGAGTAGTGCAAAGCCCCAACCTTTGTCAAGGGACGGCTTTCAGACAGCAGTGAATTGTACCCTGCCCAGCCTGGAATCTTGCTCGAAGATCTTCCTGGTTTCATCCGGGATAACGCATTTGCGACAAACCATCCCAGTTGTGTCAGCTGGTACGATACAGGGATTCCCTTGCTGATGGCGAACTGCTCTGTCCTCTTGGCATGATGTGGCTTTGGCTTGTCACAGTGAAGGATGTCTACATGGTATGGGGTGACTGTCAGGTTCTTGGTTTCACCTATGGCCAGGGGCTCTGCGATCGGTTCTCCAGAAGGGGCGTCCTTTTGATACACGGCAATGATCGTTCCGTGTGTGGTTTCCTTTCCCATCTGGAGTGTCTTCGGCAAAGTCTGTGTTATCTGCAGCAAAGAACACAAAGCCTCCTCTCTTCAGAAACGGTGGAACATAGAGACCCTGGAATCCTCTGGTGTTCTCTACAACAGCATTCGCAAGAGCAGTCTCCATGAGAAGAACACGTCCATGTGAAACACAATGACCCTGAGCATTGAGAAGATCCATCAGCTTCTTGTTGCGTGTGTCATGGTGAACAGTTAGTGCCAGTCCCAGGACCTGTGGATTTTCCCTTGCGTGGGGCGACCTAAATGCTACTGATTCTCTGATTGGCTTATAGTTGACCTGTCTTCTAGATTTGAATCCATACATGATGTTCTGGCTCACAGTGAGTGCTACTCACAGTGAGTGTTTTCTCATGGTAATGGGTAAAACAAAGCAACATGTACAACATGGTCAAGCTATGTGTGAATAATTATTTAACTTACTCAACATCTGTCATTGGTAACTTTAAAATTTTCCCAGGAAAAATACTTTGTCATGTTGTTGTTGTTGTAGGTCCCACAGATTCCTCCGCTTACTTTTCGGCACCACCATTCCGGAGGGGGAAAAACGCGATATAAAACAGAAAAAAATGCCAATAAAGTATTGGACTACCGTGCTATGGACATTTACGACTGTAAACCGGCGTGAATCCGGACCCTGGGTCGACAACCCCCAGGATGAGTGCCTGAACAGACTTTGTATTGTGCCCGTTTTGGACGCCATTTTGAAAATCAAAATGACTGTCACCTTTTAATCATCCAATATCATCATTAATGTTCTTATCATTGACCATGAAAATATGGGTATAGACAAAAACATTGAAGCTTTACAAACCTCGCAATGCGATATATTTAAGCAAAAAAAATAAAACACGACTAAATTGCGGCAATGTGGCCATTTTGGTTGGCCATTTGGAAATTAAATTTGGCTGTCACTATTCTGAATCATCCAATAGTATGAACAGTGTGCTTATCATGTCCACTGGCACTAAAAACATAGTATAAACCCCAAAATTAGGGCGTTACACGTCTCAAAAACCAAGATATCAGCAAAAACGACGTGGAAATGCAGCCATTTTGGCGGCCATTTTGAACTAAAAAATGGCTGTGACTTCAAAATCATTCAATAGTATAATTAATGCTCTTGTCATGTTCAATGACCCTGAAATCAGGATTATAGACATCACAATAGCCCCCATTTGAGCCTCGCAAACTGAGATATGAGCAAAAGCCATTTTGGATGGCGGCCATTTTGAAAAATCCAAGATGGCCGCCATGTGGATACCTGTGCAAATGGAAACATTGGTTTTCTGATTGGTTATGCCATCTAGTTTTCAAAAATGTATAGTTTTCCAAATCCCCAAAAAAATCCGACGAAAATACACAACAGAACTGACTAAATTGGCGGTATCGTCTGATTAACTTCTTTTGTAGACGTGATTAAAGATGTGATATCCAAAATCCGAAGCCACTTCACAACAAATCAATTAAGTTACCGGCACATGCGGTAAAATTACCGTACATTAGCTGATCAATCACACATGATTCACACGAACTTGCAATTACACTCCATTATTAGTTACATGTTAGGTATTAATTTTGTTAATACCTAACAATGTTTAACGCATAATAATAATGCACGAAAGAAACCATACCCGCAATCAACAAAATATTCTTCCATCATGTTCTTTCAAAATTGTATATTCTCCCCGTTATATAGCACATAAATAAAGTGGGCCGTTCTGACCCCCCTAAAACTGGGCCTTTTTGGTATACCTTTTGAAACTGGGCCTTTTTGACCCGGGCCGTCCTGGTAAGTGGGCCGTTTTGACCCGCTACCATTTATACAGGTAAATGATTATATTACATTTCCGTAAACTTTGTTGAAAATATTGTGGCAGTATGTGGACCTGTGTATATATGATATGTAGATAAATATAGGACTATAAAAAAAAACATTCTGGGCTCCAGTAGGGAGCATTATTAATTTTTTTTTTTACATTCTTTTTCAATTTTTTAACTGATCACTAACTTATTACAGGTAATTTATAAAGGTACATTATTACATTTCCGTAAACTGTGTTGACACTATTGTGGCAGTATGTGGGCCTGTGCAGATATATGTAGATAAATATAGGACTATTAACAAAAATTATGGGCTCCAGTAGCGAGCATTATTATTTTATTTTTTTTGTATATTACATTTCCGTAAACTGTGTTGAAAATATTGTGGCATTATGTGGACCTGTGCAGATATATGTAGATAAATATAGGACTATTAAAAAAAAATTCTGGGCTCCAGTAGCAAGCATTTTTATTTTTAATTTTTAAACTTTTTTTTTTCATTTTTCTTTTTCATTTTTTTTTTTCAAATTCTTTTTCAATTTTTGTCTAATAACATAAGGTCGTAAGTGCTATATACAGACTATTATCATATAATAAAACAATTATTGACTAGTGAGCCATAGAATATAATCTGATATTCTATGGCTCGCTAGTTAATAATTGTATAATATGTTCGGGTCAAGGTCACATACTTGGTGCTTCAAAAACTTTAACGCTCAGGTAAATATCTTATAATTTTTCTTTCCATTCACGGATCAACTTCATATTTCATATACGCGTTGCTCTAATGGTCCTCTACCGCCATGTGCCAAATCGACGTTCGTCCTGCCCCCGCCAAGCCCAGGGTCAACGTCACATACTTAGTGCTTCAAAAACTTTAACGCTCGGGTAAATATCTTATAATTTCTGTTTTCTTTCATGGATCATCTTCATATTTCATATACACATTGCTCTAATGGTCCTCTACCGCCCTAGTGCCAAATCCAGGTTAGTCCTGCCCCCCGCCAATCCCAGGGTCAAGGTCACATACTTGGTGCTTCGAAAACTTTAATGCTCCAGGTAAATATCTTATAATATTTCTTTCCATTCACGATCAACTTCATATTTCATATACGCGTTGCTCTAATGATCCTCTACCGCCCTGTGCCAAATCCACGTTCGAACCCCCGCCCCCCGCCAAGCCCATGGTTAACATCACATACTTAGTGCTTCAAAAACTTTAACGCGCTCAGGTAAATATCTTATAATTTATGTTTTCTTTCATGTATCATCTTCATATTTCGTATACACATTGCTCTAATGGTCCTCTACCGCCCTGTGCCAAATCCAGGTTAGTCCTGCCCCCGCCAATCCCAGGGTCAAGGTCACATACTTGGTGCTTCAAAAACTTTAATGCTCAGGTAAATATCTTATAATATTTCTTTCCATTCACGGATCAACTTCATATTTCATATACGCGTTGCTCTAATGGTCCTCTACCGACCTGTGCCAAATCCACGTTCGTCCCGCCCCCACCAAGCACAGGGTCAACATCACATACTTAGTGCTTCAAAAACTTTAACGCTCAGGTAAATATCTTATACTTTTTGTTTTCTTTCACGGATCAGCTTCATATTTCATATATGCATTGCTCTAATGGTCCTCTACCGCCCTGTGCCAAATCCACGTTCGTCCTGCCCCCGCCAAGCCCAGGGTCAAGGTCACATACTTGGTGCTTCAAAAACTTTAACGCTCAGGTAAAAGAAAATTTTGATTTGGAATTTGGCCTCATTTATTATCAAAGCGATATGTGGGACATCCGTGTTCTATGAACACATTTTCTAGTTTATTAAACTTCACACATGCATAGAAGACGACCCAAAGGTGTGTCGCACGTAAGAATGACAACTCTTGCATCGTTAATTGTTTAGTTATCTCCCTTTGTTGTTTCGTGCACTGATTTCGTGTCCGGAGCATAACTCGAACACCCTTTGGAATATTTTCATGAAACTTCACACATGCATAGACCACAACCCTAAAGGTGTGTCACGCAAGAATGACATTTTGCATCACTAATTTTTTAGTTATCTCCCTTTGTTTTTTCCGTCACTGATTTTGTCTCCGGAGCATAACTCGAACACCCTTTTTTCAAACTACTTGTGTATCTGGGGAGGGGGATACACATGCGCTTGTTGACAAGCGTCCATTTCTAGTTAATTACAAGTAGCAAACAAATACTTCATAAAAACACTTAAAATTTCGTATTTTGAAACCCGACACTATATAGTTTGTGGCATTCATAGATCTAAGATCTAAAGCATGTCTGTCCATCGGTCTGGCAGGGCACCAGATAAGAGGAACAAAGCAGTATTTTACTCGTCAAGTTTAGCTAAATATATGTGACAATACTCATGATTTTTTTAAATACTTGAATCATTAGTTTTTTGGAAGTTGAAGGGTAAAATACTTCAAACAGAAAAACATAGGTTATTATTCCCCCCCCCCCCTTCCCCAAAAAAGAAAAAGTAAAAAATCACTTACAGTTCAAACAAAGTTACACACACAATAAATTACAGACATACCAACACTTCCAAACTGTACTACATATTTATTTTGTCCATAATTATTTTTTTTTTACATTTGGTGCACATATTATACTAAATGTTGGACGGTCAACGATTTTACTTGTCAGATTATGAGATAACTTGTCCAGGCAAATTTGACGAGTAAATACTAAAAAGTCTTAAACCACGAGTCCTGGTAAATAGATATATTAGAGGCATGTGGGTTACTTACTGGTTATCTCTGTATTTATACAATAGAAAATATGACAATATGAAAATAAGAAAAACCTTGTTCTACACCCATGGAAACCTGCATGTATCATTGTATGTGTTAGAAATACTTGCCATCTTCCGTCTATATTGACTGTCTTCCAGTTTCGAGTTCAACTCCTGCATCTCGGCGATTGTGTCCAGGGGCTTCGCCAGCAGTTCCTCCAAATCTTCGGAGACTGGATCTGTATGCATCGCCCGATCCAGCCGCAGTCCATCTTCATGAGCATCTTGATCTTTAAACCTGCAACATGTTTAAACATGTTTTATAGAAAAGGAACAGTTTGAATATGAAGTAACAAAATACAAAATTCTAGGAGGTCAGCAGTTAAGGTATATTGAACTGTAAATTCAGGTGCCGGTAAAAAAATCCAATTAGATTCAACATTTAATGTCCTCAGACAAGATGCCACTTTTTTACATGTGCCATGTTGTTCTTAAGTGGATGGCCAAATGTTTCCCACGCATGTAAAAGAGCCAGCATGAATGATGTATTCATTATAGCAGAAGCGGACATGTACTACAGTACACATGCATAATAATTATGTACCCCGACATTGTTTTTACAATTTGTATGTAAAAGTGTGGTGGTGCATGTAAGGCATATATATATTGCATATACATGTATATATATTATATAATTAACACTAAAACATACCAGAGTCTGTCATATCGGCTTTTCTGTAGCCAGCATCGCCTCGTGACGATGTGAATGGGGGGACGGTAGGTGGTGTACGACCCTGCTGCAATCCTCGCTTGGATGCTGATGGTGACCGCAGGGAGTCTGTCGCACCCAGCTGCTGCGACCCGCCATTGATAACAACTGATTGGACTGAAATGTAGACGAACAAGAGTATTACAATAAAGAAGTGTCTATAACAAAACTGATAAAGACTTAGTTATGTTGAACATATTCTCCAGCCTGTTGTGCTTTACAAAAATGGCTATCCCACAATTCAGGCCTCCAGGTAAACACTTACAAATTATGTAAACATGGCCGCTAAGTTTCCTCGAGTGACCTTGACCTTGGACGCAGGGACAAGAAGGGACACATACATCACTGCCAAATATTACTGAAAGCTGCCAAAGCAAAACTGTAAGAGGGCAATTGCTATATCTCCCACAGATTATACTTACAGAACAGGTAAGCGTTATCAATGTTCTATGTTCTTGGCGAAGAGTGTATATAAGCATCGGGCCATGATCATGGTCACACTAAGAATTGGTGAACACTGTCAAATACATAGCATCCTTACCGTACACATCAGGAGGATTTTGCCTACTTCACATTGCCACTGTGGGAGGAATGTGAAAAACTCCACTCTCCACAGTGTGAAGAATGCATCTGTCCACTCTGTGTGATTTGTTTTACCTGTAATCCACTGTGGACTGACCAGACACTAAATGGCAATTAATAGGGGATTTTCCAATATCCACTCTGCAGAGTAGACATCCACTCTGTAGAGTGGAACACAGTGTGAGGAATGTGTATGCCCACTCTGCCTACCAACACTGTGTAGAGTGGATTTTGGAAAAATCCTTCTGACGGTACATATCAAAACACAGCAGATTTTATCCTAATTGAACTTTGTGAATGTGCATAATGATCAGGATCTCCACTGGTCACAAATCTCTAAGTTTTACATTTTAAGAGACGACTACTAAGAAGAGAGAAGGAATCAACAGAATGGAATGACGTCCCATCAGTACATGAATTGCTCGTGTCAGAAAATAACTAATTTAATATACTAGTTTTGAAATAAAACATACCCGTGTCTTGTATAATGGATCCAGTATCGCCTCGTGACGATGTGAATGTAGGTAGTGAACGACCCTGCTGCAATCATCGCTTGGATGCTGATGGTGACCGCAGGGAGTCTGTCGCACCCAGCTGCTGCGACCCGCCATTGATAACAACGGATTGGACTGAAATGTTTGTAATAACAGTTGAAAAACTGTATACAAATTATGTTGAACAGGTTTACCTGCCTGTGTTTGACAAAAACCAGGAGTAGCACAGCTGAACAGATTACTTGAGGATGTGCTTTACTCTTTGGTACATCATACCTGTATAATAAAGTGATTTTACCGACAATGCAGTGTGCAAGATTAACACTCGACTACTTGCAAATGGAGAGTAAAAATCCAGTTGGGATATAGTAAACAGAGTGTGCGGCATGTGAAATTGAATAGTCACTTGCAAAGATTGGATCAAATTGTTAAAACAGGAGAGTGCCAATTCTTGTTAAAATTGGAGAATGCCAATTTTTGTTAAATGTAGTTTCTAACCCTGGACGCTGATAATACATGCTACAACTTGTACATACTATTTTCCCGAGGAGAAGATGTTGTCGATAGGTTTCGTTTTACGCCTCGTTGAACTGGACTCTCTGGATATAAAAGATGATAACAGTACAAATTTAAAATGTGCACAGCATGATATTAATCTGTTAACATGTTACTGATGCAAAATAATAAGTAATTAATATATTTATATAAATATATATACCAATCTAGTTCAAGTTTTAAACTTGGTGGAATATATGTTCATTACAGACTTAAACAGTTAAACTATATGGCCGCGGCCAGCGAGTCGCGCCCTATGAGGCATTGGACAGTACTAAACGAGGCATTTGAAGGAGTGTGTGTGCGCATGTGCGTGAATTTATTGAGAATGACAATTGTATTAAATTCATTTTATGAAAAGCATGTGAAGTTTCAAGTTAATGCAGTTGCAGAGATATAACACGCAAAAAGTAACGCAAATCCGTGACATGAATTTGTAAGTCAGTTGACCTTGACATTGGGCATGCGGGCCGCACGAGTGGGGCGTAGTATGCAAACATGGAAGAAGATAAAGAAGCACGTGAAGTCTCAAGACAATCCTTCAAGCGATTGCAGAGATATAAGACACGCAACAACATTTAACAAATCTGTAACGAAAGAACGTTCAAACGTACGCAAAAGCGCTGACTATATCGCGCTTTCCGCTTTTCAAGCGGGCGCGACAAAAAACTGAACATCGGCGACGGCACCCGGCTTTCACCAATCCGATAGCAATTTTTTAAATAAAAAAAAAACCTGCCGAAAAACATATAGAGAATAATAGGTTTGTGTCGTCAATGGGAAAAATATCTGGCAAGGCTCAGGAAACGGGATGGGCGAGGCTCTGCCGAGCACATCCCGTTTCCGTGCCGCGCCAGATATTTTTTCCCATTCGCGGCACTAACCTACTATTCTATTTATCCCGTCAACACCTACAAATGGCTGTAAAATGCAAAAATAGTATTGACTGGATATCAAAAATGTTTCACGGCACCGTGTTTCACGGCACATACGCACTGTGTTGACGGGATAAAAACAAAATACACAGTGATCTGCTAGGCATTCCGGCAAAAAGCCTGAAGGAGATTCCCATGACTGTTTGATACTATATAGCTGGTGGAGAAACAACAGAACATTTTCGGAAAAAGTATGCATGGTTGAATAAATGAACTTACCTATAAATGGTATGCCATCCACCATTGGGGCCTTGGGCAACGGTGGCAACCGTACTGCGGACACCATACCCGGCGACATTGCCGTCAATCCTGTCCTGTTCATCCGAGTGGCATCAGGATCATCGTCTTCTTCATCAGCTGTCAAAATAACATGTAGCATTACATCTATTTTCCAAGACCTGGAGAATATGACAGTAAAAGCAGGGGTTTCATTAATTTTGATGCATGTACAAATTAATGAAACCCATGCTTTTACTGTACAATTTATCAGGTGATCTTACAAAGTAGCTGGAAAAAGCAGTCAAATTAATTTGATGAAACTTTGAAAATTGGAGTGCCTAAAATAACTATAAAATGTGCTTGTAAAACAGAATGCAAAGTGAACATTCGGGACATACAGACAAGGGTTACACTGAAAGCCTTCTTCACTAGCATGGTGAAGCATACAAACAGCAGGGGACATTCTATGCCTCTTGCATACTATTGATGGGGTGAGCGTTTTATGTCTGCAGAAAATTGCAATATTTGTACAATGTTCAATACTTGTTCAGGTTCTCTACATTAAAGCCTACCTTCATCACTTTCACTCATATACCGACGTGGTGGCCTTTTCTCGCGATGTGTAACTTACTCATCATTTTCTGATTCCAGGTTTGATGTTGCTTCTGCTCGCCTGGTTTTGTCCAGTGCACTCTCATAGGTTTCTGAATTTGTGGAGATATGCAGTGTTTTCTCTCACCATTTAATGAAAATTACATTTTTTTTTCATTTGTTTGTGCTTATATTTTAGAGCTGGAGTTGGCTCGATGGCCCCCATGCCCAGCTGGGCCAGACCTCCAAAGATGCCCAATGAAAGCAGCCGATTTCCTTCCGGTCTGCAGGTTGAGGCAGATACAGTACAGATGTTTTTTGTTTTTGTTTTTTTAAGGCCATTTCGTGATGCAAATACTTTAATTTAGATTTATACAACCCTGTTCTCAATTTCGTGGGCGACCCTAAATCTAGGTCCGTCTTCGACCTGATTAGATATGACTACAACAATTTTAGACTTTTTATAACAAAAATTGCCAAAATGAAGTTATTTTTGGGTAGTTGTGTGACATTGTACATACCAGTGTAACGCAAGACACGTATCTCAAGTCTGATCCACTTCTCCTTATCAGGAAGATATTGCCGTTTTAGGTTGATTTTATGGTTCCTACCCGGCCAGTAGCAAGTGCCAACACCATTGTTCTGGAAATATAGTGTATATACTGTCCACGACGTCAAATCCATAGTATCCCCAGACTTTCGTCCGGGGGATACAATTAAAAACATAAATTGTATTGTAGATTGATTGTTTAAAAAGAACATCACTGTTGGGTCAACAGGATCGAACTGGATACATCACCTGTATGGTGGAATGATTGCTTATCAGTACTGCATTTACAATATCCTGATCTGATGCCAGGTGGCTGGCTGTACAAGTTATCAGTGACCAGTTGACCAGATAAGACGAGAAAACAGTACTTTACTCGTCAAGCTCAGCTGAATACTCGTCACTTTTGAAAATGACAAGTAATAATTCTCGTGGTGTCTTTCAAAATGCTCGCTTCATTATTCCCAGGAGTAGTAAAAGTATACATTGTATTGTACTTGTACATGTGTATACCGGTACATGTACATTAATTTGTATTTAGTTTTCGTCTAGACCTCGATCTTATTTCTATTGATGACTGTCTTCTGTGAAGCTTGTGTTGTTTTTCTTTGTGTTACTATTAGTTTGTATTGGCTTTTCGACTGCGTTTTCTGTGGGACAGCTAGTACAGTTCAATTCAATGTTCAAGCAGTTAATACAATTTTGTTACGTTCTTTCTTTATAAATAAGATTTTAAATTATGACGAGTATCGGCCCAAGGTTTTGCACACGTCATTTCTTCTAAATGCTTGTCAAGCAAAATGTTCATGAGTAAAATACTCGCGAGTCTCAAAAAATCACAAGCAATATATGGGGCAGGACCTGAAAGAAATGAAGTGAAAACTCACATTCATCACGGCTATCCATGATGTGCAGATAGCGGCCACGGAGCACTCTTCCGTAAACTCAACTACAGCGAAGTTTTGCATCTCGATCTGTAATTTGTCATTAAGAAATGTTAATTATATTAAAATGTACTACATGTAGATAGAGATTAATTTATGCTTGTATAGACTGATCTGTCTATACATGTAGTTGTTAAAGGTTGTATATTTGTTAAAATTTTGTTTTGTAAACATACTCTGCAGAACAACGAGATCAGAAAGCTACTAATCATTCTAAAGAGCCTGGCCACCAAGCTTGTGTTTCAGTACTCAACAAAACTAGAAACGTCCCTGTTTTATAGCCGGTGTAGCTCTGTCTATGTATGTACCACATGTTCAAAGTACATGTATTTTAAACCGTGGCGATGTTCAGAATACGATCGTGTAGAGTTTAGCCGATACACACGGTTTACATAGCGGCCAGTGACCGGAACGTTGATTTCCACTTTTTGCACGTGCACGCTATACTTGTCATCGATAAGGTGATTCAGTTCATGTCGTACCATTCATGCGATAGGGGCTATTCGGAAAATTAAAAAACTTTTTTAATTTTTCACTGTTTTCGATATACCACGGCTTTCCGAAAACGAGCGAAATCAGGCAATTGGGATGCTTGCGGGTGGGATGGCCGCCAGGGCGGTCGCGCCTCGTTTTGGTTGCTGTCGGAAGACGATTGATCGTCTTGCAGCCCGGTACCAGCAGACTGGGGCTGTTCACGACCGGCAGCGACCTGGTAGGCCTCGTGTAACGACGGCTAGAGCCGATCGTTACATTACGTTGACGCACTTACGTCAACGTCGATTGGCAGCCACAGTCACTGCTAGGCGATACGGTGTCTCAGTGCAGACCATATCGCAACCGGATTACGTCGTAACGCCCAACCAATCCGGGCACGCGCCCGTACACTGGTCAGATAATGACCCAAAACGTCACCGTGCTGCCAGACTGTTATGGGCGCGACGTCATCTGAACTGGAGAAGGGCTGACTGGAACCGAGTTTTTGTTCACCGATGAATCTCGGTTCACAGTTAGTCATGCTGACGGAAGATTACGGGTATAGGCGTAAAATGAAAGATTCACTGATTGTTGCATTGTTGAGAAGAACAGGTTTGGGGGAGGGAGAGCGTAATGGTCTGGGTGGGATCATGGGAAACCGGAAGACAGATTTGGTTGTTGTACAGGGCAACATCAATGCACAACGTTATGTTGGAGATGTGCTAAATGCACATGCCTTACCATTTATCCGTCAGCATGGTTCTGGTGTGACATTGATGCACGACAATGCCCGCCCTCACGTAGCCAGGGTCACCACTCAATACTTACAGCAAAACAACGTCGACGTCATGCCATGGCCGCGGTCTCCGCGATCTCAATCCCATTGAGCACATATGGGATGAGCTGGGCCGCAAAGCACGAGCTAACCATCAGATTGACAATGTTCGCGATCTTACACGGGCGTTACAACGGGAATGGAGGAATTTGCCCAACGCACTGGTATTGCGTTACGTCACGTCGATGCGGCGTAGGATCATTGCATGCATTCATGCAAATGGTGCCACACTCGGTACTAACGAGATTTACTGAATTTGCCACATTACTTATTGAAATTCCATCTCTAAACATTAAGTAACACATTTCTGAGTTTTTGTGATTTTTGATTTTGACCCCTACCGCCCTTGGCCGGTTATCTCTCGAATATTTAACAAGATATCCAAATGCAATTTATTGGCTTTGATACAGAAATGAATGAACCTGTTTTTCCATTTTGATTTTTAAAAGTAACCCTTTTGGTTTTTGATGAATCTTTCCTTAAACATGGAGGGACGTTTCTAGTTTTGCTCAGTATACATAATGTACTAACCATGCTAACAAAGGCAATTTATTATAAAGTTTACAGGGTTCACTGATGGTACATTTTGTATGTGCAAAATTATTGCTATGTGATTGTATGTGTGTTGTTGCTGTATAGACATCAGCAGGGAAAACAGATGCAATATCGCACTTTAACTCTTTGCATGCTGGGAAAATAAATGACTATAAATAGTTTAAATAAAATTCAGCAGCCAACAATTTGTTAATCTTATTTTATTATTGCTCTCTGAATACTGTGGAGATATGTCACGGAATTTCATTAGAATTGCGTTGTTACAACGCAATTCTGGTGAAATTTCATGACATATTTGGCTGTTATTTTCACCGCTAGCGTCCAAAGAGTTAGGAGCTTTCATCTCTCAATTATATGCCAACCATTTATGTATGTCCATGCAATTGACAGCTGCAGGTTTTGGAGAAATGTTTGAGTCCAGTGTTTAACCATGGGTTGTACAAATGCATGTTTGCTTGTTGTGTCATGTTTTAAACTTTTCCTTTAACTCTGTACATTTTGAATATACATGTATGTAAGTCTGTGAGGGCCTCATGGAAGATTAGTTTATACCTAAATGTGTAACCCTCTTTAAGTAAAGTATATTATTATTTATTATTATTCTAGGCAGGGTTATCATGGTCATTAGCACAAGAGGGTGATGCGCAACCAAATATATTTCAGCTATAAATTTTGAACACACATGACTGACGCATTTTGGTTATTTTGACAGAAGAATTTGTTATTTTTAAATTCATTTTAAAGCTTATTTAAAATATAGATGTACAATGTACATGCGGCATATCACGAAGATCGGATAGTGAATAGCAGATTTATCACAAAATGTACATGTATGTTTTGTAAATGGACAGACAGGCAAACAGACAAGGGTGAAACATAATGCCACCCCCAAATTAATTTGTGAGGGGCATTAGAACATGAAATATTAGAAAGCATACTAACATCAAAATTCATGCAGGATGGCCATGAATACAAGAGTGTCCCGTTCTTTCTCAAACATGATGGCATGTCTTTGTAATGACCTCCTGCTCAAGACATTCATGCGAGAATTGCTTGCCTGAGCAGCATATACACCCGTGATGTAGTCTTCTCATATAATCTACATAACAGCTTTCTTTTCGTCACCTTCATCAACTTCTTGTGTGTAATTTCAACAACCTCGCAGCACTTGGAATTGTCGATTATATATGCATTATTTGGTCTGTGTATTAAAATCTTGTTGCCGATTACTGGCTTATGTGTTTCAAATGTCTCTATTTCTCCAAGTCTTTTCACCATTTGTACAAGTGGATTCTTGCCAGAACGCGCTAGTTTTTTCAATTTGTGAAGGTAATTCTCAAATGGAAAAGCACTACATTTATCAAGGGTGCCAAATTGCTTAGCAACGGATGCAACATGAAGTAGGCAATGCACATTGTACACCATGAATCCCTGTCCGTAGAGAACCTGGTCCTGCGCCACAAAGTACTTCAAAAGTCCATGTGCATACTCTCTGTGCTGTCCAACAATCCTTGGATATATTAGTATGGAAAGCGCAACACTCAGACACATGAAATGCTCATAGAATTCTCGTCGCAATAGGTCCTTCAATACGAATTTCCCAGTATACAACAGGAATTGCCTAAACTCTGTGGCTTTCCAGCGATCCGCCTCTTCAAGGTTACTGGGTTTACGAGCAAAGGTATTTGGAATGGATTTCTTCAGAGCAAGGAGCCTGCTGCTAATTTCGGCAATCTGGTTTGCAGACATTTTTTCCTCCTTCTTGCATCTCATCCAAAGCAGTAGAAGCCGTTTCATCACTCCCAAGCATGACTGGTACATGTAGTCTACAGAGAATATTTTCACCATATCAACAGGCAAATCACAGAATGGAGACACTCCACGGTGATGTTCTTCCTGAGATTGTTCTCTGAATGAGTGGTCTGTTCGCAATTCTATATCGTCGACTTCAGTGTATATGATTTTGCGCTGCCAAACTCCCTTCTGTGCACATCTTTCACAGCCATAGTACCCAAAATATTGTTTCACACACTTGATTATTGCCCTAGCAGGGGCATCACAAACAATACATTTTAGATTTACTTGAATAATCCTGTCCTCAAACTCCAGCCCATTCTGCATACCGTCCCCCAAATCGCTCACTGTATCTTTAACAAATTCCAAATATACTGGCTTTGCACAACCAAATGTTAATGCGACTGGAAATACCTGCATTGGTTCTAGTTGTATACCACACAAAATTGGCCATACAACTTTATTATTGCTGTTGAACAGGGGCAAACCGTCAATGTTGATAGATAGATCTAGAATTTGAACTGCATTTTTGATATCTGCCGGGTACTTGTGCAAGTGCTTAACGATTTCAACCTTGAGCCCAACATAAAAGTACTGCATTCCACTCTTTGTCTCCGTTACAACATCTCTGGTAGTTTTCAACAAGGTTCTAGCAGTCTTTGGAAGGTCCATGTTTCCGTGGCTTCTTAAAATCTTTAAAAGGCTATCTGCAGCATTGTGCTTTATTTGGAATTCATTTGTCCACTTTGCTAAATCATCACTCAAATGCATTGCATTTGCTTCTTCATCTTCTGAACTTGAAGACACTTGGTTATCGTTTTGCTCATCAATGACGTCCCAGAAAGCTTCGTTGTCATCATTGTCATGGTTATCAAACTCGACGTCGCTTCTGCCATTCTGAGAAAAAAACAGATATACATGCAATATACACATGCAAGTTGACTACGTAACATGCTGGGCCTTTGCTGGCAGGAAGCGACATTACAGTACAGCTCAGACGAATCAATCAAGGGACGCGCGTCGTGCTGGTCGGTACTGAAGACGGAATTGCTATTTTCACGCGTGATGTGACGGAATTTCTGACATTCATGGCAGACATGATTGTCCTGCCGTCCCTGACAATCTAATACGTCCGCCACGGTCCGTCACGAATGTTTATTGCGCGTTCGTGCCGACTTGGCACGTAATAAAACCCGTACAGTGGTAAATTCTCGATTGCAAAACATTCACGCCCAGACTTATTATATACCAGTAATACTTTCGTTTCCCATTGAAATACGATGGAAGGTATACCGTCAATATTTGTCCATGTTCACTACATGCATGTTTCAACTAATTTTTTAATTTTGTTTATATTTTGTGAGGCGCATATAAATTACAAGTACGTATATCGGAAAAAGATTGTCGATAAGGTTTCATAATAAAGAAAATGTTCAGTTAACCTACAGTACATGTAGGTATCATCTACATGTGAGTAAAAGATAAATCCAATTTAGACAACAGGTATCCTCACGAATATTTTCCAGTCGCCACGGACCGGCACAAACAATTTACTATCGGCGCGTGAGACCGCCTGCTGAGCGACAGGATTACTTTGCCCCAGGCAACTAAGTCCGTTTTCGCCAATCCCTGTCCGTTTTCATTCGCGACGGACATTCGTGACAAATAAAAACAGACGTCCGTGCGCGTAGAGCGAAATCTGCGGGTTCCGTCTGAACTGTACTGTACATGCATATTTCGAGAGACCATAATTATTCAATTAGATATATATGCGTACCAACATGTACCTCCTTTATTATATGTTTACATCTTATAATACAACATTACTATACTTTTAATGATGACATGGATCTATAATTACCGTAAATATTCTATTAGACGCCCGAGCGTCTATTAGAATCACCACTGACTCCGAAGTCATGGGTGGGCGTCTAATAAAGGCAAGTGTTTTTCAGAAAAGGGAAAAATGATAAAATATACCGTGTTTTAAATGTATTTTCTAATTTCTCAAAACTGATCAACAATAACGAAGGGACACCACTCTTCACGTAACATATACTACCGGACTTGATTGTATTGTCAGTTTCCGTACCTTTCGCAGAGACGTTTTTCGGCCTAAATTCGGCCGTTGTTGTTTTTTTTTAGCTAATCAATCAAGCAAGCCCAGCGGTGATTTGTCACGGTTTTGCTATTGTGCATTAAACCGTGACCGGGTACCGAAGGCGCTGTCAAGAACCTTTCACGGTTACGTTCAATAACGTTCGCGGGACATTCATGGATTTCCCTTCGATTTTTTACTAAAATTATTATCAAAATATTATTGCATAAAGCTTGCGGTCTGATGTCGGTAAATCCGACTTTCTCTAAAGTATACAATGGGCATGTGTTAGAGGCACTTACTTTCGTAGATTTCAGATTTAAAAAACGGGCCGATTTTGAAGTAAAAGTTGGGGGTGGGCGTCTATTACAGTATGGGCGTCTAATAGAATATTTACGGTAAATCAAAATTGTTTCAAATTTCCACTTTTTAAATTTTACTCTAGAAATTAAAGCACAGGGGTACAATGATTTTGAAATTAAGGCGCTAGGGTACCCTAGCGCTTAAACTGGCTGCTGGGGATGGGCCTGCACGCAATTCATTGGAGGGGAAAAGCATCAGTGAAATATGAATGCATTGTGTTGAAGGAAACAGAAACTATAAGCGATTATTCTGACACTGATGTTTCGATTGGCCATTCAGTCTACATTAAGTGTGTGACCTTGGTCAATGTCACGGGGGCAGCATGGGTGGGCCGCGGAATGAAAATATGGATGATGATAAACATGCAGGTCGAGTTTGAAGTGAATTCGTCGAACGGTAAAGAAATTATAAGCGATTATTCTGACATTAAGTTGTCGCTGTTTGTGGATTCCCCGGAAGATTTCCGTAACGAATAATTAATTTTCGCCGGTACTATTTTTTAGAGATTTGGGTATTCCGAAGCTAAATGACATAATCCGGAAGCGAGTGTTATTGTATTATGTATCACCAGCGATAAGATATGGCTGGAATATATTGTAATAAATAATTGTTTGCCAACGGTAGGTGACAAAAAGACATGTTCGTGTCAACTGTTGTACGATTTTCTGTTTTACATGTATGTATTTTTGCCAGTGGAACATTTATGAAAACGCTTATGTAAACATCGCCGCGTGACATTTGACGCGCAGGTGACAAGTTCATGACCTCCTATCCGTTGTTTAATTTGATTGGTCGCGTGTTGTTGTCGAACGTTGAATTGTTCGACCGGAATTAGGTCAACATGGTTTCTGTCATCTACAGCGAGTTTTCATAGATTTAAACGAGATTTGATGCAAACATTCATGAAATATTTATTAAATGTTTAATAATATATGTTCACTAACCGTAGCGTCTACGATATATCAATCCATTATTGTAAACGCCGGCACATTTATGGCAAATGTATGATAATATTTTTCCGCTATGTAAAGGCATAGCATCGGTTCCAGTCTATATACAGCGATATATAGACATGGCATTCTAGTCTACCAGTCTATATACAGCGATATATAGACATGGCATTCTAGTCTAGATCAATCCGGGCTGGGGGGGGGGGGGGGCTTTTTTTTTTAGGTAGAATGGTGCTGATTTTCGACAAATTGATTTAGGTGAGACAAAAAAAACACGTGCCTACAGCTGCATGTACAGTAGACTAGAATGCCATGTCTCTATATCGCTGTATATATACTGGATTCGGTCCTATGCCCAGTAATAGCGGTTTTCAAGATCGATGTTTATTTACACACTTATCATCAATGCGCCCATAAATGCATACATATTTGCGTTAATTTGCGTACAGGATGATAGACATAATGATTATATGCCATTAATACACAATATTTCATAATTAATTAGTCCATAATCATATCAGTTACCCATTAATTCTTCGTTAAACCAGAGACATATATAAAATACACTGTGAAACCATGTTGACCTAATTCCACTCGGGCAATTCTACCTTCGACAATATTACCATGATTACGCGACCAATCAAATTAAACCACGGAAGGTCATGAACTTGCGTGTCACGTGGCGATGTTTACATAAGCGTTTTCATAAATTTTCCACTGGCAAAAAGACATAAAACAGAAAATCGTACAACAGTTGACCCGAACATGTCTTTTTGTCGCCTACCGTTGGCAAACAGTTGTTTATTACAATAAATTTCAGCCATATCGTGAAACGTAATCCCATAACTCTCGCTTCCGGATTACGTCATTTCGCTTCGGAATACCCAGATTTATAAAAATAGTACCGGCGAAAGTTAATTATTCGTTACAGAAATCTTCCGGGGAATCCGCAAGCAGCGATAACATGTATGCTTTATCTAGTATGACAAAAAGACCGATACAAACTTTATTTTATTAGGTAAGTCATCCATTGTAACTCATACAGGTTATTTAATATACTTTCTTGCTTTGCACTGTTGGTTTAGCACATTTAGACACGTATTTAGACAATAATCGACATATTTCAAATCTTGAAATCAGTCGCTACAGTAGGTATATTTGAGGTCTATGGCTGTAACGGTAGTTCTATGTCTACATGTACAGCACTTACTTAAATACGATGCTTAGATCTACAGTAGTGTAGCCTAAGTCTGCGCGGAGTCTAAGTCTGCGCACCCATACTTTCTAGGCTGAACAACATCTGAATGGAAGGTATATGTTTTAGAATAAATGGGCCTATTAAAAACTCCTCCGTGTTATAATTTTATCACAATCCGATAATTCAGTAAAAAGTTATTTTAAAAAATCGCCAAAAAGACAAAAATTGCTTAATTTGGTTGTACCCACTTGAGAAAACAGCACAATTTTTATATATATAATGCAATAAAGTAAGAAACAATCCTGTCAGTGTGTTACTTGTGAATACTATTTCAATGTTAGTACCCAGTTTGGTTCCAAAACACTATGGAATGTCCCCCAGTTTCATTTCTTTGATCAGGTGCGCAGACTTAGGCTACAAAGTGTAACCTCAAAATCACATGGGTGATGTCATAAATCACATAGAAAATTGTATGTAATGACGTCAGAACGTCTTCAAATGTGACATGCACAACCATCGTTGAGCTGTTAATCAGATAGAAGCAATCTGAACTGAATATATTTGAAAGGCAATGACCTCTAATTTGTTTTGAGATCCTTAAGTGCGCAAACGTAGGCTACAACGCTGTACTGCTAACTGCCGTTTACTGGGCCAAACACCACATTTCACTTTGTGATTGTTTTGACATCAGATATTAAATCTTATACAAATACAAATTATGATAAAATAACACACATATATCATAGAACACATGTTGGCATACCTAGTCAGTATATTTCACCTAAATTACAGAATTTTCTTCCAATTCAACAACCAAAATGTATAACAAAACCGCAAAAGAACTTAGGCCAGGAACACGAATTGCCGCTTAAATATAAGCAGAGCTGGCCAGCGTAGTTTCGCACAATAATATTAAAAAACACAAATTGATATTAGAATTCTCCTAATTACTGATCTATTTTATCCAATATTCACGAAACGATTATTTTTAATTGAATTTAAATAATATATTCTATTATTATTATTCAATCAAGTGCGAAACTAATTGTATAGCTCCATATCTATAGTCTGTAAAACAACGTTGCCTCCACGTGCTGAGCACGTAATACAAACATTGTCTGATTTGCAGAGTATAACTGGCGGTTTGAGATTTAGCGACCTTGTGTATGTCCAATTAGGTAGATTTATGCCTTATTGTTGGTTCCATATATTCACCACACAAACGTCATTAGCACGTTGTCTGGACGTTGCATGCAACGCAACCAAAATTAAATATACGCAACCAAAACGCAACGTGCTAAAAACGTTGCATAAACGTTTCGTACAACGCAACATATATGCAACGTTGTGACAACGTTGCTACAACGTTGTGTGCAACGCAACCTAAACGCAACGTTGTGACAATGTTGCTACAACGTTGTGTGCAACGCAACCTAGACGTAACGTTGTGACAACGTTGTATGCACGTTGTGTGTTTGCTGGGAGAGACTTACAAATGGCAATACTGTTTACTGCACAATACTACCATTATAATATGCTTTGCCAAAAAAATCAACAACTTTAATAAAATGAAACAAAAGTTTTGCGCACTACAGTATTGCAATAGCCGATTCAGATTCACATTGAAATTACGTGAAAAGTGGATAAATAGCATGAAATATAAAGTCTCTGGATAGCAGAGCAACAGAGAATTACAAATGGCAATACTGTTTACTGCACAATACTACCATAATAATATACTTTGCCAAACAAATCAACAACTTTAATAAAATGAAACAAAGGTTTTGCGCACTACAGTATTGCAATAGCCGATTCAGATTCACATTGAAATTACGTGAAAAGTGGATAAATAGCATGAAATATAAAGTCTCTGGATGGCAGAGCAACAGAGAATTACAAATGGCAATACTGTTTACTGCACAATACTACCATAATAATATACTTTGCCAAACAAATCAACAACTTTAATAAAATGAAACAAAGGTTTTGCGCACTACAGTATTGCAATAGCCGATTCAGATTCACATTGAAATCGCGTGAAAAGTGGATAAATAGCATGAAATATAAAGTCTCTGGACATAATTAAGGGCAACAGAGAATTGCAAATGGCAATCATGTTTACCGCACAATACTACCATTAATATGCTTTGCAAACAAAAATAAACAACTTCAATAAAATGAAAGTTTTGCTTGTTACAATATAGCTACAATATTGCAATAGCAGATTCTGCTTCACATAGAAATCACGTGAAAAGTGGACAAATAGAATGAAATAAAATATAAAGTCTAACTAAACAGATACAGAGAATTGGGAGGATAATACAATTATAATTTATAAATAGCTGTATGCACTATTCGATGCGTGTCATGCATATATTAATTAGTTTAAACATAGTTTATTGCATATAAGTACAATGGGCTTGGGCTACAAGTTCTCACAACATTAATTACAGTCCTTACCCAAGTATTTCAACATTACATCAATTTAACAGCAATGGCGATAAGTATACAGGTATATGTACATGGGTACATACCAATAATCATGCGGTATATGTATATATATTTGCACAATGTACGAAAAGAAAAATCAGATAAAAAGAGAGAGTAAAGAAAGTGAGAGGGGAGATCGGGAGAATGAATGCAAGAGTTATGTGTCACAATGTACATATAATATATAACCTAATGCATAGATAGATGTGCACTGGAGTTGATTTCAGTGTTCGTTGTTATCAGGTGGTACTGGATAATGTTGGCAAATAGAAAGCATCCGATAGAGCTTGCGTCTCGGGCAACCACCAAGTGTGTTACTCAAATCTTTTCGTAGTTTTAATATAATCTTGTACAGCTTTAAAAATAACAGTATTATACTCATTACTTTCTTCAGGTATGCCATGCAAAAGTATATGTGCGTTTATGGGATAAAATTGTCGCAGTGACTGGCATAAAATTAGACGTTGCGCATGATATTTAATACATTCAAAGAAGTAATGTTCAGCATCCTCTACAACTTCAGTACATTCGCAGTAGGGAGTTTCTCTGATATGGTTATTGCAAAGATCACAATTAAGACTGCTACATTCATTTCGAATTCTTGCATGCATAACTGAAAACAATCGATCTCCCTCTAAATAGTATGTGGTATTTTATATTGAGTATATATTTGTTGGGCGCATGATGTTTTGAAGTGTCTAAGACTATCTACATTTCTCAGCAACGGGTCAGTTTCATTCCAGAGTTGTACCGAAGATGGTATAAATTATTGTTTGTATACTTCTAGTCGTGTAGTGGGGACATTTAAATCAAATTTATTTCTAAGATTGTAACGAGATATATTATTAACAGTGGGTGGAATCAGGTTAGAAATATAACTAGGTACTTGATTATTGTTGGCTTTGTACATGATCGAAAGCTTTTGAATACTCCGTCGAACAGATAGAAGTTGCCATCCAACTTCTTGCCTTAAGTTGTCGAGTGATACTGACCGTGTTAATCCTGTTACTATTCTCGCGGCTTCATTCTGAATTTTTTCCAACGAATCCTTTTCATATTCTGTACACCCATCCCAGACTGATGAAGCATATTCTAGTATAGGTCTCATATAAGATATATATATTTGGTTTAAAGACTGTCTGCTTATCTTAAATTTTAGGTTACGCATTATTCCCAATACTCTCGTAGTCGAATTAATTATATGTTGTATGTGTGTATGCCATTTTCCGTTATTGCTTAGTGTTAAACCAAGATGCTTATGATCGTCAACAAAGGTTATGGACGTGTTCTGAAAGATTAAGTTTAACGGTCGATCAAGGTGTCTTAATGTTAGAAGCATCGCTTCAGTCTTGTTCGGATTGAAACTTTAACCAACCATTGTTTAGCCCAATCAGAAATCATTAGCAGGTCATGATTTATTATGCCTTCTAGATCATCAACATTTGTTGAAGAAAAGGACAGAGAGCTGTCGTCGGCAAATAATCGAACAATACTTAATAGATGGTCAGTTATGTCGTTGACATATATTAGAAATAGTAATGGGTCGAGGACCGAACCTTGTGGTACGCCAGCAGTAACTAATTTGGTATCTGAGGTTGTGGACCGTATTGATACGGACTGTTTCCTGTTCGACAAGTAGTTTTCGATCCAGTGTAAAATACAACCATTTAATCCATTTTGTCTTAGCTTAAATATTAACCCCTTATGCCATACTCTATCAAAGGCTTTAGAAATATCACAAAACACTATACATGTAGATTGTCGTTCATCAAATGCCTGACATATTTGATGGTGAATGTCTATAAGTTGATATACCGTTGAGTGGCCTGGTAAAAAACCAGATTGCCTGTTATAAATCAATTGTTGTGAGTGCAAGTGATTATAAATATGTTTAAACATTATTCTCTCCATTACCTTACCTAGACAGCTTAATAACGATATCGGGCGATAATTTGAAGGCGTCTGTGGACACCCTTTTTTAAATAGAGGAATCACACTTGCTAATTTCCACGCCATCGGAAATTGATATTCATTAATAGATCTATTAAAGGTACATGCCCACGCAGCAGGTTACACTGTACTACTACTTTTCATTTTCTGTCATGCCATTTGTCTACCCACTAACGAGTTATTTTTAATTGCGGCGCGTGTTAATTGGTGTTAAATCGCATTTTATATGCCGCGACCAGAAAGGGTATTTTCCGACCTCGTGCTATTTTTCCCAATACGCGCCACGTGACACGGTCAATCATATCACATCTTTGACATGCGCAGTGAAGTATCGGAAGTTGAGAAGACAAATCTCTCTTCGAGTCCAAATCTAAATCTCCACGTAACTCTTTCCATTTGGTGATCTGGTCGCCAATATTAACCACTCTCTCTCTCTCTCTGTACTGCCTGTCCCTCAGATATTTCGCCCTTTTTTTGGCCGACACCGTTTCATACAATTTCCATCCTGGACGTTTCGACATGTTGATATTCTTGTTTGCATATTGGGAAGCCTACTGGCGCGTGTAATATACTGCGCATGCGCACCGCAAGCCGTGATGTGAAAGTCGTCGTCCCCGCACATTATCAAAATAGACTGTTACCGCGTCGCTACCGTTACGCGCGTCGCTAACAGTAAATTGAGAATTAATAAATGATTATATTTGTATAGCGGGCACTCGTAATTTTTAGAACTGGTGGAATAGTGACATAATTATACACTTATTGAATTCATATAAAGAACATTTTGTGCCTACTGCGTGGGCATGTACCTTTAAAGAGGATAGCCAGAGCTTTTGAGACAGATGTAATAGTTCCTTTTAACATTCTATGACTAATTAGATCGTATCCACAAGCTTTATTAGTTTTCAAAATTCGTATTATATCTCTAACCTCAGATTCATTTATATTAATCGTATCAAGAACTTGGTTAGTTTTTAATTCAAACGGTGGTAAAGTAGAATTAGTATCATCAAAAGTTGATATTGAAACGAAGAAGTTGTTAAGACAGTTTGCTTTTTCGGCATCAGACAAATATAAATGTTCGCTGTTACCGTCATTGGCTTTTAATGGAGGAATACCACTTGATTTGCTGTCTTAAATTATGAATATATATTAATTGTACCGCGTCATAACATTATTGAAAATGTGTTGCCCACTACTGGTAGTCGGTTAATGGGTTAAAACCTGTATGTATACATTTTAAACAAATGAGCAGACTTTATATTATTTTACGCGGTGTCATACTCTCTTACAGATGCCATGATAATTAGTTGTTTGTGTTGTCTTACAAGTGTATATTAAATCATTTGGATGGGAAATAATCGACCAGGCGGAAATTCAGCGTTGTTTTAGCAGATATTTGCTGGCGTAAACAAAACAATGTGAAAACCACACAGCCGCGTTATATTTGGGAGTATTTGGAAAATAGAATGTTTGTAGGCCCTTCTATGTAAAATAATAAGCAGTCGGTAAACTGGTACAAATAATTACTCACCTGTTCGATTAAATATAAATTTCTTTCTCAATCATACGGCTACATCGTAAATCGCGCGAAATCTCGCGGCGTCACGAGATATCATCAAAATTCGGTCTATGTGCACGGAGTCGAAAGTCTATTTATTCTAGGTCTGTGGTGTAATGTAGTGAGTATCCTGGTGCTTTTTACCAGCAGAATGCAGGAAATGCCATCTAGAATTAAAAAAAAAATCCGGGGGGGGGGGGCATGCCCTCGGAGCCCCCTAGCACTCCCTCGCTGCCCTCGGGTCGACTGCAGCCACCCCAATATTAATTTGCTTCCGACGCCTCTGTATTGGAGCTGTGGGACCAACTTCACACGATCTCTAAAGTTCACTTAATTACTCCTAACAAATAAAACAATCAACGTCGTCTTGTCCTGCAATTACGGCAGCTTAAAAGGGGCATGCGCACTTTCTTTTCTATCCCACGACATAGCATCTCGTGTCCACAACGTCGAGATAGCATCTCGTTACCACGAGTTGACTATGTCGTTCCCACGACATAGCATCTCGTTCCCACGAGATAGGATCTCGTTACCACGAGTTAGGTATGTCGTTCCCACAACATCTCGTTCCCACTAGATAGCATCTCGTTACCACGAGTTAGCTATGTCGTTCCCACGACATAGCATCTCGTTCCCACGACATAAGTAGCCAATGCAAATGAAGCATAAGTACAGCCATATTTCTTGTTGAATATAGTCCGGCAGCCTAAAGCCAATTTGGGGTTTTACCTTGTTTTGAATAACATAGTTTTTTACGACTCACTTTGCATGTACAGGCCTTCTCGTTATGAAATCCAACTGATGACAACTGTCACCCTTGAGCGTTTTGAAAAATTTGCATAAATTCAAGATGGCTGCCAAATACATATAGTGTGCCATATAGTTGCATTCACATGAGGAAATTAAGCAATTTAAGAGCGTAAACTGGGTGTATTTGACATAGTGATGAAAATTTGCAACTTCAAAATTCAATTCCATAACTGCAATATCGGAAGAATCCAAGATGGCCGCAAAATGTGACAATTTTACATAATGTCACTAGTTCGTCACAACAAAGAGTATGATTTTTATAATCTTGAGTTTACTGAAACAATGAGTGTTTGTTTTTGTAACTTTGCTGTGAAATTAAATAATAGTCTACAGAACACCAAAATGGCCTCCAATTATAAATATATTACATTATACGTGCAATCGTGTCTCTACATAAGAAAACATATATAATTGAACTCAGACCATATATTAGAGCAAATGTGCATACGAATATTGTATTTAGATACTTAGGTACGCAATTAGATCATTATTTCAACAGCATTAGTAGTATAGAAGGAGTCAAAATGATACCCGCAATCATTGTGCTGTTATTGAGAGGTGTTGTAGCTCCCACCACCAACAAAAAGTTGGTGGTGGTATTGAATGAGAAAGTGGTCTTGTAGTCCCAATTATATTGGAGATTGGGATATTTTATATTCCAACACCGCATTTTCCTCCTCCAATATAGCTAATTTATTCCGTAGATCAGCAACTAATTCTACCAACTCTAGTCTACCACGTTCACCTTTAGCCACCTGGCAGCGCAGTTGCTTATGTCTACAAAGAGTTTGGGCACTAACGAATTTACAAGGGCGTCTGGGGCATTGAAATTACGGGGCGACACAAGGAAATTTTCCACGTCTCGATAGATGCCGTCGTAGATAGTCTTTACACGCAAAAGTCTTACAACAAGTCACACATTCCATTATATATGTATATGTATATATATGTTTATGTTCAATTGGACGTGACAATTTACATCACGTTTTTTTTCACGTCCAATTGAACAGATAAATTTCATAGGTTATATCATACCAAAGTATATATACCAAAATATACTGATATAAAAAAATGCCTACCACAATTAATCAGGTTCAGATTGAAACGTTGAGAGCCGAGGCTAAATCTCTTGGTATTGTCTATAGCAACCGTCTGCGCGTTCATGGGTTAAATAAGCTGATAAACGCAACAAAGAATGAGGCGTTTACACGTCGAGTAGGTAGGGCATACTCCAGAGGTGCCTTCACAAATGCCGTCTTGGGGTCTCAGGAGTTAACCACTCAAATAGGAAAACGACTACAAGTAGAGAGTATAATTTGACTGAGAACGGCCGCCTGCCGGCTTCCCCCGCCGTAGTTAAAACAAAGCGTAAGCTTAAAACCGCCCTCCTACACGCGATAGCCGACGAGGGCGAGGCTATTCTAGGGGTTAGAGACGAAGAGATGGAGAAAGTCGAGCAGGGTAGACGCACGTGCACGTTCTCATTTAGGAAACACGTAGAAAAGGAAATACCTGATAGGATAGTAGAGAAATTAACTTCTCATCTGACAACAAACTTCCACTTAAGATATTCATACTCCTACAAACTGCAACACATTGAGGAAAAAGATCACCGAGGTCGCGCGAAGACGATAATATTTAATAAGAATCTTGAGGGGAGTAGGTGGATGGACTCCTTAGGTGAAGTAGAGAAGTGGGCGAAAGATAGCGAGAAAAAGAGGTGGATATAGATAAAGTCGAGAGGCCCAACACGAAATGGACGTTCGTGAGGTGGGAGCAGGTTTATATAAAACTAGTGCAGGGAACACGAGGAGTAGATCTCGGGTTGACTTCCAAACAAGCGGCTGGTGGACCTCTCCCAGACTGGCTGAGGAATAAGAAAGGTATGTACTCGTTAGATAAATACAACGATGAGCTGTGTCTATTCAGGTGCCTGGCCATTCACGGCGGGGCGCGATCAGACAAATGTACCGCCCAAGCCAGAGAGATGAGTGCTAAGTATTTCGGTAAGAGAGAGCCTGTGCCTATTCCGCTAGACGAGCTGAAAAAGGTTGAGGAGAAGTTTAACGTGGGTATACAAGTATATCAGCCAACCGAGAGTGAAATATGGTGGTTGAAGAAAGCACAGCACACTATGAGGAGGTAGGTACGAAGCATATGACGATAGGCATCTACAAAAACCACGCGTTCCTGATAACCAACCTAAAAGGTCTGTCGAAAACGTACGCTTGCGACACTTGCAAACAGAGGTTCACGAAGGCTAGTAACGTTACTCGGCACGGACCTAAGTGTATGAAGGGCGAGACACACGCCGTATGCGAAGGGAAAGTTATCGAGCGCCCTCGCTCCGCGTTCGAGAAGGCCTTCTACCCAAAGAGTGCTGGCAGCCTAGGGGCACTTGATTGGATGTACTCCGTGGAAGAGAAGGAGGGAATTCACATTAACCACGAACAGTGCGGACACGGTGGTGAAAGGTGGATCTGTGGAGCTCCAGTAGATGGATACTGCAAGGAAAATAACACAGTGTACCAGTATCACGGGTGTTTCTGGCACGGCTGCCAGAAACATCACCCGGCGAGATGGCACGAGTTTCGCACCAGCAACAAGCGGGATAAAGAGATCCGTGAAGCAGGATTTAACCTAGTGATAATGTGGGAGTGTAAGTATAACAGAATCGGCACTAAGATTAAGACAGGATGTCCCACCACACTGTACCCGTACCAGATATTATACGATTTTGAAGCGTATCTGAGTAAGGAAGGGAGGATCGACCAAACGCCAGACCTATCGTACGAGACAGAGCACGTGCCCGTAAGTGTTAGCATAGGGGACAGCCTGTCCGGAACCGTATCTCACATATGTGACACGGATCCTGCCAAATTGGTAAGTAAGTTCATAGAAGATCTGCAGGAGAGGGGTAGGGACATTCGTGAAGAAGTGGGTCGCCGGTACAGGTTCGAGGACACGGAGCACCTCAGGCCTCGCCAAGTGGATGAGATAAACAGGTGGATAGATCAGGTCCCAGTGTTGGGTTTCAACTGCAGTAGGTATGACATCAACCTCATCAAGAAACATCTTGTGGGTAGGCTGGCAGACACGACCACGAAAGTTATGGTAGGCAAGCGGACTAACGACACCATATTCCTATTCACTCCGGAATTCAGATTCATGGACGTTCTCCTGTATCTTGGTCCGGGAGTCAGTTACGATAAGTGGATTAAGGCATACGACTGCTCATCTCAAAAGTCTTTCTTCCCGTATGAGTGGTTCGATTCTGTAGACAAGCTAGAATATCAAGGGCTCCCTGACATAGAGCACTGGTATTCCAAACTCAGATGCGAGATGCTGGTAACCGAGGAGCAGCTGGAGGAGTACAGGAGGAATTTTCGAGGAGAAAGGAATGCGAACATTTAAGGACTGGGTGAGATACTACAACGATCTCGACGTATCACCTTTTCTAGAGGCATTAGGTAAGATGTGTGACTTTTACAAACATAGAGGAGTAGATATATTCAAAGACGCCGTTACCCTGCCAGGAGTAGCCATCCAATATCTGATGCGAGGAACGGCGTCGGCAAGTGCTGGTATCCCGGGAAAAGCTGGATCCGGACCGAAGACAGGCCAGCTGTATGCCCCAGAGAAAGAGATGCCGTGAGGTGAGGAAACTATACACCACAATAAGACACCCCACAACCAAAAGATCATAGACAAGTTCTGCCAACGGGTACACAGGGGAAGTGATTACTGGTTCGGGTTCGCCGAGGTGGATACAGAAGTCCCAAAAAGCCTGAGAGAAAAGTTTGAAGAGATGTCTCCGCTGTTCCTAAACAGGGTAGCTGAAGAGGAGGAGGTTCCGGAGCACATGCTCCAGTATCTGAAAAACACAGGCAGGAATCGAGGAGACGGAAAAAAATTAGTGGGCACGCTGTCAGCAAAAAAGATGCTGCTGTATGCCCCGCTGTTGAAGTGGTATCTAGAGCACGGGCTAGTGATATCAGGCCTCCACAGGATCCTAGACTACGAAGCTGGAAAACCCTTCGCGTGGTTTGTCGAAGAGGTGACTGCGGCTAGGAGGACCGGAGACGATGATGAGTCGAAGAAGCCGGTAGCTGAAATAATGAAGTTGGTTGGTAATTCGTGTTGTGGTAAGATGATTGAGGCACCAGAGAGACACCTTAACACTACGTACACTAAAAATGAGAGCTGTGTGGATAAAGCACTACGCTCAGCGTTCTTCGAAGATCTGGAAGAGATCGGAGACGCGTATGAGATATCTAGTAGGAAGGCTAAGTGTGCTGTTAAGAGACCGTTTCACTGTGGGATAGCCGTGTACCAACTAGCCAAGCTGAGAATGTTAGAGTTCTATTACGACTTCCTAGACAAGTACGTATCGAGAAAGGACTTTGAACTAATTCAGATGGATACGGACAGTATGTACATATGTGTGACTGTTAAACCTGATAGTACAGCTAACTATGAAAGCCTAGACGCGCTGGTGAAGCCTAGACAACGTGTGGCATATGAGAAAGATAAGCGCAACTGGCTCGCATGGGATAAATGGAGTAACAGGGAACCTGGGCTGTTCAAGATGGAGTTCCAAGGAGATAGAGCTATAGCGCTATCCAGTAAGTGTTACTTCGTAGAAATGCTGGCTGAGAGCGAAGACTCCAAGTGGCATCCGGCCAGGTACCAACGACGCGCGCTGGCCACACAACCAACTCCAATCTCGATTGGAATTGAAACCCCGGGCGTAGTGAAGCTTTCCTCTAAGGGAATGAGTAAGAGAACCAACAGCGTGAGTTGGAATATATATAAGAACGCGTTGGAAGGCCATAGGGACGTGGCTAAACATATAGGGTTCCGTATGAACGGTGGAGTAATGAAAACATACACCCAGAGTAAACTAGGGTTGTCGGCGTACTACGACAAGAGGAGAGTGATGGAAGACGGGGTACACACCGAGTCTCTAACATAGGTAAACAAACAAAAAAGGACTCTAAAAAAAGGGGAGAATACTAAAGACTCTGACGATCCGGGGGCAGCTGGGTGTCAGAAGGTACCATAAGAAGTTCTTCGCGAACAAAACCGCGAGATGGACCATCAGCCAAATAATAGAGCACGGGCTCATCGGGTTTGGTAATAGAGCGATCCAGATGATATACATTCAGAGACCACACGGGATCAGTCGCGTGGCGGCTGCCACCTTCGAGCTCTCCCGGTTGATAGAGGTACCGGACGTCAACATCCGGTGGAAGTGCAATCGGCGATTGCTGCTCCTCTAAACCAACGGGTCGCCCGCGCGAGACGGCAGAGGGCTTGCTCGTCACCCTTTTAAACTTGATGGCATCTACAGGCTTCTTAGCGATCAATCTGGTCACCTCTCCGTTCAGTGCGGAGACCACGGCGGGCAGTCTGGCCACCCACTCGGTCGATCGCGAATGAGGGTCTACAAGCTCTTTGGCGTATTGGTGACCGAACAGTCTCTCAGCCAGGGTTCGATTGAAGCGCTCCACGATCCCCTGGTCTCGGTGGATGTTGACGCGGCCGCGTCTGACAGAAACTTTGTGTTTAGACAATAGATGAGATACCGCGCCCATGAACTCGCCGCCGGGATCGACCTGTAGAAGATTTGGCCAATTGAGAGGACTCCTCTTATATATTCGGGAAAGAGCCTCGGCCACCTCCTTAGACTCTTTAGTGGCCAACGGCTCAGCCCCCTTATACCGACTCGCTATGTCAACGATTGTCAGTGCGTACTTGTACGTCTTGCGACCGACGCGATCGTGAGGGAGAAATAGGAGATCCGCTTGGTGGACTTCGTTCGGCACCGGCACGTCGAATTTCGGGCGCGGAATATTGTGAGGCGCGGGCAAATAGATCTGCCAGATGGCCTGCTTCTTAAGCCATTCCTTGGCTGCGTTTTCGGAAACCTTGGTCGCCGCCGCGAGGTTCTTGATGGCCGCGAGCCCCTTCCAGTAGCCGCGGGGGCTGTAGTATGTGTTCGCTAACTTGCGCGCTAGGCGAACCGATAGTTTGGTATTAAATAATTTGCGCGTGTCCATCGTATGCGAGGTATTCTAATAGATCGGACAATCTCCAACATGCCATCGCCAGATCGTCCGGTAACTGCGTCGTAGATACTAAACGTTTGTTGGAAGTCCAATCGCGATTGGGTTGGAACAGGAGAGGGAATTCTGGGGAATTTAACTCTAACATCCGCTTTGCGAAAAGGGTGGCCGCTTTTTCGTCCTCACGCCACTTCTCGAGAGAATCTCGGGCCAGACGAATCATACTCTTTGCACCAGGTAAACGATGTTTAAGGGCCGTGTAGCCTACATCAATCATAGCAAAATAAAGTTCGTCAACTAACATCGTTCTATATATATATATTTATAAAAAAATGTTTTTAAAATTAATTATTGCTTATTGCTTATTTCAATCTCGATTGAATATAGTAGCTGACGAGGCCCACCACAACCATTCCCACGACGATGAACGCGATCTCGCGGTCTTTTTGGGCATCTGATGGTACATAGAAATCTGAAAGCTGGGGCTCGGGATCCAGCGGCGCGAGACTTTTCTGCGGATATGCCCGCGCGTACTCGTGGATGGCGTCGTCAACGTTCCGGAAAGTTTGCACGGCGTGATTCTCGCGACGAAGATCTTCGTTGATCCAGTCCAGACGGGCGGTTCGTTTTTGAGACCATGCTTCCTTTGCGCTATTAAGTTGTTCTACAGCTAAATCGTGACGCGTGCTCTTCATCCGCGTCCGAGCTTTTCAGTTTCGAGAAGAAAAAGTTGCTACCGCTGAACGACAATGCGTTCGCCACCGCACCACCTATCATCATTGCGATCGCACTAGCCATTTTATTTCCATATATTAACGGGTAGAATTCCCGCTTTAATTATATAATCTCGGGTCCAAACTGCGACCGCTACATCCAAGGTCACGAGCCCTACGTCTCTCACGGTAAAGTCCAATTTCGGGGCGGACCCTCCTAAAACCATCTTTCCTAGTCGAGCATACCCGATACTGAAACCCGATATCACCACGGCGTGATAAAGCGCATTCACTATCATTTTACCATCTTTTTCAGCCATTATTGATAACTATAATTATTGCATATAAAAGGGATCGCGATTAATGTTTAAATGGGGCGCAATCGGTTTCGTAACTTTCTTCGGAACCGCCTCCAACAGTGTTGGGGGTTGTCTCGAAATATATTTCCACACACACACGGTGCCCACAACAGCCAGACCACCACCAACAACCCACGGGATGATTTTCCAATCAGATTCAACAATGTTGAGGTAATAGGGGGTAGGAGCTACACCAATCGGGGATTGCTCTTCCAAACTGGAGCATGTTAGGGGAGAAACAGCTGCCTTCGGATGTGGAACCACCGGGTGTTTTGCTGTTTCAACAGCAGGAACAAATAACGACCGTTTGGCCTCTCGAAGCTCGGCGAGTATTTTATCTTGTTTAGCTTTTCGGGTGGCAGCCGCTGCCCGCCCAGCTGCCTGTCTTTTTGGGTTTTTGTGTCGTGCAACCGGAGCTTGCTCCTGTGGAGCTTGTTCATGTGGAGCTTGTTCCCCCAACGCCGTTGGAAGTGCTGCAATCGGGTTCAACAGTGTTGAGGGCAATTCCGTCACTCTCGCAGGTGCGTCTTGTGTCATCATTTATAATATTAATATTAGGGTTTATAGTTCGTGGGCATATATTTCCAAATTGACAGTGTTTACCCGTGGTCAACACGGTTGTCAGCGGAGCTAAGTACATTCCAAACTTGTGATAAATTGAGCAGCAGGCTGTTCTAAGAGTGTGTCCTATAAAAGGATCAGTCTCTAAATCACTAATCAACCCCGCGATGTTAGATATAGGGAGAATTGCACTGACAGCGGTAGCGTACAAATGAATAGCCGCCGCCCCAAGAGTTTTCGTCATCTCTACCCCCAATTTAGATTCGTATCGTGCATACATTTTATCAACCTCCGCATCTGACATTTTATCCACCTGACAAACTGAGAGACGCCTACCGAAATACTGCTCCGATTGTCCTCCAGCAACCAGCGCAGCTAGCCGCTCGCGTCGCGTCATGTTTTCATTTTCTTTCGGGACCGTATCGGCAGCCGTGCCGGCAGTCGAGCTGACAGGTGTTCCTACAGTTTCAGTCGTGTCGGCAGTCGGAGCGACTGTTTCTTCCATTAGCTGATCGAGAAGTTCGTTGCAGTTCATTATTTTATTTATTTAATAATTAGTACTATTCTGACTAGTCTCATAAGTCTAACATCAAATTAATTATGAGTAACAGCATCAATCCAATCGCGATTGGAAGAATTGAAGTTGCGAATAATTCAGTAATATTTAGTAGATTATTTAGTAAATAATTCAGTAATTCAGTAATAATTCAGTAATAATTCAATAATATTTAGTAGATATTAGTAGATATTAGTAAATATTAGTAGATATTAGTAGATATTAGTAGATATTCAGTAATTAATTGATAACTTCGTAAGCAGTTGGTTGATCAGTCTTTAACAAAAGCTTGGCGTGCTTAGTTTCGGAAAGCATCTGTCGAACCTCCAGGCGCTCCTCGCGGGTTGGGATAACGTAATTCTCTCGAAGACAGTCATCGAATGAGTCTCGGTCCTTGTAGTGAAAGAGGGCGACCCATTTCGTTTGCTCGCGCAGATCCTTGAGGACGGCGTTGTACTTTTGAGTGGAGATCCATACGCTTTGTCTAGCATGGCGGCCAGAAAATGCGAGCTCGGAGAGCATGTCCTTCTGTTTGGTCATCGCCGCCTTGGCCGAGCAATCGTCAATCACGTATAGGGTGGGCTCACCCTGGAATCTTTGGTATAAACCACGCAACCAATCGTGAAGCCTGTCGCCGGGGTCAATGACGTATACCTCAGGGTCGGTCCATATCCACGGGCGCCGCTGATAAGTCTCGTTGTGCCGCACAGTAGGACACAGGATCACAATGTGACGAAAGGCATCGCGGTAGGACTCCTCGAGCAAGTCGAGGATGAAAACCGTTTTCCCACATCCTGTCTGCCCACATATTATGGCAGAGTGGGCATTTCCAATCGTGAATTGGTATTGATTGCTAATTTTCTTAAAATTAATTAAATCAGTAGAGTGCTGAGACGTATCGGCAATCTTCGATGTTGAGTTGTGCGTCTGTAATTATATATAAGTACACGTTCAATGGCCCGGCTCCGTCCGCCTCTTTGGTTATCTGGATCGTCACACCGTCACTAGCGTTCTCAACTAGGCGTCCGCCGCTGACGTGTATTTGGTCGTCGTCGCTGGCTCGCATGTCAAGCCATAACGCGTATTTGGTATTCAGGAACTCCGCGAGGGAGACGGCCGAGAGATGCAGGTCTTTGGCAACTGCTGCAACCTCCGGAGAGCGCTTAGAGCCGGCAGCAAACTGCTTTCTTACTTCATCCCACTGCTGGTGCGCGCGAAGACCCACGCTGTAGAGTTGATTGGGGACTCCCTCGATCGTCACCTCTACCTTCGTGATTTTGGGGTTATAGAATTTGTCGGTTTTTCTAGCACCGAGCGCGAACATCAGTATATCTTTCATCGAGCGGGTGGGTACGTTGACATTCATATTCCACAATGTGTCGCCTTTGTCTTTCGTCAACTTGCGGTGGCGAAGAACTCGGTCGTAAAGTATGGCAACGCGCCCGGCGTACTGGGTTCTGATCAATCGCGCGAGTTCGGGCATCGTGACCATGTCGTACTCCAGTGACACATTGTCGATCGTATACGTCGATGTCATGTCGGTGGCTATGATAACTCGGCCGTAGTCGTTGAACGTTAGTTCGTATTCGAGGCGGTCAGCCAAAGCACTCTGATAGTAGGGCATGTGACTCTCCAGCAACTCGAAGTCGAGCGGGATGTAGAAGCGGTTGCCGTAAGCGCCCGTGACCGCGTTGTCGCTCGCGTTGTTATCTGCCTTGTTACCAGCCCCGATTCTAAGTTTGGTTACGTTCTTATTTTTGCTGGTGTCAATACCCTGATAGACAGCGTTTTCGCGCTCTTGCGCCGTCTTCCACAGGTCCTGATAACAATGGTAGACGTCGCTGTCGTCGATCGACATCACCTCATTACCAGAAATCTTTATCATAGTCTTCTTGACGATGGCGCGACCCAGGTTCTGAACGACGGTTCGGTCCGCGTCCGTCGACGTCAGCGAAATAGTGAAAGCGAGACGAACAGTCCCCGGCACAATGATGTCGCTAGCTCCGAGGTTGGGGAAGCGGACTAACAGCTGCTGGTTCTGGTCGATCGTCGATGGGTTGTTCGTAATAACGACACTCTGTCTCACGTGGTAAAACAATTATGCCTACCCGCGCTGTAGCGGCCTTACAGTCTACCGACGAAACTCTTTTGAAGACGGCCGCCGCGATAGAAACAGTCGAGCTCAGCGAGCTCCCTCGTGTAGCCACCGACGCTATTAACACGATGGATACCACGTTCAGCGAGTTAGACAGCATGATGGATGACCCCCGTTACCTCTTCGCGAACTCCGGGGACTCGATAAGGCTATGCAAACGATCCGGGGCGAACTGGTCCATAACATCGCCAAACTCACGGAGCTGGATAAACATATCACGCTAGAAGAAAGGAAACTGGAGGAAGCCCGTGGCGATAAAGAATCTACCGAGCGAATCACCGAACGCCTGCGGTCGTTGCGGGATGAAAGAGCAGCTCGTTTGGAGGCTGCCTCGACTAACCGTGAGGCTCTCCGCACCCAAACAAGTCGGATCCACGAAACATTCTCGAGGGTTCTGCACGAGGACACGACACTCGGTGAGCGTCTTCGCACTCTGTTCAGAGAGCAGGGCATCACGATAGCAAGCATCCTCGCGGCTCTCGGTATGACTATATCTACTATAGTTCTAGCTTTCACTGGCGGTGCGACTGCACCCACTCCACCACCCGTACCAGCACCCGCGCCATCCGGTGGAGCCAAGGAGTGGGTAAAAAAGCATCTAAAAGCCCTCGCCAGTCTCCTCGCTAAATTAGCCGGAAAGGCGGCTGCCGCGCTACCTGGGTTGATCGGGGGTCTCGTCTCCTTCTTGCTATCTATATTATCAAAAACGGCCGGATGGCTCGCCAAAAATACTTGGGCCTTAATCGTGGCGATCGCCGGTCTCCTACTATTCTCTGCCCGAGAGTTCCTAAGACCAAAGCGCGAGTAGTCCGATCGCCACGAGGGCGACGACGAGCCCTAATTTTTCATCCTCGTGGGTTGTGACACTAGTTCCCGCTCCTATTCCAATTCGTGAATTGGGGGAACTTGATGAGGTACTTTGTGTTTGGGTGGGTGCTTGCTGTTTTATGAAATCAGTTTCATGCGCGGTGCGCTTGATGATATCCGCGTTCACGTTCCCGTTATGGCCGATCTTTTGTTTGACGGTGGCGATTACGATCTGATTATTGTAACCCTCAACCCGGTCGTATCGTAGTATCATATTGCTCGGCGCCATATACACACCTATTCGAAATACATAGTCTACTGGGGTGCCGGCATACTGCAAAACGTCTTGATACCGCTGGATCGCATCCGGGAGGTCCACCGGTTTGTTTATTGCGTCCTCGACATTTGTCAAGAACTGTTTTTGGGCGTCAAACGCCGTCCCGGCTCCTAGTATAGAACTGCGCGCTTGCGCCTGTGCGCCGAGGATGGCCCAGACGTACGTGCGAATGGAGTCGTTGAGGCTTGTAACTCCGGCCTGCGTGAACCCCAAACCCTTATCTAACATAAATGTACCCCGCGCGTCCTGGACCTCAGCAGCCTGCTGTATGTAATCGACGTGAGCTCGTTTCGGAGGTAGCCACTCGCAGGATGAGACGCCGCAGTGCCGACCTCCAGACACTTCCGGCCCGAAGGTCATCGTCGCGGGGTCAAAATTCCCGGCGTTCCGACTGACGATGTGGTCGCCGGAGTGATCGTGTCTAAAATCAGTCTGCGTCCAATTCCCGACTGACCCCGAATGAGAACGTCCCCGAGGCCAGTGCTGCTAGGAAATGCTTTCTGGTGCCAGTCCGCGTCTTTTGGGGCCCTAAATTCGTTACAAATTATTTCGAACGCCCTACGGTCGTATGCGTTGGAAATGGGATTCCAGCCGTCGTCCTGCGGCAGAGAGATTTTCTGTTCTTTGAGAATCCTCCTAATAGTGTAATACGCGTAAAAGTTGTAAACGGCCATCAAGAAGGGATCCGCCGCGGCCAGATGGTCATGAGAGGAAACCCTACATCCGGCTGTTGCGCACCATACGGCGAAGTTGAGCTGATTCTGCCAAAACAGCATCGGTGTTGCTTTCCACCCGTTCACGGCCTCCATGGTAGTAATCTTGGGCAGCCTATATTGTTCAAAGATGTCGGGAAAGTTGGTTTGAAAGCCTTTTCCACCACTAACTTGGATAGTGGGGTGCACCAGCCGGGGAGCCTTAGTGTCATATACCCCACCGACCGCGTACTTTGCATTTGAATTAAAGCTAAATGCCTTGGTATCCATTGAAAGATATTATTATGTTTGCTACTATCACTAATATTCAAAAAGAGAGTTGTGAACTTCAGAAGTCAATCGACAACTGCTCCGGAAAACGCCGGGTGGGCCTCAGATCAATCACCTTCACGGTTGGATGGCAGAATGTGGGAAAGAGTGAAGGGTTTTACTATGTGAAGGATGAACAACAATTCGGTGTAAAGCTGCCTCACGGACTGTGGGGAACAAGACAGCTCAAAGATTTTGTCAACTCAGAGCTTGACGGTATAATCAACCTCACAGTATCGAAGGCTACCGGGCTCGCAACAATGACCATCTGCCCTGATAATAAGGTTGTGGTCTCCCCGGGGTTGGGTATTCAACTCGGTTTTAGAGAGACATACTCCGCAAATAAAGGAGTGTTTACCCCGGATGAGTACGTCGGTGATAACCCGGTGGACTTCGCCTTCACGAAATCTCTCAGGGTGCACCTGGATCGGGTGAATACATCGTACAACACGGTAGACGGATCCCCCAGCACATTACTGAAAACCGTGCAAGCCAGCGACTGTTTCTTTGGGGATACGGTGACCTTAGACTTCCCATGCCCCGAGATGAAAGTTTTGGAATCGGGACATATCCACGAATTTACGGTCTCTATTCTCGATGATCAAGTGAGAAAGTTGAATAACTATTACCCGATTTCGGTCGTTCTCGAAATTTCCAATTAATTAAACATAGAATTATCAATATTATTGAAAATGAGTATATACGGACCAGGTAGTTCTTCCAATTCCAATTGGGATTGGGTGACAGATTCAAAGAATTTGGAACCAGCAGAAGGGGGATTCGTCCCGACAGAGAGTGACTTTTTAACTACCGGAAGAACCAAGGCCCTGATCAATAAAACTATATCGAAGGCCACAAACGGGATTCGCAGGAGTATAGCAGATGTTAGAGTAGAAGTGCTAACGGCGACTGCACAAGTTGCGGAAGAGGCCCGGGCGAAAATTGAGAGAGTCCGAACGGGTATTGAGAAAGAGCAGGCGGCCCTTACGGAGGCGTATAGGGTGTTGCGATCAGAGGACTCTCCCAACAGAGAAGCAGCACTTACTGAACTAGGTGAAAAAATAACCAAATTTCGAAAAGAGGCCCGGTTGGGGATTGAGGGAGTCCGAACGGGTATTGAGAAAGCTCGAGAAGACCACCAGGCGGCCCTTACGGAGGCGTATAGGGTGTTGCGCTCAGAGGACTCTCTCATCAGAGAAGCAGCACTTACTAAACTAGACGAAAAAATAACATAATTTCAAAAAGAGACCCGGTTGGGGGTTGAGGGACTCAAGGCCCTTATGGAGGCTTATAGGGTGTTTCGCTTAGAAGACTCTCTCAACAGAGAAGCAGCACTTACTGAACTAGACGGAAAAATAACCGAATTTCGAAAGGAGGCCCGGTTGGGGGTTGAGGGGGTCCGAACGGGTATTAATAAAGTCCGAGAAGACCACCAGGCGGCCCTTACGGAGGCTTATGTGGTGTTGCGCTTAGAGGACTCTCTCATCAGAGAAGTGGCGGTTGCTGAACTAGACGGAAAAATAACTGAATTTCAAAAAGAGGCCCGGTTGGGTGTTGAAAAAGCCCTGGAAGACCACCAGGCGACCATTACGGAGACTTATGAGGTGTTGCGCTCAGAGGACTCTCTCATCAAAGAAGCGGCACTTACTGAACTAGACGGAAAAATAACCGAAGTTTCCGATAAACTGAAACGTGATCGTAGAGCCGCGAACAAAGCGCTTGAGGAGACCGCTGAAAAGGTTCGTGCTGAGGCCCATACCTCTATTGGGGGGCTTGCCGGATTGTTGAAAACAATGAAAACGCAAAAACGTGTCATAACAGTTTGGGCTGAGAAGCGGGGCCCATTGGTTGAGGGGCTCCCTGAATATTCGTTCGGTGCCAAAGCGAGTAATAAATGTGGGGGATGCGCCATGACAGCTCCAGGTACAATTCTCCGAATGGCGGTCTGCTCGGTTAATGCTAATGGTAAACCTGTGGGCGCGGTCGTGATAAATTTTGTAGTAGATGGGGAGGAACGGGGTTTGGAGTCACTAATTTCGCTGGAGATATTTCATCGGTGGTTTTGTTCTCCGGTGATGATCTAATTAGACTTTCCGAAGGTAGTGTTATTAACTTTGTTACGAAAATCGCTGACCCAGCGAGTTCTTCCACTATTGTCTCATTGTTAATTGAACTTAATTTGTAAGATACTAATATAGTGAAAATCATGAACGAATCACCGCTTCCAATTGTCAATACCACTCCATCAACACTGTATCCAATTGTCAATACCAATCCATCAACACTGTATCCAATTCGCGAAAGATGTTTAGATTTTAGGTTGGATAATATCGTCGTTATGCAGGATAGTTTAGTTAGCGAATGTAAAAATAGAAAAAGAATCGCTAAAAAATATAAGCGCGTTGCAAATTTAGCAGAGGCATCTAGCACGGTTCTGTCAAGTTTATCTGTAATGAGTGGTGCGGGGACCGCCATAACGCTATCTACAATTGTAACAGTTCCAATTGCTGGTGTTTTGAGTGGAATTACATTTGTATCTGGAATACTTTGTATGTTAATTAGGGTGACTGGTCGAAAACTCGAGAAAAACTGTAGAAAACATGATAGAATATCCGTTCTCGCTAGGTCTAAGAAAAATAGCATCGACGTTATAGTGTCCAAAGCGTTGGTCGATAATGAAATATCAAATTTAGAGTTTGAATCCGTTGTGGAAGAAATGAGGAGATATGAAGAATTATAAAATGATATATGAATCAAAGCGCACGCCACCATGCCCAAGATTGAGAGTACTGATTGGGATAAATTGAGGGTAAAACTTGGAGATAAAGTCGGAGGAAATGTTACAGCACCAACATCCTGGAAATTGTGATATTTTAGTAAATAATTTTTAAAAAATAATTTAAAAATTTTCTTAAAATTATAAAATTAATTATATTGGTGCAGTAAACAATTTATTAATTAATTTTAGGAAAATTATTAACAATTTAAAAAAGAAAAAGAAAGAAAGTTTTAGGTCCCACCGAGGCTCGAACCCGCGCCAGCAACACCCTTCTGGGCCCATCCCACTAAGCCTTCGCTTTAAATCTCTTCTCTTCTCTTTGTTAGGCTTAGTGGGATGTGTCACGCTCACATCTCCTCCACCCCATCATTGGACCGATACCGAGGACCTCTCCTCTTCATTACCTCCATCCGTTATAATGCGGCCAGAGTGAAGTGCATGTGGCGAAACTTGTCTCAGCGCTGAGATATTATTGCCGGCGTCCCGACAATGAACTGTGTTTATTTCTCGTATATAAACCTAACTTTTGTTGGTGGAAATGTATGGTATAAGAGAGACAACTCTGACAAGGACGACCCGTTTTAGAAGTACACAGTTGTCTAACTTGGCTCTGTATTCTATAGGTGGTCCGCACTTTTGGTCTATTCAGTTTATACACAAATTCGAGGGGTGTGGGACTGTAGATGGAGCGTACGGGTGGTGTGTAGGTTGGTGGTATCATTTTAACTCCCTCTATATTTTTTTCGAAAAATCCCAATCTCCGATCTAATTGGGACTAGAAGACCACTTTCTCATTCAATACCACCACCAACATTTTGTTGGTGGTGGGAGCTACAACACCTCTCAATAACAGCACAATGATTGCGGGTATCATTTTGACTCCTTCTATACTACTGCATTAAACGAAGATGGCTGCCAACTATATTGATATTATTGTAGTAAATAGCTTATACAATTACATTCGGATGTCACATCTAAGAATGTAATTATACCAAATGCTGATATTAAGTGAAGTTGATTTTTTTTGTTTATTGTGAAATCACAGGAAATGGCTAACCTGGCTAATACAAATGACACATCTAATTTCCAACGTTCCATTAACGTTATTCCAGTTTCTGGCTAACATTACTTGCGTTAATCAGTTTAACATGCATAGCAACTAAGAACTCCCACTGATATTATTACATTCTGACTGAACTATTTTTCCGCGAAAATTGATGTACACCATTTTGATATCACTTATCATTTGGTAAGTCGCAAGTAATTTATAGAAATTCAAATCGTTATTGATTAGGTAGAGAAAAATATATATGTATGATGAGATAATGTAATGTTTCTTTAGCATTCTTCTTTTCAATGATAAGTCGGAATTTAACGCCTGACATACATGTGCAGTTGATTTTATTACATAAAACTCAATATGGAGTGTATGCATATGATATGTTAAAATAATAAGATATGAAATCGACAGAGTACGTAAATGCTGAACAAAGAAATCAAAATTAATAACAAATTCACTGATATAATGTATAATAAATACTATAGTGTGGACACAACTAATACACATGGAAATTATATATATGACATCCTTTCCAGTTGTGCCACTACTAAATACTCTATCACGGTAACAATAACTGTTATATAGTCATTGCAGACAGCAATACACATAGTACACAACAATATATACAACATGACAGCCTTCACGGTACCATACAATGAATATAAGGAGAGCAGTAATCACGAAATTTACTATACTTATATGGCAATGCGGTACAACGTAACTGTCGTCCCTTGCGGCTAGAGATTTTGTGTCATCAAATCTTCTTTTCGTACAGTCATATATACAATATTAACTTTCATTTCATGTATACTGTGTATTTCGTTGTGATTAGTTTGTTATCGTATGATATGTTATTCGTTTTTGATTGGCTTGTATGTTGCTGTCCTTTTGAAGCATGATGGCGAGGTAAGCGGGAGGTTTGCTAAACAGTTTCACCCATCCAAGTGGTCTGTTTTATGAACTGTCCTGTCCAAGGTAGCATCCTTCTTGTCGTGTCTCCATGTACTGTACTTCATTGTGATTTGATGTTCCTGTTTTTTTACCAGTCGTTCATTTGGGAATAGTTGAAGTTGTGCTTGCTCTGCATTTGTTAAATTGTTCATGTAGTGCATGCACTGTTGCTTTCGTTTTGGATCGCGTAGTGCATGTTTGTGCCTCGTTGAAGGTCCTGCGACCACCGATGTGCGCATGTCATTTGTTTATTCGGAAGTATTTATTGTTTTGGTTTCTTTTCATGGGTTTATGGGTCTCACTTTTCTAATGTGCTCTCTATTTTAATAATCATGTCATTATTATGCGATCGTTATTGACATACATTTGTAGACATGTTGCAATCTTGACATGATAATCCATATGTCACACATTAAACCACGCAACAGCTAAAATAGGTTAGCACAGGACGCTTCATACGCAGTTATACGCACATACATCGGTGTATAAATTAATAAAATATAGGCTAAGTGAATTCATTGCACCAATTGAGTATATGGATGTGGTGTTCGCCAGAAAAATGGAACACCAGCATTGTGAGAACACTCAATTTTAACATTTATTTGTCAACACCTGTGTTAGCAGATAACATTACACCATCTATCCGATTTTATCTTTTTTTGTAAAATAAAGCACTTTTGATTTATGTAAGTGTAAAACGTAAGAAATGGCATGGTTATATTGGCTGACAGGTTCATCGGTATGATAACTTAACGATTTTCTTAAGAAAAGCATTGGTTGCAAAAACAAAAATGATAAAAAGAAATATAGCTATTATAAACGATTTGATTGTTACTAGAAATGTTACGTTATTCACAAGTCAAATATTGCTATGACAGTGTTCTCCCTATGGAGCTGCACTGAACGTAATTATATGACTTAATTATTAAACGATGATTGCTATAATTTATAGTTGGCAACCATCTTGGACTTCTGCTATTGGAACACGTGTATAATTACATAACAAGGTTACAAAAGAACACAACGTGACATTTCATATTTCAATCATTACCCAATATGATTGTCATTTCAATGTAATTTATATCTGGCGGCCATCTAAGGCTTCTTCTACACAAGTGTCTAATATTGCATTTTAAAGTTACATAAAACGTTCAATGTGTCCATGAAGCTGAGATATGTATACTAATATGCTAAAGTTAATCAATAGCCCCAGTAATTATTATGCAATTTGCGCAGCATACGGCAACGTGACTTTTTTTTAAATATTTGGCGGCCATTTTTGACTTCTGCTATTGTCACAGTTATTTAATTATATTCTTAAGTTACTGAAAACGTTCATTGTATGCGTAAATTCATTACATCTGTACCAATTTACTACGATATGGCGCTAATATTCAGTTATATACTTAATTATCAGTCGTTTACATTATTGTTATATAATACTATATTTATATGTGGCGGCCATCTTGGACTTCCCCTGTTCAACAACTCTACGAACATATCGAACGACCTGAAAGCGCTTATTGTGTCAATATATCCAATATCAGTATCATGTTTGCTTTGATATGGAGTGTGACAGTAGTTCTATGTAAAATATGTCACATTTGGCGGCCATTTTGAATTTTGTCTATGTCAAAGTGATTTGAATTGTATATTAAACATGTTGACCGCTTATCTGATAAGCCAAGTAAATCCACTTTACGCTCTTAAATTACTTCAATACCTCACACGGCATACTATGACTGTTTGGCGGCCATTTTGAATGGATGAAAATTTCTCAAAACGCTCAAGGATAACAGAGTGTCATCAGCCGGATTATTGATGTGTATGGCATTGACAAGCAACATAGCAAATAAAAAAACTATGTTAATGTCACCGGTCGGGTTTCTTCGCTACCATGGGGTATGGTACGAACGAGATCGCTACTTGCACCTCAATTCTCCGACTGGGCTCGAAATATAAATCAAAGGCCTGGTAATATATATAAATATATTTACTTGGATAAAGTAGGAATTATATCAGATATGCAAAGTCTAATAACTTTACACATACATGGTGTACTGGCTACTGCCTAGATCATAATTTACAAGACATGCTTACAATACGGGACATGATTAAAACATTACATTAACAATGATAACACAACTCCGACATGCTGTGTAAACATGGCGGCGCACGTGTAAAGTACCCAAGTGCTAGTCGAGAATTATGTTGCAGCTTCATTTATAAATAACTACATAACACCCAATATTGAAACAATGTACAATTATATCGGAATATATAATAAAGAAGATGCCACATACCTGGAAATATATATAAATATGTTTACTTGGATAAAGTAGGAATTATGTCAGATATGCAAAGTCTATAACTTTACACATACATGGTGTACTGGCTACTGCATAGGTCATCGCGCAGGGCGCACGCAAGCTGATCATTGAAAATCAACGACGTGTAAAAACACAATAGCCGTCTAGCCGTACACACGAAGAAGGGTTGTTCACAAAGTTTATTGAATTGGAATACAATACAATGCTGATATAAATAATTCGTCATATGACATACTTCCCCCCTTTCGGTAAAATGTCGTCCCGACATATAAAATGTGGACTGTAGGGTAATCTCTGAACGAAAGCAGTCAGAGAGAAAATGTAACCTCTCCGATACGAGTACCTACCTCAAGTACAGGTGAAACAAAAATATCACCGCGGTAGTAGGTATGAACATTTGTACGTACAAGAATGGCACTATCATTGAAGATAATGTCTCGCGTGAAGTGTTTGTGAAAGTACAAAATCATAGTGACGAATATAAGAAAAATATCCCAATAAAGTAAAATAACCTGAAAACGTCTTCGCTATCTTCGCTATGGTGACCTTAGTCCTATCTCGGTATCTTAATCTGTAATCTGTACTACACCAAATTACACATACACCACATCAGTGTCTGACACATCAACTACGTGTACGTGTTCTTGCTGTTGTTGCGGCTGTGACGTCACACATTCATCGCCCCACAACCGACGTGGTCGATTCCGCTGTCGTATGCTTCGTCTAGGTCTAGGTGGTGTTGGTTCCTCACCCGTAGATTCGTCCGACGACAACTCCTCCGGTTGGTTGTCACTACGTCTATTTGGAATGACGTATCGTGGTGATGGCGGCCGTTCCTGTCTTTCTGGGGTATCCTCTGATTCGGCTGCCGAACAACTGCTGTCTGATGTGGTAGGTGCGGTCGGCTCAGTTTCCGTGTCCTGGCGCTGCGAGCTCGTCGGGCAAGGTAGGCTCATAATTGGAAGCAGAAAATTCCGGTGTAACATCGTGGATTTCCCTGGACCACCTGTCTCCCTGTAGACTGCATACACCGGAATGCTTTCCATGGGTTGCTTCTTCACAATGTATGGATCGGCTTTCCACTTGTCCGCTAACTTGTGCTTGCCCCGGACTCCAACGTTCTGCACGAGGACACGGTCACCCGGATGTAGTAGGCAGTCTCGCACCTTCAGGTCGTAGTATTTCTTGTTCTTTCTTCCGCTTTCACGAGCTTCATCTGATGCCTGCTGATATGCTTTCTTGAGCCGGTTCTTGAGCTGATCAGCGTAGTCCTGTCTATTATTTGCCTTCTCATGTTGTGGCGATAAGCCCAGAAACGCATCAATTGCGAGACGATGGTGGCGCCCAAACATGAGATAGAACGGTGGAAGCCCAGTCGATTCGTGGACGGCTGCGTTATACGCGTGTGTTAACGTCGACACGTGGGATTTCCAGTCGGACTTCTGCCGATCCGTCATGGTGCCTAGCATGTTCAACAGTGTTTTGTTGAACATTTCAACCATTCCATTTCCCATCGGGTGATATGGAGTCGTCCGGCTCTTCTTCGTTCCTGTCAGTTTGCACAATTTCCCTATGACCTTCGACTCGAAATTTGCTCATTTATCACTATGGAGTTTGACCGGGAAACCGTAATGGACGAAAAAATTATCATATAATGCCTTGGCGGTTGTTCTCGCTGTTTGATCCCTGGTGGGTATTGCTTGAGCATATCTGCTGAAGTGGTCCGTTATCATCAGGATATTTTCTAAGCCTCCCTTAGACGTTTCCAGTGACAAATTGTCAATACAGACGAGTTCCATAGGAGCAGTAGATGTTATTGGTACCAATGGCGCTGATTTGATTGGTGCTGTCTTCCTACGGATACACCGTTCGTATTGACGAACTTACTCCTGGACGTACTTGTCGATCCCTGGCCAAAAGACTCTGGGTTTCAATAATGAAAAGGTTCTGTCTCTTCCTTGATGACCCAGGTCGTTGTGATAGGCGGTGAATAATATCTCTCGCAGAGGTTCTGGTGTGACTAACTGTCGACATTGCTGGCCCTCGATGATGCTGTTTCGGTACAATATGCCGTCATCCAGTGTCAATTTGTCCCATTCTCTCACGTATCTCCGATCGATGTTCCTATGTAAAGTCTTGGTACTAGGTCGTTGATTCCTTCTCAGACAACTGATGATATGGTATATACTGTCGTCGTTGTGTTGAGACCTTCGCCAGTCCTGTGCCTTTAGGGCAGTAGCAGCGATGAGTTCCTCCTGTACTACTTCTTCCACAGGCACAGATGATCCTGGCTCCGCAAGGCTCTCAACATATGGGCATTCTGTAACATCTGCAGATACTGAATATGAGATGGCCTGGGGAATGTCGTGAAAGTTCTCTTCTTGTGTCTCGTCGGTATGTTGTCTCGACAATCCATCTGCATCGGCGTTCTTCTTTCCACTACGGTATTTGATGGTGAAGTTGTAACTGGACAGATCAGCAATCCAACGTTGACCAGTCGCGTCTAACTTCGCAGAAGTCAGCACATATGTCAACGGGCTGTTGTCTGTCACAGTTACGAACTTCGAACCATACTAATAGTCGTGGAACTTTTCTGAGACAGCCCATTTCAGCGCAAGAAACTCCAATTGGTGGGCTGGATACCGCTTCTCCGCTGGTTTCAGACTTCTGCTGGCGTATGCGACTACCCGATCCACACCGTCCTCTTTCTGGTAAAGCACTGCTCCCAATCCACTTCCGGATGCGTCCGTATGAAGCTCGAATGGTAACTTGTAGTCAGCATATGCCAGCACAGGTGGTTCTGTCAGTAGCGCATTGTGAGTCTCGAAAGCATGTTGCTGTTCCTGTCCCCATGCAAATAGTTTCGGCTTGTTCTTGGGGTTACGTCCCTTCTTTGGTTTCACAGTACCTCCATGTCCAACTAGCAGATCGTTCAGTGGTCTTGCGACAGATGCGTAGTTGGGTACAAACTTTCGGTAATATCCTGTGAACCCTAAATAGGTCCGAACGTCCTTTGTCGATTTCGGTATAGGCCATGATCTTACTGCCTCGATCATCTCTGGGTCTGTCTTAATCCCTTCCTCGGATACCACGTGTCCCAAGTAGACAACCTCTTTCTTAAAGAATTCGCACTTGGAGGATTTCAGCTTCAAGTTGTTGGCCTGGAGTCGTTCGAACACTGCTTGCAGTCTCTCTAGATGTTGTTCAAAGGTTGACGAAAAGATGATGATGTCGTCCACATAGATGAGACAATCGCGAAGATTCATACATCCCATGCATCTTTTCATCAACCTCTGAAACGTAGCTGGTGCGTTGCAGAGGCCGAACGGCATACGGTTAAACTCGTAAAATCCAAGAGTGCCTACTTGGAATGCGGTCTTGCCCTTGTCATCTACTTTCATTTCAACCTGCCAATATCCGCTTCGTATATCCAATTTCGAGAAATACCTAGCTCCAGCCAATAGATGTAGATGTATGGGTGTTTTATATCCTGGGAATTGCATAGGCATCCTTCACTGTTCGGTTATTCAGTTTCCTTTAATCTACGCAGAATCGAATTGTTCCGTCCTTTTTCCTAACGATGACTACATTTGACGAATAAGGGCTTTCACTTTTCTTATATCTCCGGTTTTCAACATATCATTCAAGTGCTCTCTTACTTCTTCTATTAATGCTGATGGTATTTTCCTATGTGGTTCCTTCCTTAAATGGCTGTTCATTATCTAACTTAATCCCATGTTCCACGAGGTTTGTGTGACCTATGTCCATACTTCCTTTTGAAAACACTCCGTCCCACTTGGCAAATATTTTCTTCACTCTCTGTTGATGTTCTGGTGTCAAATCGGTGTTTTCTAAGTCTACTCCTTCGGCTAGTTTCTGTGTTGCTCCAGCTTCACCGGCTATGTGGCTACCAATATGTACGGCATCTGTGTCTTTCTTCTCTACCGGGTCTACACTCCTTAGAAGTTTAACTTCTTGTAGTTGGCACAGCATGTCGTGTGGCTTTATATGTATCGTCTTAGCAGACATGTTGTAGACTCGTACCGGTATCCGTTGACTTGTTCCGGGTTTGTCTAACTTGCTACTCTGGGACAGATCCCAATTCTGCTAGATGCTGCTGTCGTGATTTCCGTGACTGCTGTGTCCACGCTTCGGTTTTTCCTGGCAAAACCTGCTATAGTAACCGTCTCAAACGGTTGTACGTCGACGGTCGTTTTGTTGAGCGATTTTACACTTCCAACATATCCGTCGTGTATAGCCATAAATGCGGCACTCCACTCGCCTGGGATGTTGTCCAGTCCTCTACTATTCTCCTCACATATGCGGATGACATTAGTTCCGATTACGACGGGGACCTTCAGGCTATATTCCGTAGACGGTACTACCAAAACTGGAACATCGATCACGCAGTTCTTTAGGAAAACAGTTTCAATGTGAGCTTCAATATAACCCATATAAGGTAGATCCGATCCGTTGGGTCCATATACCGTCAGACCCACATCTTCCACACATTTCAATATAGGTTGTGGTCGTAATTATTTGTACAAATCTTCGGAAATCGTTGTCACCATAGATCCGCTGTCAATGAAAGCTGGAGTCTTTGAACCGCAAAAATTGATTTCGGATTCATTCGCGTGACCGACAAGTCCTGAAAATAAATTCTCCTTTTTAGGGTTGTTGTTGCTGTCACCTCCAGTTTGCCCTGCAACGGAGGTTTCTGTTAGTTTAATCGGTTCTGTTGGTTTCCATTGTCTGCATAACGTTGGTCTCTTCCAGTGTCTTTATTCTTGAACCGTTTCATGTCAAACGTCTGCATTTGTCTTTCCAGGGAACAAATCTTGTTCATCATCAGGTCCAATTTGGAATCTGTGGTTGAATCTATTTGTGTTGGTTGGTGTTGTACCTTGTCCGCTACCTTCACCTCATAATCTTCTGCCCTTACTATCCTTCTGCGTTCTTCAAAATCGGGTTCAGTCTCGAAATGAATTCTGGTGGCATTCTTCAGTTTTTCATTCCTCAATGATCTCCAGAACTTTCTCCTTAGCATGTCATTCCTTTTATCTGGCTGTACGTGTCCCTTCTAGATCGCGGTTTGTAGAATTTCCTCTAAACGTAAGGCCCATCCAGATACTGTTTCGTCTGCACGCTGACTGGTGAGGTAGAATTTTTGTAAGACACTTTCGCCAGTAGCCACGTTTCCGAAGACATTATCTAGCCTATGCAGCATGTCCGCAGTTGTTGCTGATGTACCCAACGGCAATTATATAGCTTTTGATGGCATGATTGATTTGGTGTTCCGAGTGTGTACCTTTCACACATTTGACCTCATAAATCCATTCCTCGTAGGTCACTTCTGTTTTGGGTTTCGGCTCCTCGCCCGAAAAAACAGAACATTTTGGAAAGATATAGTTTCTTCTGTCTTCACTTTCCTGTCTACGGTTGCTACCCTCTCCTCTCTCGTATCTATCACTCTCTAATTCCAGAGCCTCTTCCCTTTTCCTTATTTCCATTTCCCTTTCTTCTATCTCTTTTCTCCGCCGTGATATATCTTTCTCTTTCTCTGACTTTACTTCCATGGCTATCAAAATTCTTTCTCGTTCTATACACTCCTGTTCACGTCTCTCTAAGTCCAACTTTTCGGCTGTTACTTCATCCACACTGGTTATGTCATTCTCATATCTTATAGGTCTGTTATACTGTCCAGTACGGGATGCCATCAATTCATATTTCATTTTCCGTTCATCACTCTTACGTTCTTCATTCCGTTCTGCCTTTATGTTCCTTCCTTTCGGTTGCAATACTTTCTGTTTCACAGTGATTCCAATTGTCTTCGACTGCTCATTATGCTTCCGCTCTCGATACCGTCTATCGTCTAAGCGACCAGGTTCATCATTTGTGTGTTATTTTGGTATGGGTGTATTGACATGGAGCTCATGCGAGTCTGGGTAGAATGGCCTTCCATTTACTGGTTCAATTAATTCCGTTTGAACTTTCCTTCCTTTTGTGAATACTTCCTTCCTCATGTCTACAGTACAATCACTTTTCTGGCCCTGTAACACAGATAGCATTGACATCTTCCTCCTCTCCAGTGTCATAATTGTCTGCCTGCGTTCATTCTCCTGGCGGTACAATTTCATTTCACCTTCTCTCAACACATCTAACTGTCTATCCAATTCGCTCACTATACTCAGTCTCCTTTCTAGTACTATCTGGAATGACTTTGTTATAACAATCCATATTTCTGTCCGCATATACTGCTGTTTTTCTGTCTCCTTTATTGCAAGTGTTCCGTGAGGTATCTAGACTTTCTCGTTGTATTGGTCTATCTTTTCGTTCTTTTCCCTGTTTTATGTAACTTAATCCACTATGATCATCAGATTCAGCCTGCTCTCTCAATTCACTTCCATTAGTCGTATTATCATGCTGTCCAACATTTTCATCAAAATCCTTCATTTTCAATGCTTTCATCTTCGCATCAAGTTCCATTAAACTCCTTCTATGTTGTTCCACCTCTAGCTGTAATTCTGTCTCCTCATCTGTCACTTTTTTTCTTTGTGTTCTCTCCTTATATATCGATATTTCCACTAAAATGCGCGTGTTCCGTTCCACTGATCTATGGGAATGGTCACTATTCATGGAATAACGATTTATATAGAACTCAGTTCCCACTGGTTGTTTATCATTTATTCCTATCTGTCTGTCACTTTCACTTCTTTGTCTCTCTACACTATCTGGTATATCACTAGCGGCACTATTCCGTCGTGATGATTCCAGTGGATATTTGTGCGGCTGTCTCAAATTCTCTCTCTGCTTTTCAAATTCAAGAATATCTTTTTCCAATTCCCTTTCCTGCCTTTCCAAAGTTTCCCGTTCTCGTTTTTGTTGCTGTTGTATAGCGTATTCCTCTCGTTGTCTCTGGAATTCTTGAATTTCAAATTCGAGCCGTCGTTGTCTTTCCTCTACCAACAGTATCTCGTCGCGTCTCTATATTCTTTCACGTGTGTATCTAAATTCGCGCTCCGCCATTGTATAATCACGATATAATATGTCTCACTATATGACTCTGTTGATTATATATTTATAATTATTTTCGACAGAATTTCACCAGTCAATGTTCACAGTATTCCTGCGCGGAGTGGGCTCTGACTAATCACACTCTACTACTCACAAGACTATATGTTTTCCGGTTCTCAATAGTTTATCAGTTTCACTTCAAATCAATATATTTCACCTCTCATTTGCCCATGTCTATGTTGAGTTGTACCACACGTGTTTCTTTTTAAAACTACATGTACATGTATGAGTATTTGCCAAGCATATGTAATGCTCACAAATCTGTTCACAGATTTACATTTATCACACTCAATCTACCATACACACGAACAGGACAAAAAAATACAATTGACAAATCAATCAAAAGAAAATCACAACACTGTTCGCGGTATGTAGTCTACACGTAGTATTCCAGTGAAAACTATGCACCAACTTGCATGCAATTTCCTATATATTTATTGGCAAAAGTTGATAGCGTTCGGCAATAAATATATATAGTGAGATACATCCGTGCGCTTTCGTCTTTGTAATTGTTATTATATAACTGTAATAACAAAAACAAAACAAAAACAAAAAACGAAAACAAAATTACCGAGAAACAAGAAATGCGTCTGTCGAACGCGGATGCCACCTGCAGCATATTTGAGAAACTGTGACAAATTGGTTAACCGAAAAGTATGACGGACGGACAGACGGACAGACGGACATACAGACGGACGGACAGGACGGACAGACGGACAGACGAGACGGACAGACGGACAGACGGACGGACAGACGGACAGACGGACAGACGGACAGACGGACAGACGGACGTTCTTACGAGAGATACATTGTGAGGTTATTTCCTTTGATGTTTACACTGTGGGGTTAACCTCACAATGTAGCGATTTATTCCGTTATTTTCTCCCTTAACGATTCTCTTACGGAATGAATCACATAATATGGAAATGAGCTAACCATTAGTTAATTATATTTGAAAAACACTTATCCAAGTGTCTTAAATTGGGCGGTGGGCGGGTTTCAGCACAACACAGCAACCTCACAATGTAGCTCTCGTAAGTACGGACAGACGGACAGACGGACAGACGGACGGACGGTCCAAACACTATATGCCACCCGTTTCTTCGAAACCCGGTGGCATAAAAAACCATCGGGAAAAAAAATATGTGCTGGCGAGATGCGAACCTGGGTAGGCGACTTCGTAAAACTCCCGAAAACCGGCTCGCTAACCGTCTGAGCTAATGCGGCTCATGTCTAATAAGTATACCTGCGTTTACCGTGGTATCGATAGTTCGGCGGTCGACACGCGAAAATGGGCTTTGTTATTTAGATTTCCCTGAAATAAATAATTTTAACAACTTGGGAAGATAATGGGTAACGAAGTTTCGGAAAAAAATTAATATAATTTTAGAACAAAATATCGGCGTTTACACGAGAAAAAAAAAGGTTTGAAATGGCTCGAGCGAATCAATGGGGCGCGGGCGAATCAATGGTCTGGGCGCTGGACGTTGGGCGTTGGGCGTAGAGCGTGGGGGTCGGGAAATATATAGGGTAGCTGCAAAATATAGGCGATACTTCAACTATAGGGTGGGATTATAGATATATATTATATCGGGGTTATAGATACGTATATATATATATATATATTATATCGGGGTTATATGAATGAACAACGGAATGTGAAGATGACAAAACATGACAAGACTCGCTAGGTGTCTCCCAATATGTGTGTGCACCTCGGCTATCGCATACGGCTGTACTTATTGGATTATTTCAATAATTACAGTCCTGCAGTACAGAGCTAACGGTTTGTCAACGATATGTTGTGTTGTCGATAGTCAGGTGTATTCACTACATAGCTACGCCAACATGTACATGTACTGAACTACACAATATGTCGGCCTAGCGTCTAACTGTCAATCACACAATGTTAATGTCTATCACAGAATGCTCAATAATACAATCGTGCATGTAATTTCAACATAAGAAAATATAACTCACCACATCCTACATATAAAATAATAATCCAAATCCAATATAAACACTATCACGCAAAACACACACACACGCGAAACACAAACACAAACATGTACATATATATATAGACATGTGTGTACAATGTACCACAATAGTATTGTTGTAAATTACTACATTTGCGTCTTAGTTACCCCACCCCAGGCCAAGGGGAAACGTCGATATACCTGAGTAAAGTCGTTGGGTTCTCTAGCTTCGGTAGTAATTGGTCGTAGTTGGTACTTCTTAGGTTTCTTTAGGTCTGTATGCTCCAAACACTCGGGGTAGAATGCGCCGTTTTCTTAGGCGGAGGCTCGCACGTGAAGTCCTTTGCCCATGCGCGAGGCGGCAAAGCTGCGAGGCTCCGGACTGGTCTCCGGCGAGGCTCCGGACTGTTTATGAGGAAGCTCCTGGGTTCTGGTTAAGGATAACTTGTCATAAACGATATCACGGCTACAAGAGGCAGAATAGTGCTCGCCGAAACACTACACTCCCCCCCCCCCATTATATTTAAATAGACGATAACAAGTGATGAGCTCACCCCTATCCCATAAGATGTACCCTCTAATAGCATTCGAATATTAAAAAGACAACCGATAGGGATAGTGTGGACATAATGTCCTGGATGGGTTCCCCAAAGGGAAAGTCTAATTCCAGCGTAACCTAATTTCTCCTTAATCCAATACAGCCCAAAACAATTTAGTTTGTTAAAAGGATATGTACATGCCTGTATTTTTAGAGTATAACATGATGAAACTTTAACACGAATATTCCCCTCACGGGGAGAACAGACATGTACTAAGGAGATGCGGTCATAGAGGTAACTGCTCCAGGTCTTTGGTCCAGGTCTTCTGCTCCCGCCTTACTGATCCTACCCATACAGACGTATTGCACTCCGCGTGCATATACCAATCAACTCGGTCCACCCGACACCGATGTGTGGCGCAAGCCGCTGTGCCGTCATCCCAATCAGGGCGGGTGTACTGTATGCACTTACTTGTCTGAAGGGGAAGTAAGGGGCATCCATCTCTAGAAGCATCCGGTCCGGCATAACTGACCAGAGCCCCTCTAATTTATCACCCGTGAAATGATCTGCAACCCGTGTAAACCCAAAATGAGTCATAGGGAATCTCTCGAGCCAGGCAGCAACAACTCTACTATTCCCACAGAAACGGTGCAAATGTATTTTCTGGTACGGGTTCACTATTGGTCTTAGCATATCCAATAGGGTGAAATAAAGTTGGCCATTAGACTGGGGACTTTCCCGGCAATGAAGGACCAGAACCTGCCTCTCTTGGATGTATCTGACAGCCTCTCCCAGCGCTCTGATTTGTTGAGGCATGGGAGTCTGTGCAGTCTCATCCAGGCCCAGTTCTCCTCACCCTGTCACCTCTGGTAACTGCACCAACCTTTGGAAAGCAGCAAAGTCATCCTGGGTACAGCTACCCACTTTCTTCGGGTGAAGTCCCACGGCCACTTTATGAAATTGGCTAAGCAGATCATTGATTTCGTGTAAGGTCGGGAATGTTTCTGGGTCACAGTATACCACCACTGCACCCAGGATATTGATACGCGCATCGTCACTTGGAACGGTCTCCTGGCAGACTCTGGTCAGTGTGGCCTTAGCCGACACACCAAGAGATTTGCGCGAACGATCCAAGTGAAAATGGTTATCTTTCGCATCTGGTGGAGCACCGTGACCTCGCATACATGGAGGCGGAATATTCTGCGGCAAATCTGCGGGTAATACCGCACGACTGCTTATGGGCAAAATTGCGGGTAGTACAGCATCGCTACTCATCGGGCTGATCGATAATGCTGCGGGTACTACCGCATTGCTACTTACTGAGCTGAGCGGTAATGCTGCTAGTAGTACCGCATTGCTGCTTACTGGGCTGAGCGGTAATGCTGCGGGTAGTACCGCATCGCCACTCATTGGGCTAAGCGGCAACGCCGCGGGTAGTCCAATAAACGGCAACACAGCGGGCAGTCCAACAAACGGCAACGCTGCGGGTCCTACCGCACCACTACTTCTGCTTACCCCCATGTCCAGTTTCAGGGCCGGAATCTCGGTGTCACTGTCCTCCTCTGACGAAAGTTCCAGGGCGTACTGGAACTTCTCCCATAGGCTCCTCCGGTTACGGACTTTCAGCTGTCACAGGACGACCATCAGAGCACGCCAGTGGAACATCACGGCCGGAGAGTTCAGAGGCGACAACGTGTACTGCTGCGGAGGTACCAGTCCCAACTCCCGAGATATGGCGTTCATAGCCACCACTTGTGCCTCAGACACCTCACTGTTCATCTCCTCGGTTAGCAGACCGGTACTATCTATTACATCTGCCAAGTCCTGAATAGATGGTTTCCCCAGTAACCATGTGGCCGCTAATTTCAAGGCGGTAAGTCGCTGACGGGATACCTCCACACCCACTCGATCGTTGAAGATAGACGGAATATGGGTTGCGAAGGCATGTGTCCTTGGATGTCCATGATACGGGAAACAGTCAGATACGGGACAGATGTTCATTCTGGCAGATCTGCGTGTAGGTACTAAGGATAGAGGTGTCGTAGTTGTTGAGGGCGCGGTTGAATGGACCCTAGGCCATGGATTGACCGGGTTTTCTATCACACACGCGCTGGTTGATTGTGATACCACGGTTGATGAAGCGGTTGAATGGACCCTAGGCCACGGATTGACCGGGTTATCTATCACACGCGCGTTCGATCTCGTGTGGGTCTGTAATTCTAGACCACGTACCACTCGCGTTTGTCGCGTTTGTACATCCGCGTTCACCACAATTCGTAAATCCATTGGAATGCATGGAACGGCAACTTCCTGCTTACGATTCCTCTTTTTCTGAGCACGGCGTTTCAATTGTCTCCTTCGGGTTTTTGTAATCTGATATAACTCAACCCCAGGGGTGGTAGCTCTCTGCTCTGCACGCGGCTTAATTGTTGCTCGTGAATGTTCAGCCTCGCGTGCCGTCTCCGTGTGGGACGTGGAACGCGGATGTTTCGGCGGTATCCTAGCTCTGCTGGGTGGTGTCCACTTAGATTTTCTCGGACGCCTGTAGACGATTTTGTGTTCACTATGGTGTAGACCAATTTCCGAGTGTCGCTGCTTCCGTGGACTTCGGTCTCTGTCTCGACGGGGGGACCGCGATTCATGGCGTCTTTTGGAATGCTTTGAATGCTTTTAATGTTTTGTCCCTCGTTTAGATTCCTCTTTGGCTGGAGACCGGTTTGGTAATGCCGTTGATCCAACCCTGGACGGTTTAGGCGACACTATAGGTGGCGTTCTATCCCGTTGAACAATGGTAGGTCCGAGAAAGGCGTCTTCGTCCTCTGTGGGACACGATAACGAGAGTACATCGTCTTCGCTAGATGGTTGCGTAATTTCCATCGGCAATGGATGCGCTGCATTCTCGGTACGGTGCCCGAGGTTGGGGTCCTGATCCAAGCGAATGTCCTTGTACATTCCATCGTGAGGCATCGCAATTTCCACAGAGGACTGGAGTCCGATGTCCGGTATGTTGGCATTGATCCAGGAGCGATTGTGCAGTTGGAATCGCTCCGCGTCTCTCGCCACGGTCTTCAACCATGCCTGGGCTTTCCGGTGGCGTGACAGCTGAGCCTGGCCCCTAACCGCGTTGAGCACTCGGTCGGACTGCCCGGCGAAGGCTGGTGACATCAATTTCTGTATAAAGCCTCCCGCCTCCACCGGACGTCCCACTTTCGTCGCGTGCTCAACACGGTCCAGGTAAGTAGACTCATCTTGGTTCAATGCCATTCTGGAATAGACTAACAGAAGTTCTTAATATCAACATAATGGTAATCTTCGTGTCACTGGACATACAACGCAGAGCTTGATGCTACTCTTAACTGGTAAATTAGCATCCGAGAAGTCCCAGAATTCAGCCACCCAGACACTAAAGGTTTTAGTTGTCATTCTTACTTTTGCAACGGTGGCACTTGTATCTATTTATGTCCAATGCATCTGCAGCTGTAATGTTGACGCAAGACCCATGGTACCATTCATTGCAATAATCACATTGGATCATAAACCTTCCTCCCCAAGGTTGCTTGCAATAACAGTATAGATCCTGATCTGATTGACCCAATGGAATATTGCTGTTGGAACGGTCAAGTGCCGATTTTACCAAACTTGGTACATTTCTATCTCTACAGGGTTTTAACCGATCATGATTGGCTACAAAGACTGCGTTTTTTAATTGAACACGGAATAGGGCACTCCAGATCTTTTCTATTATGACAGCCGGGCCTTTCCATGGTTGGCAAAGTTTACGACACTTGCCCTTCAGAACCGCTGTATATAATAGATAGACCAGATCACCCTTTTCGTAGGACCGTTCCAATAATCGCAAATCATAGTTTCGTTTCATGCGCCGGGATGAGGTTTTTAATGTGGCCCTAGCTTTCGTGTGTGCTTCCTGCATATCCTCCGTTAGCTTATTCACGTATCCATCCGGATCCATGGATTTGGCTAGTTTTTGGGGAAACATGAGATTAGCCGGAATATTAACCTCCCTGCCGAGCATGAGTTTGTTTGCGGTGTAGCCTGTGCCACGGTTGACCGCTGAGCGTAAGGCCCCTGCAATTTGTTGCAATTGTAAATCCCATTGATTCTGAGATGAGCATATATAGCATCTAACCGCGTCCATCAGTGTTCGATTATACCGTTCCACCTGACTATTTGCGGAGGGTCGATATGGAGTGGTACGCGTCTTATGAATGTGCAAAGCTTTACACACGGCTGCAAACAGTTTGGACTCGACGTTTCTGCACTGATCCGAGAAAAGTTCAAAGGGATAACCAAAGCGCGAGAAAAACTGGTCTATGGCCGCTTTTCCCGTCACATCAGCAGTTTGAGACGGAAGGGGGACACATTCTACCCATGTGTTAAATTGATCAACCATCATTAAGATTTGTTCGTTACCCCGGGGTGTTCTGGGTAATGGACCTAGAAAGTCAATGTGTACCCGCTCCATCGTATATATCGGTGCACCTGCTTGATAGTCACGCATCCCTATACGACCATACTTTTCAGACTTGTCTATATCTATATCCTTACCCATTTGGTACCAGTAAAATTTCTACTTCATTCTCGCCTTTGTTCTCACCACGCCCTGATGCCCCGCGGACGGAATATCATGGCTCCATGTCAGAGCTACTTCTCGGAGACTTGAAGGCAGAACAACGTCTTTTTCCTCACTATCCGGTCTGTTCCGAAATAACACACCATCAATGAGGGTAAACAGATATTTTGTCAGCCAATGCGCTTTGGCAGCCGGACTAGCAATGAACAGCTCCGGTTGTTTGGGAACGACCCAAGTGTTCAGCCAATCTAACACCAAACACAAATCACTGTCCTTTGATTGTTCTTCTCTCATTTCTTCGTTAGAGAAACCACAACAGGATGGTGAATCCGGAACCACATAATTGATACCCGGAGAAATGCCGCATGCTAATATCTCTGGCACCCCGTTTGTGCCACACCCTGTCCGGATAACTTTTTGGGAATAAATTCCTGTGTGATACCCGAGGCTTCACTGAACTGAATTCGCACCTTGGATACGGAGCGTCCCCCATGTGTATTCAATGCCCCTCCTAGTTCTACATCCCGTGTGAAGTCCCCCCAGTTTTTGTCAGCCCTCGTACAACACTTACAGCCTCCGCAAGGCAGATCCTATAAATCTACCCCATAGGAATACGAATCACACATCCCCGAAGCTTGTATGCGAGATAAAGAATCCCCATTCCCATGTTTTACACCTGGACGGTACTGCACCACCATATTGTATTGCGACAATTCTTCCATCCATCGAGCAAGCTGTCCTTGTGGAGCCTTAAAGTGCAAGAGCCATGCCAAGCTAGAATGATCAGTTCTAACCACAAATGGCCTTTGCGCATGCGCGAGGCGGCAAAGCTGCGAGGCTCCGGACTGGTCTCCGGCGAGGCTCCGGACTGTTTATGAGGAAGCTCCTGGGTTCTGGTTAAGGATAACTTGTCATAAACGATATCACGGCTACAAGAGGCAGAATAGTGCTTGCCCAAACACTACAGTATTCAACACGAAATACAAAGCGGCATCCATATCCAATGAACATGATGAATGGCTCCGGCTCCAGCGTAGTTCCGTGGTAATCTGCGACAGTAATCAACGATGGTAAGTTCAGAAATCGCGATTATTCCGTCAATGTGGGCCCACTTCAATGATATACACACGCGTGCGTTTGTTTACAAACACGCTCCGGAAGTTGATGGAGTGAATTAATAAATATATCCAATTGGTTAATATGCTCACTCGCGGGTGTTACGTCACATGTCACAATACCATATATGGATCAGCAGTACAAAATGCCGTCTGCAACACACGATAATCCACTTCTCGTATCCAAAAGCACAGGTCCATCGATGATTTATCCACACTGGCCACCATTGTCACCGGTCGGCCACCATTGTCTCGTGTCACAGGGTGAGAAAAATGTGCTCCGGCCCGGGGCTCGAACCCGGAACCTCTGGTTTACCGTACCATCGCTCTAACCGACTGAGCTAGCCGGGCACGAATACACATATTCTCCCCTAAGTGAGGTACGTACCGTGACATACTTCCCCGCTAAATTGGAATTCGTCCCCGAATTCTATTTTTAATTCGTCTCTGAATTCCATATTTTTGGTACATTTTGGGTAGTATATATATATCAGTCACGATCCCTCGTTGGGCGCCAAATGTCACAGGGTGAGAAAAATGTGCATCGACCTGCTGGGGCTCGAACCCGGGACCTCTAGTTTACCGTACCATCGCTCTAACCGACTGAGCTAGCCGGGCACGAATACACACTCCCCCTCCCACACTGGCCACCATTGTCACCGGTCGGGTTGCTTCGCTACCATGGGGTATGGTACCAACGAGATCGCTACTTGCACCTCAATGCTCCGACTGGGCTCGAAATATAAATCAAAGGCCTGGAAATATATATAAATATATTTACTTGGATAAAGTAGGAATTATATCAGATATGCAAAGTCTAATAACTTTACACATACATGATGTACTGGCTACTGCCTAGATCATAATTTACAAGACATGCTTACAATACGGGACATGATTAAAACATTACATTAACAATGATAACACAACTCCGACATGCTGTGTAAACATGGCGGCGCACGTGTAAAGTACCCAAGTGCTAGTCGAGAATTATGTTGCAGCTTCATTTATAAATAACTACATAACACCCAATATTGAAACAATGTACAATTATATCGGAATATATAATAAAGAAGATGCCACATACCTGGAAATATATATAAATATGTTTAGTTTACTTGGATAAAGTAGGAATTATGTCAGATATGCAAAGTCTATAACTTTACACATACATGGTGTACTGGCTACTGCATATGTCATCGCGCAGGGCGCACGCAAGCTGATCATTGAAAATCAACGACGTGTAAAAACACAATAGCCGTCTAGCCGTACACACGAAGACGGGTTGTTCACAAAGTTTATTGAATTGGAATACAATACAATGCTGATATAAATAATTCGTCATATGACATACTTCCCCCCTTTCGGTAAAATGTCGTCCCGACATATAAAATGTGGACTGTAGGGTAATCTCTGAACGAAAGCAGTCAGAGAGAAAATGTAACCTCTCCGATACGAGTACCTACCTCAAGTACAGGTGAAACAAAAATATCACCGCGGTAGTAGGTATGAACATTTGCACGTACAAGAATGGCACTATCATTGAAGATAATGTCTCGCGTGAAGTGTTTGTGAAAGTACAAAATCATAGTGACGAATATAAGAAAAATATCCCAAAAAGTAAAATAACCTGAAAACGTCTTCGCTATCTTCGCTATGGTGAACTTAGTCCTATCTCGGTATCTTAATCTGTAATCTGTACTACACCAAGTTACACATACACCACAATAGCCGTCTAGCCGTACACATGTATAATAATTGTTCCTAGGCGTAAATAACAACACACACGAAGAAGGGTTGTTCACAAAGTTTATTGAATTGGAATACAATACAATGCCGATATAAATAATTCGTCCTATGACATTAATCAAAACAAGGTTAAGCTCCCGGCTGTCGGACTAGTATTGAGATAAGTATGCTTCATTTTCATTGGCTACCTATCTCGAGGAAACGAGATGTTATGTCGTGGGAACGACATAGCTAACTCGTGGTAACGAGATGCTATCTCGTGGAAACGAGATGCTATGTCGTGGTAACGAGATGCTATCTCGTGGGAACGACATAGCTAACTCGTGGTAACGAGATACTATCTCGTGAGAACGAGTTGCTATCTCGAGGGAACGACATAGCTGACTCGTGGTAACGAGAAATTGCACATGTCCTTTTTAAGCTGCCGTATGCAATAGTGTTTGCCATCATCATCATCATCTATTGTAATGGCGAGAGAACATACTAACCATTATGGTCATGCCTGTGTCCCAAGTTACTCAATCGATATGGGAGGAATGCATTGACATAAACAGTCGTATAATCGTACAAGACCTAGCTACATGTATGTATGTACAAAGCTAGAGATGCTGAAGAGTGTTAGTAAGAGCGCTGTACAGTTAAAGTCATGTATTTGGTGACCAGCCCTGACTTGAATTCGTCGAGGGGGTCAGCGCTGGCCACATGGAAGGTAACTTGTGTTCCAAACAGTGATGGTTCTGGGGAAATTTATTATAGTCATCAGTTGTATGTGGGTTTTTTTTAAATGAAAGATGGTGGATACTTCGTGCGTGTCTGAGAGACTGTGATATGACAATTACTGTGTGGGGTCAATGTCTACTTTGTCGTGGGCAATCTTGTAGAACATGGAGAGTCAGGTGTTCTGTATCCTCTCTTCCAACGTCACCCACTGTAGTCCAGCCAGTATACAAATGTTGATCACTGTGCCCGGTGTCTTCTGTAATATCTGAACAAGAATCTGGCAGTTTTCCTTTTGCACTATAAATAGCGTTTTCTTTCCACCTTAACACTTTGTGATATATTTTATTATTCCACGCTACTTTTATTTTTAGGTATGAATGTTGTCGGATCTATTTTCACATAACCGGCACTATCCTGCTCTGGATGTTCACTAATTCAAAATATATGTTTAATTATTGTTAAGAAAGATAAATTCAATATTCTGTGACCACACTGGTGGTGGCAACAAGGAGTAAATTCTCGGGACAGCGACATTGATTGTTAGTATTATGACAGAGATATAAATAAACTAGATGCTGCAGGAAAGGTATGTCTGTGCCAAACATTTTATTCTATTATTTGCATGCTCTACACATGCAGGTTAAATTTTCTGTGTGCGACTTGATGTGGGGGTGAGACACAGATTTAAAAAGTGAAAGTAGACGGTTCCGTAAAAAAAGGGGAAATAACTCATGGAAATCAACCCGCATAACCCCGTGTTTGGCATGGATCTAGAACCGGCTTAGGTCGCTGACTCCATGAAACGAAGTAACACAATTGATTTTGGCGCAGGTAGTTTGCGATTGTCATGTTTGTGTGAATGTGGGTCTATGGGAAATCAATTGGTTACCTGTTTCCTATAGTGCCATTCCAACTACATTAAATCCAATATGGCCACCGTGAAAATCAGTTATAATTGATGTAAATGCCAGTCTATGGACTTGCATATTAATTAGGTCAAATCACAAACTCTTAAATGTCTACCTTAATAGATCAAATAGAGACTTCGTGTTAGTGTCTACACCTATATGTTTGCATAGCTAAGAAATCTATCTAAAATAATCACAAGCTCATACAATCAGTTTAACGGACATAAATCCAATATGGCCACCGTATGTGAGGGATTAAGCCTTGACATTGACATAATTTGGCAAATTTTGCATCTATTAATTTAGTTTTGGTGAACATGTATAAGTTTCCAACAATTGGAAACACGTATAGGGTAGTGCCAGCCCTGTATGCCAATTCCAACTGCATTATATACAATATGGCCTCCGTAAATGAATGTTTTAACATAATCATGATAAAATCTTAATATCCCAGTAAACGTTGACAATATAAATTGTGCGGTGGTGACAAATCATCGCCTGTAATAGGTTGCATAGGTTTAAAAGCAAGATATTTATCTAACAAACTTACAGGCTGGCAATTGAATGTCAGCCTAAATATAACACGGTAGCCAACCGTTCAGGAAACATTTAGTATTGACGAAAGTCATCTGTTTCCAATATCAAACCCGTAAATATAGACATATAAACCCTACTAACAGTATTAAATTATAATAGGGGAACCGAAAAGAACGAATCGTCATAACCGAGCAACAGTTGAAGATAGAAACTTCCTGTCCGTATATAGAATGCATCCCTTTATTTAGACCAGGAACAATATGTATGCCATTGAGGTTTCCTAAGACTAATGTATTGACATTGTTTTCGTTCAGATTATGTTTCGGCCTGGTACAAATATCCACCTGAAACCACGAGTGGAGACAAATACTTTCAATAAATTCACACTGACCGACGATAACCGGTCAATTGTATAGACAATTGACATTTCCATATGTAAATATATTATTTTCTGATAGGAACATGTACAGTATCAACAAAATTCGAAACTTACATTCTTTCCAATAATTCATCGTTACAGCTGCGGAAAGCTTATACGACATAAATGAAGATAACTATTAAAATGAATATGACCGTGATATAGACAATACAACACGTACGTGTCGCTTTAAAATATCGTCACATGTCTGCGAATTTGTTTCATTTTGTACATGACATACATCTGTATTGCCGCATATCACATTCATTGGTTACAACAACAAACTGTTCAGTCTCAGAAAGACATACATTTTGCCACATAGTCTATTAATTAGTCCCTGAAATTACGTACGATTCCAAGCAATACATTTATCGTTATGCAATGTGTTTAGCAATAAACAATGTTTTTATATTTAGACCTGTAATTATTTGTCCGTGAAATGCATTTTTTTCATTATATGTCCGTTGTTCAGTTCTGTTCTACCACAATACATGTGCACATTCATTTCTCTACGAAACTCATATACCACCACACATGCCTATATGATCATGCAGCATGTTTCATTGTTCATGAAAAAAATCATATAACCAGGCGCATGTTTATTTTTACATGAAATTAATTCATATGATTACAACTTATATCATATAATATACAAATATGCATATTTGGTATGGAGACCGTTCCATAAATTATGGCCATGCCGCATGTATCGTCTCGGTAAAAAAGTGTCATCTCTCCAAACAGTATGTGTTTCAGACACCAAATAACGTGTAATGCTATGAACATAAAATACGTTAAATGGCCGTATAAATCGCTATATTAAAGGTACATGCCCACTCAATAGGCACAGCATGTTGTTTATAGGAATTAAATAAGTGTATAATTGTGTCACTATTCAACCAGTTCTGAAAATTACGAGTGACCGCTATACAGATATAATCATTTAGTAATATTTATTTTATTGATAGTGACTCACGGTGGTATCGGGCTATTTTCAAATGCAAATGAGGCATGATGTTTTTTAATTATGTATACCAGCAAATATTTTCTACAGATTGTAAATTATGATGATTGCACATCAAAATAAATACGGAGAATAAATAGTAATGTCCATTAACATTTTAAGGAAATACGGTTATCGCCCCTGATATCAGTGTGGAAATTTAGGTCTGATATAAATTGTATAATAATGTCAATTCATACGTGGGGTAATGGTGAATGAATCTTTATTTTTCTAGAAAATGTGTCAGATGATGTCACTGATATAAAACACAAATTGTGCCTACTGAGTGGATATGTACCTTTAAGGTTATAATCTCATACATCTCATACATAAAGTAATGCGCTGTGTTGCGTTGCCATTTGCCTATGTTTCGGGATGACATATAATGTGTTAGACTGTCATATGAATGTGTATCGTGACAATATGCTGTATGACAAAATGAAGATGCTTCAGGTGTAGAGTAGTGTATGTTGCAGCGACATAATAGTGTTTTAAGAATCAAATTGTAGGTGACATAAGAATTGTGCTAATACACACTTTATTATGTAAGTTTATGGTAATGAATGTGTTGTGAGGCCATGTGTACATATGTTTCAGAAATACACATATTGGTGTGTGGCCATCTTGCTGGATCGAGGAATGTGCTTCATGGGGCAATATAAGTGTGCTTCATGGATAAAAGATAAACACATATTAACAGTCATCTGAAGATGGGTAGTCTTTATCAAAGTCATTGTCCTTTTATGTTGTTCTATTCTGTATTTATCACCTTCCTATTAATGATAGCAAACGCAGCCACACATTTTTGGTTCACATTGTAGCACGGGTTTTGTTGGTTTCGGATTCAATATGCATGTTCTTATAGATACTGTTATTACTGCATGTTCACAATGAAATGTTAATTGCGCCCATATGATTGGGCGATAAAGTTAACAGTGGCCATATATAGTGTGCGGTATTTTTCTCGTCATTGATTGAAGCAGACATTGTTTGTGTACATTAAGTTAGCAATGTTGAACGAAAAAACATGTAAAATTGCCCTGGTTCAATTGGTACATTTTGTGTATTTTGACTGGACAATATATGTCATAGTACTTTTATGGCGACCGTAATGGACTTAATGTACCGTAGTAGGAATGTATATATATGGCTTTAAATTAGTGATGTTTGCCATACTTCGTTACATAAAGAAGATCGTTGCAGCAAACGTGTTGCTATTTTAAAACTGTTTTAACATATTCTATAATAAGGCGGACATATTCGATTCACCGTCATTCAATGGCATTATGGGCAATACACTATGTATATATTCATTGGTATCGAACACATGGGTGAAGAAAGACAAAGTCACTAGGTGATTTATGAAGCCAGCTAGTCCCGTTTGAGTTAATTTATATGCTAGCCTATTGACTGGCTTTTACATCAAATTATTAAAAGAATGCACGGCTATATTGGATTTATTCAGTTGGAGTGGCTCTATAGAAGTGAAATTGCAATACATGTTTCACATGCTTCTGATACCTCACATTCACACACATGCAGAGGCATACTAAATGAAGACGGTTCTCAAATTATGACGTTTTTAAGACGGATTTGCTCATATCCGGCGGCCATTTGGATTTTCTGTCAGTGAATGGACTTATGACACTGAAATTCTGCTAGTTACAAACCTTGGTCTCGAAAATATGGTTGTAAACGAAGTCTCTATGTGACTATTCCTGATTTTGCAATATAACCTAATTAATATGCTAGCCTATAGACTGGCCTTTGCACCAAATTCTAACTGATATTCACGGTGGCCATATTTGATTTAGTTGGAATGGCTCTGTATGACTGAAATTGTAAGATATGCTTTTCATGCTTCTGATATCATATGCAGATGACATACAAAAGAAGTCGATCGTCAAATTATGACGATTTTAGGACGCACTTCCTTATATATGGCGGCCGTCTTGGATTTTTCGTCATTGAATGGGATTTCTGAGTCCTTCGTACCTATATATTACATTTCCACTTTAAAACTGTGCGATACTCGACATGTTTAGGTTCACCATTTGGCTAGTAGACTAAATATGGCGGTATTATGCTGCATTTTCATTGGTTACCTTTGTCGTTGGTTGGAACGAGATGCTATCTCGAGGGAACGAGATGCTATCTCGTGGGAACGAGATGCTATATCGTGGGAACGAGATATAAATATATTGCGCATGTCCCTTTTAAGCTGCCGTAATACTCTGACAGTTTTGCTTGTAAATCTTGATCCAGTACTGGCCAATTGTACTTGGGAGCATATTTGCAGGGCCGTAACTAGGATGAGGCAGACGAGGCGGTCGTTTTGCCGATTTTTTATGTTACGAATTAAACTAGAAATGTGGCCTGCCGGTGTAACATTAAATTTTGACCCTCGTTGAAAAATGACCCGCCGGGTAATTCCTCAACGGATTTTGATCAATATTCAACGTTGAAAACGGACCCCGGGTCACTAAGGGGTTAAATGGTGACACCACGCGTGAAATATTGACCCTCAGTTAAAACTGACCCGGGTCAATTATCAACGTTGAAAATATACCCTGTGGTCAAATGCATCAGTTTTTAGACCTTTTCAATATACCAGATAATTGGTATACCATAGCTCACAAACGTAGTGCATAAGGGTAGGGTGTATGTATAGGAGCCAACTTGTCAGTTGGGTTAGAAATTCTCACATCCGGTTCGTGAGAAGATTTTTTAAAGAATTTGACCTACTATTCCACGGCGGCCATTTTGGATTGTCGATGACCTCCATTTTAGCAATTTTGTAATCCCCTACCTAAGGACCTTGGCCATGAAGTTTGGTGACTATATAGGCCCGATGGTTACTGAGGAGAAGACGTTTGACCAAATGTTCACGGACGACGGGCGACGACGGACAACGACGGACGCCGACGGACGGACAAATTGCGGTAACAATAGCTCACATGAGATTTGCTCAGGTGAGCTAAAAACAGCACAAATATCAAATGTGTTTTGTTTTTTTTGTGCATCAAAAGACGTAGCTAGGTAGCAGCTGGGCGGATTCAGGAATTACCACAGCGGGGGGTGTGGGGTCCTCCCCCAGGAAATTTTGAAATTTAGATGCTCTGAGATGCGATTTCAGGCCAATCCTGACAGGATGCAATGACCAAATATTATCAGCAAAAACACAAAGATAGACGTCACAGAAATGTAAACATCAGTTTAACTCTCAGTATTTGACACAATGTTAAGAAATTTTCCTTATCTACCGAAAATAGAGCCGTAACCAGACCCAAAAATGAGACGAGGCGAAGTTATTCTTACAACAAATAGAGCGCGAAGCGCGACGCACATCGTTAACACGCGGGGTATGGGGGTTTTCCCCCAGAAAATTCTAATATATAGATCGCCATATACGCGATGTCCCGCCACTTAGACCACTGGATACGGCATTAAATATAATGCCCTGAAATCGCTCTGAAATACCCATTCGAAAATCGTTGGTCGTCGAGAGCAGAGGGGGGGGGGGGGGGGGGGGGGGCGTCGGGACCACCTCGACCCTCCCCCTGGATCCGCCCCTACCCAGGCACACCAGAGTCACGTAGTTCTGCCCCATATTAATTGTATTAGCTATCTATAAGCTTATCACTTCGTAATGGAGTGTAACAGGATTTAGCTCTCCAGTACAGGGGGACATGTAAATGAGGGCCAAACCATGTAAGTCGGCATTCCGGAAAGGATCGTAGCTAGCTTAGTTCGCCTGGTCTGCTCTAAATTTGTCACGTTGACGAGTCGGGTTCGATCCTGGGCAAGTGCATTAGTTTCTGTTATACTTTGTATTTCTTGATATACTAGGTCTGTCGGGTGGAAAGTTTAAAAGGCTGTCCTGTGTATCAGGTTTCCCGATTATGTTTTCTACTAAGAGCATACTTATGCTCCTGGGGTCGATTTCCTTTAGATCTGTATCCAATGCACATACTCTCTTTCTCCCTGTTTTTGGGGTGTGCAATTCCATGGAATGTATGCGGCCGTAAAACATATACCATTCTCATTGTTCAGTTCGCTCTGGTATGCAGTGGTCACACAAAATGCAACCGCCGTACGGCTTTGCGGGCTGCGGTAACATTACGGCGACCGAACACCCATCGTACAATTTGTGATATCCAATTCCGGGAGTTAACCACAAGAAAACCGCACCCTCATGGCGACCCCAAGGCAACCTCGAAGTGACCGCACGATGTTCTAAATAACGTGCAGCTGCCGTGCAGTGACTGTAGGGCTGTTTTCCAGGCACCCGAGACAGAGTCAAACCGCGGGTTACCTCACGGTCATCGCCAGGTAACCCCCTGACCACCAACTCTATGATTGCCGTTAGAAAATCGTACGGCAGCCATAAATTCACTACACGGCCGCCGCACGGTATTTAGAACAGTGTACGACCACCTCACGGATGCCGCAAGACCACGTTGCGGTGGCCGTTCAATGTATCGCTCTCCTACAGGAGGAAATGAAGATTATTATTGACTTTAGGGCTGCCGAATGATTTCCTAACCACACGAAACTGCGGGTCACCTGACGGTCATCGCAAGGTTACACAACGGCCAGCGCACGGTTATGGTAATTCTGCGGCTTACGGACGCCGCAAGTCATGTGCGGCAAAGACATTAGCGAGAGGCCCCGGACTGGCTGATGTTTTTTTGTCACCTGAAGTACATACAGACATACCTACATGTATCAGATAAAAGCTTGAACGTGTGTTTGTATGGGCCTGTTTTAAAAGAGATCGACCAATAATATTCATAGATATACAGGTGCATTAACATGCATTTGCAATGGGTTTTGTTCGTCTGGTAGTCGTATTCGGCCATTAGCATATATCTCTTGACCTTGTCTTACTACGCGGTATTCTAGACCGGTGGCCCCACAGGAGAATGTTCGGACATGAGACTCGGACTCCGTATTTGGACGTTGAATTGTACACAATTGATAATAGTACAAGTAAAGAATTTTGCGAAATTAATTTTTCTAGGACGTTTGAACATCGTGAATTATTTCTCAAACACTGACTTGCACATTGGATTCCTGCGCATGCGCATTCCATGAGCGCCAAATTGGAAGAGGTACACGTGAAATGTCATTCAGGTCTTGGGAACCAGTGAACTGGTCTAAGTTCTGTTCATCCTTTTTTACGGTTTTCACGATATCAACTGGATTCAAGAATGAGCTCATTCACCGACTTGTTTAAACTACCAATAAACTACCAATAAATGATTTAAGTTCTTGACTGTACTGTGCACACCTGCGAAGGGGGGGGGGGGGGGGGGGGGGGGGGGGATGCACTATACATGTCAAACTATATTTGTCAGTAAGCGAGAGCTTACGGAATACCCCCCCCCCACCCCCACCCACCCCCCGATTGCCCCCCAAAGCCCTGACCACCACTGAATCCAGCAATCAAGTTTTAACAACAGTGACCTTGACCTTGGACGGCAAACTCCATATGCTATAGGTGTCTTGCCGTCATTGAGATTATTGCACATGTGAAGTTTCACGGAGACCGGAGGCACAAAACTCTAGTTATCGCGCGGAAACTAAAATGTTACACAAATATCAATCTATTTTTAGCAATAGTGAACTTGACCTTGTACGGACAAAACCCATATGCAATAGGTGTCTTGCCATCATTAAGATCAATGCACATGTAAAGTTTAACCAAGACCGGATGCACAGAACTCATGTTATCATGTGGAAACCAGAATGTTATGGACGAACGGACGAACAAACGTACGAACGTACGAACGAACGAACGAACGAACGAACGAACGAACGAACGAACGAACGAACGAACGAACGCGAACGAACGAACGAACGAACGAACGAACGAACGAACGAACGAACGAACGAACGAACAACGAACGAACGAACGAACGAACGAACGAACGAACGAACGAACGAACGAACGAACGAACGAACGAACGAACGAACGAACGAACGAACGAACGAACGAACGAACGAACGAACGAACGAACGAACGAACGAACGAACGAACGAACGAACGAACGAACGAACGAACGAACGAACGAACGAACGAACGAACGAAGAACGAACGAACGAACGAACGAACGAACGAACGAACGGAACGAACGAACGAACGAACGAACGAACGAACGAACGAACGAACGAACGAACGAACGTTCGTTAGAACGAACGAACGAACGAACGAACGAACGAACGAACGAACGAACGAACGAACGAACGAACGAACGAACGAACGAACGAACGAACGAACGAACGAACGAACGAACGAACGAACGAACGAACGAACGATGCACAGACGGACGGACGGACGGACGGACGGACGGACGGAGAACAAGGTGAAACCAGTATACCACACCAAAACTATCGTTGCAGGGCATAGTAATGTTTCAATCAATTTGGTAGCATTATAAGCAGAGGTGTTTCGCATTGTTATATAAATAATCATAGCATGTATTACCCACGACCGTTGCTTTTCAAATCTCCCATGACGTTTGCCACTGCCAACTGGACTTGTCAGTAAGCGAGAGCTTACGGAATACACCCCCACCTCCCCCCCCCCCCGTTTGAACCCTGACCACCACTGAACCCAAAAATCTAGTTTTAGCAACAGTGACCGTGACGGACGGACAAACCCATATTCAATAGGTGTCTCTTCGTCATTGATCAATACGCATGAGAAGTTTCACGAAGTCCGGCGGCACAGAACTCATGTTATCGTTCGGAAACCAAAATGTTACACGAATATCAATATATTTTTAGTAACAGTGACCTTGACCTTGGTCGGACGAAACCCATATCCAATATGTGTCTTGCCACCATTGATATCAATGCACATGTGAAGTTTCATGAAGATCGGACACATATAACTCAAGTTATCGTGCGGAAACGAAAATGTTACGAACAAACGGACGGACGGAAGGACGGACGGACGAACGAACACGATTAAACCAGTATACCTCCACAACTATCGTTGCGGGCGTATAAAAAAGAATCCTACAATAAAGGTAATCAATGAATAATGTATGGATAAAACAGCATACGCATTTATCATCAAACATTCGTGATTACAGTCAAATGGAAATCAGATACACTTGCGCTCACATGATGAACTACGGTATACTAGCAAGTCTTCATAGCTATGGTTGTTACTGCTGATCGGGAATTACGCACTCAAGGCGCTCAAATAGCACAGAGCTGAGTATTAGCGAAAAAGAACGCCATCCTGTGAAACACTGAAACATCCACCAGTCAAATGGAACAAGATTCACCAACGTCTACCCACAGTTTGCATTCCCTGACCTCGGATGTTGAAAAATGAAGAAAAAAATATATTTCAATTTGAAGCTCATTATAGTGAGAATGTAGAAAAAGGTTTAACAGCAGTACTTTTTCACATCCATGTTTTATTGAGCAGCACAACATCGCACAAAATACGTATTTTCTGACCAGCTCTGTTTTATTTTGTCCGACAATGGTTAAATTCCAAGAAAAACATCACTTCAACGTTCAAATCTCAGCCGTTGTCAAGTTATCACCATTGCAATAACGAAACTTGAGCTGCCAATTCAGGTCGACAAGAAAGTGTCTACATGACGTAATCAACAGCAAGTCACAATAGAGACTAAATACGCTGAGAAATTGGCCATCTATGTGCTGTTTCCGTGGTAACATGTGTAAAAACATTGTTTCCACATATCCGGATACTTATATTCGCCCAATTCGCTCTTTTCGGTTAAGAACAACTGACTTTTATTCACTTTTACATAGAACGTGATTTACAGCCGTGTTCACTCTGATACAAATTTCAAATGGACATGGATATTGTGAAATTATTTATATACAATTTGAGGTTTGTCTCGAAAAGAGCGAATTCGGAGTATGTAAGTATCAGGATACGAGGTATGTCGAAACAATGTTTTTACACATGTTACCACGAAAACAGCACATAGATGCCCAATTTGTCAGCGTATTTGGTGTATATTGCGACTTGCTATTGATAACGTCATGTAGACACTTTCTTGTCGACCTAAATTGGCAGCTCAATTTTCGTTATTGCAACTTGAAATAATTATCAATAACTTGAAAACGGCTGGGATTTGAACGTGAAAGTGATGTTGTTTTTTTTGGAATTTAACCATTTTCGGACAAGATAAAACATGAGCTGGTCTGAAAATATGTGTTTTGGGCGATGTTGCACTTCCTAATAAAACACGGGGTGAAAGTACTGTTGTTAACCTTTCTTTACATTCTCACTATAATGAGCTTCAAATTGAAAACGATTTTTTTTTGCATTTCCTTTTCATTATTCAACTACCCATGTCCGGGAATGCAACCTGTGCGGCTAAACTGCACTCACTGCGCATTCGCGATCACGTAAACACAACATACATATTTATCATCAAATATTCGTGATTACAGTCAAATGGAAATCAGATACACTTGCGCTCACATGTATGAATTACGGTATACTAGCAAGTCTGTATAGCTATGGTTGTTATTGCTGATCGGGAACTACGCACTCAAAGCGCGAAAAAATAACGCCATCCTGCATACCGCTGATATGTTCATATCCAAAAGTCCAATGGAACAAGATTTACCAAAGTCTACCCTGCGCTCACTGCGCATTTGCGATGACGTAAACACAACATACATATTTATCATCAAACATTCGTGACTACAGTCAAATGGAAATCAGATACACTTGCGCTCACATGTATGAATTACGGTATACTAGCAAGTCTGTATAGCTATGGTTGTTATTGCTGATCGGGAACTACGCACTCAAAGCGCGAAAAATAACGCCATCCTGCATACCGCTGATATGTTCATATCCAAAAGTCCAATGGAACAAGATTTACCAAAGTCTACCCTGCGCTCACTGCGCATTTGCGATGACGTAAACACAACATACATTATTTATCATCAAACATTCGTGACTACAGTCAAATGGAAATCAGATACACTTGCGCTCATATGTATGAATTACGGTATACTAGCAAGTCTTCATAGCTATGGTTGTTATTGCATATCGGGAATTACGCACTCAAAGCGCTGACATAGCATAGTCCTGAGCATTACGCGAAAAAGAACGCCAACCTTTAGAACGCTAATATTGTTTCACCGAAAATGCACAAGTCCAATTGAACAAGATTTACCATAGTCCATCCACCTCGCACTCACTGCGCATTCGTGATGGGGTGGCCGTCAAGAACGAGTGTTGAACGGTAACAGTCAGGAAAACAAATGTGGAATACTTGTTTCTTCAGTGAAGAGAACTGCACCGGCCCATAATTCAGTGAAACAATGCTTAGCCCATTTATTTTGCACCAACTGTACAATACAAGACGACAGCGAAAATGGACACCGATTATTTAGTAGCCATGTGCAATTTTTGTTCAAATAAAACATAATATTTGTAAATAAATAGCATTATTTATTTACATATTAATATATAGTCCTATTTTTTAATTATAATGCCGAGTTTACTTCAGTCATGCTGAAGTGACAAATATGCAAGTGGCGCCGAAATTATATAGAGTAATACAACGTTACTATTTTTACTATAAGTTCATAAATGCTCAATACAGAATGTTATTTTGTATAAAACAGGAATTACATAGTGATAAACCAACATAACCGTCAATGATGGTTGGTTTGCAACTGTAACGACATGCATGTATGACAGTCATTCTTGGCCGCCATATTGAATTACCATTATCTTATTTTCGGAAGTTCTATAAATGGTCGTGTGCACATAGGAATTTATACACAAAACAATAAGTAATTTTGGGCACCATATTAAATTGACCAAGACCCTCAAGTGCGACTCAACTAAACCTGGCAATTTATACATTGTGATACTCGTATTTATAAATTACGTCCGACTCAGTATCAATGTTATTTATATGCAATGTTCATGTTCTATTATAAAATCGCATTTGGCTGCTAACTATTGGTGCCTATCTTTGCGTCCATGTTGAATCGACGGTTAGCGCAAACTTATTAGTCTGAACTTTCTTTCATCGTATTAAGAAGCGTTCAAGTTACCGTTTCTGAAGAGAAAACTCTACAATTATTGTCCAGGTTGTTAATGTTGTTAGATGAACAATCGTCTACTTTGGCGGCCATGTAGAGCTGCGAAGTTGCAACAATGTTGACGTTTTTACACGTGATCCATGTACTAAGGAATGTTTCACTGCAATTATGTTCTATGCTACATGGGAACGCATTTATGTGTCAAATGTGAACGATTGTTCAACACATCTAGTATATGTACTGGGTCAAGTGCACGATTTTCAATGATTTGCTGAAACTTTGTCGGCGAAGCTCTCGTGATCGCACAGTATATTGAATATATTGCAATCCATTTGCTTGGCCACCGCTTCCGTTCCTGGAATCTGGTAATGTTTGTCTGTGTAGGTGTGTACATAAATACACTTGATTTCAGGGCACATGTTCTGTAGTTGGTCTTCATCTCCATAATTGTCTACAAGAGCTCCTTCGAGCGTTTCAAGTGTCACGTCTTTCCAATAGTTATGTGGGACATATTTCCGTATTGGCATGTATGGGGTCTTGTCGAACTCATCTTCTACGTCCAACACGGGCTCATAGTGATCACCGTTGCGATGCCATATGTATATGAAACTATCTGAAATAGAACCAATAGGAGAATACTCAATCCACTTATACGAGCCATCTTCACCGGATTTACAATATACGAAAACATTTGTATTGAGCATTGTTGCCAATGCCCTTATCTCTACGTCGGTTCCCCACCGCCCGTCATCCCACATTCTGCTGATGTTTAAGTATGTTGTTAATGACTCATCGACATAATCTTCGAATATTGCACTATGTCTTATCATGAAATCTATAATCCGCTGTCGTATTTCGGCATAATATGTCTGTACTCCGAATATGAGATAACTAAACGCTCTGAACAAACAGTTCCCGTCCCCCCTCATGCGTGAAACGTTCACTGGTCTGGCATCGCGACTCACTGGTCTAGATCTAATACGTTTATGATGGTTCTTTACTGCTTTTCCAAACATACTAGACTTATCATCCTGCCATGTTCTTTCTACAGGGTAGAACAATATGTTGTCGTTGGTCTCGACTTTAAGAAGTGTGATATCATCAGACATCGCTTCGGGTTCGTATTTCCGTCTTTTTTTGAGGGGAAGGGAACGGTCACTTTTATTTTGGTCACTTATACCTGTAGTTTGTTTCGAGTGCTCGTGACTTTTCTCGTTTTCTGCACGAGTCTGTTTCAGTTCCGTGTGTGCAACTTCATTTGCATCTTGATTGTCCTTATTAGATTCAGTAGTGTTTGCTGGTTTCTTTGCATCGTTAGCACTTCGGTTCTCACATGGTTCATTCATTTCAAGCTCGTCTTCTTTCACGTCATTTGTGTTATTTGTCGAGGCGTTCAAACTTTATTTTTTACTCTCTTGATTTGAATCATTTCTACCGTACGCCTTCAATCTGTTGCCGTTTACAGCTACTTTATTACCGTTCAGTCGGTAACAATCATTGTCTAGTACTGTTTGAACGATATGCGGTCCCGACCACAGCGCATTCAGTTTCCCACCCTTTCTTGTCAGCTTCCGCGTATTATGAAGCAATACCTCATCACCTATATTGAATATGGATTTTGTTATTTTCGAATCATAATGCTTCTTTTGTTTTGCCTGTCCTTTCTTAATTTTTTGTGCTGCATCTTCTCGATAGTCTTTCAATTTCAGAAACGCGTTTACTCGTTCGTTATTTCATGCCATTGGCAGCTCCAACTCTATGGGTAGACGTGCTTTTCTACCATAAACGAGGAAAAACGGATCCTGTTTTGTGGTACTGTGTTCGGCAGTTCTATAAGCAAATAATACATACGGTAACTTTGAATCCCAGTCATTGCAATTTTCGTTAACGTAGCTGACAAGCATGCTTGAAAGTGTTCGGTTGAAGCGTTCTGTGTGTCCGCCTGTTTGCGGATGATATGGTGACCCGACGTTGTGTTGTATCCCCATCTTCTTACAAAACTTTTCATTTAGTTGATTACAAAATTCCCGCCCCTGGTCCGTAATCAGAGTGTCTGGCATCCCATGTGTACATACGAATTTTATGAACGGTTTCAAAATCGTTTACAGCTTTCTTATCTGGAACAGCTTCCGCGTCGACCCATTTCGTTAGATACTCGGTGAATACCAAGATGTACTTGTTTCCTGGAACAAATTGAAAACAATGTAACCATAATAAAGCAAATCTAGCTGTGGTAACTACGGTGGCATATAGGTGACATTTCCAACATACATTTTATCTCGTGGCCACTATGCTAGGGTCACACTTTCACGATGTTGCTACGATCTCTCACGTTCTATGAGACATCGTGACGGATATAAAAAATACTCTGTAGATGGATGTTGTACGTGTACAACACGAGCTTACTACGAGTATAACACGATCTTACTACGTCCTCAGTACGATGTCAGTACGTGTTCAATACGATGTTCTCGCGATAAAGACGAGTTAATTACGTGTTGTGTACGAGCTAGTTACGTGCTTTCTACGACATACACACGATCTCTGCGGGTTAGTCACGATGTCATTGGCATGGCACCGGAACATGAAAATGACTGTATTTTGGCGCATTTTTGTCGAGTTTTTGGCGCCTTTTTATGGGTTCACGGCGGCAGCAACACAATCTCACCTTCATTTACACAAGATAGTCGAAGAAATATGTCACACCAGCAGCTCACTGTTGATTGGCAGTACAGGCGCGTTGTGGTTGGTGTTGTTGCGGCCGCCACCTTGGTTGTACGTAGACGTCGACGGAGGGAAGAGGAAGATCGCCGCCGCCGTCAGGTGAACCGTACAATTTGGGTCAGGAGGTGGCTCATGCATAGGCCTGATCACGGGTTTTACGACGCCTTACTACAAGAGCTGGCACGGGAGGACCTGGCGGGGTTGGGGGTTCCAGAACTTTCAGCGTGTGGAACCGGCCTTGTTTAGGGAGCTTCTGGATCGCGTCGGTCCGAGGATAGAGAGGCAGATGACCTTCATGAGGAAACCACTGGAGCCAGCCCTACGCCTGGCCATTACGCTCCGTTACCTGGCAACTGGAAACTCATATAAGTCTCTCCACTACGGGTTCAGGGTGGGCAGGAGCACAATCTGTATATTGTTCCAGAAACCTGCAATGCCATCATTGAGGAGTTTGGAGAGGAGTTTCTGAAGGTATGAATACTCAATATTTTATTACAATATGTGTAATTTATTAATATTGTCGATGTACCAGTATTCGGCCTGTCCCAATGTTCGGGTGGCTCCACCTAAAGTGACATGCTACTCTTGTGAGAGCTTCAATAATGGGCATGTTTGTGCAGATGCACCAAATGTTATTTTGTTTTTCACAGACACTGACAATGGTACGTATACAGCACACTTTGTAAGAAAACTCGTGGTGTTGATAACTTTGGTTATTTTAGTGAATAATTAACAATTCTGAAGACCCATAGTAGTCAGACATCACGTGTCTCTTCCATGTAAATTCATATATGTTCGAATTGTGAGTATGTGCTTTTGTGATGAATTGGTAATTTTACGTGAATGTATTATATTTATGTTTCAGTGTCCATCAACACCCGATCAGTGGAGAGTGGTGGCCGATGGGTTCTCGGAAAGGTGGAACTTTCATAATTGTTTGGGGCCCTTGATGGCAAGCATGTCGCGATCACAGCGCTCAGTGGTTCCGGATCAGTGTACTTCAACTACAAAGGTTTCCACAGCATTGTACTGATGGCCCTGGTTGACAGCGAGTACCGCTTCCTGTATGTGGACGTGGGTGCAAATGGCGGGTAAGCAAACTTACAAAATTGCATTTACATGTATTAGCAGTGTTGATTGTGCTTTAATATAGTTTTGGCTGCGGGACCGTTCGTCCCAGAGCCTGTTCATCACAGGGACTGTTCGTTCCTGGATTGTTCGTGCCGAGACCATTCGTGCATTATACATCGCCTTTCCCAAATATGCGACCACCTTGTTACTATCCAGCAAAATGCCAATTGATGTAAACTTTCTTCTTGCTCACGTGGAATGAAGCAATTTGTGTGATGTTTTAATTATTATTTCTTTGTGCTTTCTTCCGATAGCGCCGTGCTATAATAAGTTATCATGCGTTACACGCACGTACGGACACACTCAGTAGCAGAAGTATGTACGGACAAACAGTACAGCACATTAATGCTGACATGTTAAATATAGCCTACAACCTGACAACTGGCCCAGATAACTGGCACGAACAATCCCGGTAATTAATACTGCCGATTCAGGGACTGTTCGTACCATAATCAAATTCCCATTGAAAATACACGGCGGTACTGTTCGTCCCACGTTTGGCACGAATAGTCCCGTTATGAACAGTCCGTGTGCCATATTTTCAGGCCACTGGTCAGGTGTAATCATTAAATTACATGAATGTTTGACAGTAACCATGGTAACCGTGAATATTGTACTGTGATATAGAAATAACGAACGTAGCTTAGAAATAATAAAAATGCTTATTTATCTTATATGGATTCATCGATGCCATTTCAGAGCTTCGGATGGTGGTGTCTTTGCGGAAACGACGTTGCGGGCAGCGCTGGAGAACAACACCCTCGGTGTTCCCCCTCCCACACCTTTTCCCAGAGACGACCAACCTATGCCATACTCCATAGTGGCAGACGACGCGTTCGCCATGCGATCATGGCTGATGAAGCCATACCCCCAGAGGGCGATGACTCGGGAACAACGCCTCTACAACTACAGGCTGTCACGTGCACGACGCGTTGTGGAGAATGCATTTGGAATCCCTCTCACATAGGTAATAGTATAGCTTGTAACTAGCAATTTACATGTGTCTAATCACTGTGTAACTCACATTTCATGAGAATAGTTTTAAAGTTACATAATGGCTCACAATGCATAGTTTCACGAAGAAAAGCAGGTTTGATTAAATTGTTTAGTAATTAAAAATAACGTATTGTTCCAAATAAAAGAGCATGAAGTATCAATATTTATTAGTTTATCGCCGCTGGAAAGTTGTCAGACAACAACAAGATTGGCTTGACGTGCCACGTCAGTTGTTTATCTTGCAATACTGTAACGGATCTGATTGGCGAATTTAAATCATAACAAGTAGCTAGCCAATCGATATGGCTTACAGGTAAACAACTGTGTATGAAACCAATACTTATTAGTGCTATTAAATCACTATTTTGACTAAACATATGTGTATCATTAGTAGTACGGTCACCCTTATATATGCATAATCATCTGATTTATGAGAAAACATACTAGCATCACATGTAAGCTGAGTTACAGCTATAGTAGCTTTAATCGTTAGTTGTGTCTATGACTGGCGAAAATGTGGTAATTGCCGATGCGACCAGTGTAACCTCATATCAGCATGCTCATCCAGGTGATCTGTCGAGTTCGCCATTCAATCAGTGGCATGTGTGTGAAGTTTCTGACAAACAGTAGTTATATTAATCAGGCTATTGGTGTCCTAGCGGATCAGGAGCTGAATTGACCACAAATGCCATATACCACAATTTCTCCAGTCGAGGCAACGTTGTGATATACTTTCAGGTTCCGATTCCTCCTTTCTCCAATGGCACAGAAGACTGAGAATAGCAAGGCTATAGTTTTGGGGGCGTGTGTCATCCATAACATACTGAGGACTAGGTTCCCCACTGGCACCACTAAGATCGCAGATCGAGAGGACCCTGAGACACACGACGTCATACCGGGCACATGGAGAGACAACGAGTGTCTGGCCGGACTCGATGCGTTGCGTGGTAACCAGTCAACGTGTACAGCCAAGGCAGTGCGGGACTACCAGCGCCAGTACTATACCAGTGAAGTGGGCAGAGTTTCGTGGCAGGATGACATGATTTAGACTTGGTGATGAATGTACGTATTAATAAATCACACCCGGAGAACACCCGGCTCACTTAGCCCGATTGTCTCCTAAAAATAATAAGATCCGACTTATCTTACTACTTTTACTAGAGATATAACATGATTCAACTCTCAGATACAAGCAAAACATATCTGAGGCTCAAAACCATGTAGATTGGGATCCCGGAAAGGATGAACCCCATTCGTTAAATTACCCTTCGTGTGCGCCCTCCTACCTCCCACGATCAGCATGGAATGTCCTTTGAATTAAACTACAACATTGAATAATCAATCTGCACTGTCTCGTGCACTTGCTACAGCAGTTGTAAGAAATGTCATACAGGTACAAAGCTAACATCATCATTTTATTGGGCCTAATAGCTTTTTATCTGTTGAAGTATGATAAATCACTCTGACCGTTTCTGACAGAAAATAAACAGCAAACGAATATGCAGACTCGGTCATCCTGTTGTCACGTAGGGAAAATCATTTGTGTTGTGAGAAGTTTGAAAACCGTTTTCAGACACGCCGCAATACTGGATCTACTCATTACAATAGTGCATGTATGTACCGCCACACGTACAAATGTATGGCATATACTAAACTAGTTTTGTGTCTGATCATTCAGTGCATATTTTCAAATTCACTAATGGCCTTGGTGAATATCCTATATGTCAGGCCCTTATACATGTATGTGGCTAGTATTCACCTCATCACCAGGGAGTAACTGTGCATATCATTTATAACGGACCCGATATAAGACAATTTCAAAACGTTGTTAATACATGAACATTTTAGCATGTAACAAAACATTGGAAACACAAAAGATAAGTCCACCATTCATTATGTTCGATTCAACCTTCAAAGACTTAAGTAATCAACAGAGAAAACGTCGAACATGTTCAAATGTCTCTTAGTATATTGACAGTTAACGTTATCAATGATACAATATGTATCACCCAGAATTACACTAGTCATCAAAGTTGAAATATTCATCAACGCCTGTTGCGTCTGTAGAACTGGCGGCGGTGATGTTTGTGTCAGTGATACTGGGACTGCCGCTGGTTGTCATTAGGTGCATAAAATGTCCTCCGGGTCGTTGTGTCTGCATGTTGGGCGGGCGGTTGTAACTGGTGCACGTACTGCGATGGGCTGGTGATCGTTGAGGCAGGCGGTCGGTTGAAAGTGTGCCCATGGCCATGGCTGCTGCGGTTGAGCCTCGGAGGAGCGTAGACGTTGACATTATTATTGTAATTATATGGGTTGAAGGAGGTGCCAGTGCAGGTGTCCTGTATCCAGCGCCGAAGTCTGTTGATACAGATGGTGCCGCCCAGAGTAGTTCCTGATGACCATCATCATCTCGATCTTGACATCATTCCACCGCTCTTCCGGTACGCGCCTCATGCTGCTCACAATGTCTCTTGCAAAATTGTCCAGTTCCGCGGAAGCGGGTGAAGTCGGACCAGGTGTTGGAGCTGCATCTTCAATATTTCGAAATCTGAACATAGATGAAAATTATTTTGATCAAGAAATATACACCATCAATCTGGCTGACAGGGTGGAAAACGATCCACTGCGGCATCAGTCTTGATTTGCGCAATGCAGCTACTGCTGCAGTGGATCGTTTACCACCCGTGTAGGCCCTACATGTATATGGGGCATTAGTGCAGCATATGGGTCATCGCAAATATTTTGATATGTGTATCAATACTAATATAATCCCGTGTTTCATGGCATTGAATGTTGTTCAATTTGCACACAGCCGTGAAAATATTGGAATAGCAAGGCAAGTTCTGCCCCAGCTGCCAGTCCCTTTTCCGACGGCCGTGCATGGACATGCAAGTTTGAGTACTGACCTTTTCAATTGTCTCAATGTCAGATTCCTCCGACGTCTTCTTGACCTTAGTGCTGCCGGACTTTCCTCGCCCCGTCCCGTCTCTGCTGGTGGGCACCGACTCAAAGGCAGATTCCATGTCCACGTCCTGTAGGGCTGCGGTGTCTTGACTACCCTGGCTCGAAATCTCCAACCCATCATCTTCTTCATCAACAGGTCCAGGCCCATCTGCACGTAGCTCCCCAACTACAACAGCAATTGACATAACTAAAAATTATAGTCCGATTAGCGTAGCTGATCCGAGGGTAATAACCAACTTGTTACCGCAATAAAGGTATGAACTGATCAGAACACGACTCACTCCCTTGACAATACACCACCAAATGAACAATCCGAATGATTTTGTTTCGGGATAAACGGGACAGTGCCACATGTCATAGCAATCGACCAATTGCTACGGTAGATCTTATGTGCATTGATGTTGTTTTCTACTTTCAGGATGCCGTAACATGTACCAGCCGAGGCAGGTGTCAACTTATGTGAGCAGAGAGCCAAAGAGACAGGAGTGTCTATGCCATATAATGTTTGATTTATTCGAATTTGATACGTATTTTATGTACGATCGCCCACGAAGTGTCCCGAGCACACTGCGTCCTCACTACGAGTACATTGCGAGTACATTGCGAGTTGATTACGAATCAACAAGAGCTTCCTACACGTGGTAGATCGTAGTAACATCGTGAAAGTGTGACCCTAGCATTACTAACTCGTGGCCACGAATTACTAACTCGTGGCCACGACTTAGTATGTCGTGGCCACGACTTAGTAACTCGTGGCCACGACTTAGCTATGTCGTGGCCACGACTTACTAACTTGTGGCCACGAGTTACTAAGTCGTGGCCACGAGATACTATATCCCCGGCTACCGCCATGACACAGCAACCAACTTTAACAAAAGAAATCAAGAAATCCAACCTTGACCTTGGACATGAAGGCATACAGAATTTAATGTGAATAATAGATGGAAAGTATACAAGTTTTAAAGTACAATCAAACACAATGCAAGGTTATGGAAATATTTGGTACTTAAAAAACTTGAACCCAAATATTGCAAAAAAATCTAAGTAATACGACCTTGACATTGGGCATGAATGCCCCATATGGGCTTCATAATGAAGATAAGGACGAGGCTTAGAAGTAAAGAACAGTATAGTATATACCTAAACCAGTTAAAGCAAATATTTTGAAAACTTTGCGGCAAATTTATAAGTAATTTAACCTTGGGCATATAGCCCCCCGCAGAAGTGCTACATAATGAAAATATGGATGATGGCTCAGAAGTAAACAATGTTCAAGTGAATCTGACTTGAGATAAAACTATATGCACTACCTAAAAACTTCAAAGCAAATATTTCAAAAACTTTAAAGCACATTTCTAAGTAGTTTAACATTGACCTTGTGCATGAAGGCCGCATGGGCGTGATATAGAATGAAACTATGGATGATGATAAAGAAATCTATCAAGTTTAAAGTCGGTTATGGTTACATAGATCATTGGTACCAGAAAACTAGAGCAAATGGGACGGACGGAATAGCGAAAACTACATACCCCTCGGCATACTTTGTATGCCGGGGGGGGGGGGGGCATACTTTGTATGCCGGGGGTATAATAAATGGCACCAACGTGTGAGATATGTGGTGAAATCAAAACACGGTGGGTCATGGTTTATTTTACTTCCTACAAAACTAGATACATCCATACTTTGTATGCCGGGGGAATAATAAATGGCACCAACGTGTGAGATATGTGGTGAAATCAAACACGGTGGTCACTGGTTTATTTTACTTCCTACAAACTAGATACATCCAAGTTCTCGGAAACACATGTATTCTATTGATAACACAATACATGTACTTTTTCCAAGCAATTTTATGGAACAAAATCGATGAAAAGTAAAATTTATTAATTGTCCTGATGTTAAGGCAATGATGCAGTTATATCTAGCATAATTATTTGGTTTTGTGTGATTCGGGAGTGAATTATATTCATAGCAGAGCTTTACTTTAGACTGTGACTTTTGAAATATTCAAATAATTGAACTTTTTGTCTGACCTTTTGCTGTTATTTTACAGTGATTTAAATATAAAAGTTCTTTGTTACTAATGCATATTGGAACATATGATATAAAAAGTACTTTGTATGCAACCAGTATAATAAATAAACAAACACAACTAATTGCAGCCATCTCGAACTGATGATGGGATGCAATATATGATTTAAAAAAATAAAGATCAAATGTACACGATTTGTGTTACACTACTGACATGTTACCCCAAATGATAAAATTAGTTGGTATTTTACATGCATGTGCAAACCCTATGATAAGTAGTTTAGCACTCATGTATGTTAACTTGAACCTAAAATGAGTAGTGACCATATTTACCATACTTGCCAGGAGTGTAACATGTTATATCATATCTAATACTTTTTGAACATATGGCCTACATCTGATTTTTTTTTCGATTTTTTCAGACTGCCCTGGACTGGGTATTGTAGAAACATTCCCGCAACAATCCCACCACTGCTGTGTACAATTGGTCTGTCACCCATAGCCAAAATATGAATATCCGGAGTGTAACGCAATGAATTTACACAAGACAACCCTAGATACACATATGTTTGATAATATATTATGTGTGTACATATGTGTGTTATGGATGTGGATATATATATATATATCAAGAGTTACCATACTGACTGATTTCTCTACCAAGTTTGTCTTTTTAGTGGGTTTTTTTCTTTTATGAAAAACGAAATCATTAAATCTGCGGATCAGCCATATATACTACATTTAACCAAGAAAATAAATCGCAGAATACCACTAAGGAATAATAACAGCAGATATGGTACTCTGATATACATATTACACTCTTGAGTACATTTCTGGGACAGTGATGGTCAACAAGCGTTACACTCCTGACATACAAGGCAATCTGGGTGTCCATTTCGCTCAGTACGTTCAAAGCCCGTTATACCAGCATTCCAAGACGACTTTTGAATGTAATCTGACTAAAAGGACATTCGACAAAAGTATTAAGGTATGTTATGTTCATTGTTGTTGAGTTTTGTTCAATGATATGTTTTTTATGGAATGTGGAAATGTAGCTATCAAAATATCCAAAAATCCAAGAGGCCGTCATTTCCACGATACTTTTGTCACCTGATGTATGATCCGGACAGCATGGATACAAACATGTTTTACGACAGGAATGATATAACTGCAGTGCGGGATTGTTGCGGGTTGTTTGTTTCTTACAATCCCAGTCCAGAGCAGATGTGATCAAATATAAGAAAAATCAGCTTTAAACCATGCATGCATTGCAACATTATTAGACACATGGAATGTTACACTTCCGGCTTTCACGGTTGCACAGGTATCAAGCATATCGCACGTCTGCCAGTATGGTAAATATGGTCGGTGCTGATTTTATGTTGAAGTTGACATGCATTTGTACTAAACCACTCACTATATGGTCTGCACATGCCTAGAGAATACCAACTAATCATATTTGTATACTGCTATATTTGCTAGAAATAGCACAACTATGTAGCCTCTTTCTCAGAACATCAACTTGTGCAGTTATTACAGGGGGGCAGAACTTTTCTTTTTTAATCAAAATAATGCCATACAAATACAAACAAAAATAATATTTCCCAGTATTTCCCATATTTCCCACTTTGAAGTGTTTTTCCCGGGTCGGGAAATACCGGTATTTACCGCCGGGAACGATATTTCCCGGCCATTCGGGTCAGTTTTCAATGTGAATATCTGACCCGGGTCAATTTTCAATGTGAATATCTGACCCGGGTCAATTTTCAATGTGAATATCTGACCCGGGTCAATTTTCAATGTGAATATCTGACCCGGGTCAATTTTCAATGTGAATATCTGACCCGGGTCAGTTTTCAACGTGGAAATGTTACCCTGGTTGGGTCGGTTTTTCAACATTGCAAATTGACCCTGAACTGAACGCTTGGGCTCCTGTTGGCACGAGAGAGGGCTGTATTGCCTTTATTTATTTTAGAATATTCATGCATGTTACAGACATTATGTACATTATTACCGTGAGGGTTGACACGACAATGAGGGAAGCATACTGATTGATATGTGGGGGTCCTTGTTTTGGTTTGGCTTTGGCTTTAGTAGTTTGGGCCGCTGGGAACGGCTTTCAAGTTACGGAAAATACATCAATTCGTAACAATGTTTAGCATGTCACCTACAGTAGTACTGAATAGTTACAATGTACACATACACAAATACGCAGAATAGATATACACAACATACCATCTTCGGATTCCTCTAATGGTCCAATCAGATCCATTCCAATCTTGGAGAACGCGACATTAGATACGGGAATAGGATGTAGTGGCTTCTTCGCCTTTTTAAGGGAACCCTTTTTCTGACAGGCATCACAGACTTCTACGAACTTCCGAACCTTGTTGAACAGTCCTTTACAATAGTATCGCTCATTTATCTTCACGTACCTGGAAGATACAGATAATATATCACACTTGTAATTATGTATTATGCTGATTAACGGTGTTCATCTGCGGTGGAGGCTTGTTTGGTCCCCTCCAAAAAAATACTGGTCGATGGGACATCAAACGCTGACTGGGAAAGGCGCGATAAATGAGAATATATACTGGTTGTAGTGGTGCAGTGGGCGTGTGTATATAAACGAACGCGGAGATATAGTCTAGTAGGAAATATAGGTCCCCATGCACCCATGGATATATTTTTATAACTTACATTTTTGTAATCCTTATTGTATGTAGTAAGAAAATGTTGATGTTCCCAGTCTGAAATATTGTCCCATGGGGTCGTACGGCGGCCATTTTTTTGTCGGGCCATCTTGGGATTTCGACAGCAATTAACGTGATAAAATAAACCAGTCTAATTTTGGACATAGCCATCGTAAAAAGATAAATGACACCATTATTTGGCATGACTTTTGCATGCTAAATCGATTGGGAAGATTATTGTACTGATTTAACCATGTTGTGCACAATAAATCCAAAATGGCCGCCAAAATATGTATAAAATAACAGTTTGCATGCTACATTATGCTTCAAATATTGTTGTGTGCTGATTTAATGCTTGGAATGAAGTTATATACATATCCTCCATATATTTTTGACTTCTATGCATTAGTATATATATCTGGTAAAAAATCAAAATGGCCGCCAAAATATCGTTAATTTTCAATGTAGGTATATTTCCGACCATGCGTTACATTAGAATATCATTATAATATGTTTTATTGTGACATCGTACAAAGACAAATGACACCATTATCCGACATGCCGTTTGCATGCCAAATTTATTGAGAAGGTTATTTACCTGATTTAACCATGAAGGGGCACAATAAATTCAAAATGGCCGCCAAAATCTATATAAAATAACTGTTTACATGCTACATTACTCTTCAAATAGTGTGTGATGCTTTAAATGATTAGAATGAAGTGATATAACATACCCTCCATATATTTTGAATTTTATATATTATATATGTCTCATAAAAAAAATCAAAATGGCCGCCAAAATGTCGTTAATTTTCACTGTTGGTATATTTCCGGCCATTATAGTTCTTACACTACTCCAGATTACTACGTGCCGTATTTGTTTGTCTGTCTTTATGCATGCTTCTTAAATATGAAAATATCGATTGTGAATAATGTACAAATATTCATATATTTTGAGACACGGGTCAACAGAAGTCAGGCTGCTATGTCAGTTATCCAATTTTAATGTTGATTTCATATGAATCATACATTACTGAGTAGCTGTCTTAATTGTAATATATCACATCGAGCATCAAAAATGGCTGGCGAAAGAACATCATCCGGAAATCTATAAAAGATATCGGGATTTTTTTAGCATATTAATAATAAGGCCTTATTGTCGTATGACTAGGCTATCTGACATAGCCAATGAAGCCATCCATCTATCGGATGAACCTGAATCAATGTGTTGCTCATTAAATTTCAAAATGGCCGCTACAAGGATAATGTACATTTTAGTATACAGCAATATAGTGGCTTGAAAATGATGTGAAGATCACACATAACAGTTTCTCAACATGAAAAATACTTGTTAATATACATACACAGTTTGTCTAAAACATGTGTAACTTCGTTATTATACCCACTTTTTTGGGGGAAAAATTTGGTTTATTGTTTTCGTCACGAGTGTCCGTACGTCCGTCCGTCCGTCCGTCCGTCCGTACTTACGAGAGCTACATTGTGAGGTTGCTGTGTTGTGCTGAAACCCGCCCACCGCCCAATTTAAGACACTTGGATAAGTGTTTTTCAAATATAATTAACTAATGGTTAGCTCATTTCCATATTATGTGATTCATTCCGTAAGAGAATCGTTAAGGGAGAAAATAACGGAATAAATCGCTACATTGTGAGGTTAACCCCACAGTGTAAACATCAAAGGAAATAACCTCACAATGTATCTCTCGTAAGAACGTCCGTCCGTCCGTCCGTCACGTTTCTTGTAAGTGGCAAAACTTGTTCGCCTTAATACCTACGCGCCTGATATTTGGTATGTAGCTTCGTTATGATGTGCGGATGCGCAAAGTGGTTGCGGATTTTTCATCCGACCCTCCGTCATGGATTATCTCCCCCTTTCGGACTCAGAATTTCACTATTTTTCCTCGTAAGTCGAAACACTTTCTTACCTTAATACTTACGCGTCTCATATTTGGTATGTACATTAAATATGATGTGCGGATGCGCAAAGTGGTTTCGGATTTGTCACCCAACCCTCCACCATGGATTATCTCCCCCTTTCGGACTCAGAATTTCTCTATTTTTCCTTACGAGTCGAACAATTTTTTCACCTTAATACCTAAATGTCTGATATTTGGCATGTAGCTTCGTTGCGGATGCGCAAAATGGTTTCGGATTCTTGATCCAACCCTCCATCATGGATTATCTCCCCCCTTTCGGACTCGGCATTTCGCTATTTTTCCTCGTAAGTCGAAATACTTTTTCACCTTAATACCTACACGTCTGATATTTCGTATGTAGCTTCGTTATGATGTGCGGATGCGCAGAGTGAAGCTGGATTTTTTATCAGACCTTCCATAATTGGTTATCTCCCCCTTTCGGACTTAGAATTTCGCTATTTTTTCTCGTAAGTCGAAAAGGTTTTTCACCTTACTACCTACGTGGCTCATATTTGGTTTGTACCTTCGTTATGATGTACACATGCGCAAAGTGAATTTGGATTTTTGATCCGACCCTCCATCATGGATTATCTCCCCCTTTCGGACTTAGCATTTGGGGAAATTGGGTATATTGCGATGGCGCGCCATCGACTTGGCTCTAGTTATTATAGATATTGTGATGGAACATCATTTTGTTGTGGTGGAACATACGTATGCTATAGTCGAACATCCTTATATTTCGCTGAAGTAAGATGGAACTGCCATATATTGTGATGGATATGTCTTATGGTGTGGTGGAACTGCCTTATATTGCGGTGGAACATCGTTAAATTGTCATGGAACTGCCTGATATTGTGACTGACGAGCCTTATATAGTCCTGGAACAGCCTTATATTTGGGTGAAACAAACATCATTATATTGCGATGAAACGTCATTATAATAGGGTGTTACATCTATATTAGCGATGAAACATGCTTATAACATGGTGAAACATCCATATTGTGGTGAAACATGCTTATAGCATGGTGAAACATCCTTAACGTGTGATGGAACAACCTTATATTGTGATAGAACTGCCTTGTATTGTTATGGAACAATCTTATACTGTGGTGGAATATCCTTATATTGTGATGGAACAGCCTTATGCATTCGTGGAACATCCTAATAATGTGGTGAAACAACCTTATATTGTGATATAACTGTATTATTATGTAATTTGACAATATTATACTGTGACGGAACATCATTATATTGTCTTATAATGTGGTAAAACGACCTTATAGTGTGGTAGAACAACCTTAAATAGTAATTGAACTGCCTTATATAATGATGGAACAATCTTATAATGTGGTGGAACATCTATATATTGTGATGGAACGGTCTTGTATAGTGGTGTAACATACGTATAGTGTGACATCATACTATTGTAATGAGGGACTGCTTATAATGTGGTGAACCGCCTATACTGTGTTACAACTGCCTTATATTGTGGTGGAACAGCCTTATATTGTGGTAAAACATATCATTATATTGTGATAAAACTGGCTTATAATGTAGTGGAACATCCTTATACTGTGGTGGAACATCCATATATCGTGCTGGAATTGCATCATATCGTGCTGTAGCAGGTAAATATTGTTGTAGAACATCATAATACTAGTAGTATGATGAAACCATCTTATATTGTGGTGGAACATCCTTATAGTGTGATATAACATTGTTATATTGTAATGGAGTGTCCATACCCATGCAATAACCGTGCTTGTAACACTGATTGAGTCAATAAACCAACCAATATAATTGTATGTTTTAATCATTCCAACCGATTTTAATTGCTTGTGAAAAACATGATTTTGAATGTTTCTTATTATAATTTATGGAAATGAAATTATTAGTCGGCCATCTTGAATGTATAATAACATTATTGTATCCTAGAACATGACTAACACATGGCGTTATATCAGACATAGTTTTAATACATTATTTGACCTTAGACACCAAAATCTGGCAGCTAACTTCAGAATTTGCCGAGACATTGATAAACGTTGATTGCTCTGTAATGGCTACAGCGGCCATCTTGAATTCCTGATGAGCGAGCACAAGTAGGTACATCGGAAATCATTTTATCGCATTCTTTGACCTCGAAAAAATGGGTCTAGACAGCAAAATGAAGCAGTTAACACCAATATTTGCCGAGATATTGAGAAAAAAATGATTTTTCGGTAATGGTTGCAGCGGCCATCTTGAATTCCGGAATGAGAGACGCACGTAGGTACATCGGAAATCATTTTATCGCATTCTTTGACCTTGAAAACATGGGTCTAGACAGCAAAATGAAGCAGTTATCACCATTATTTGCCGAGATATTGAGAAAATTTGATTTTTCGGTAATGGCTGCAGCGGTCATCTTGAATTCCGGAATAAACGACACATGGAGCTACATCGGAATAGTTTTATTGTATTTCCTTGGACCTGGAAAACATGGGTCTAGACGTCAAATTGAGGCAGTTATCATCATTATTTGCCGAGATATTGAGAAAGGTTAATTTTTCGGTAATGGCGGCACTAATTTGCATAAAAATCGTATTTAACACGCTTTATCAGCGTGTTAACATAGCCTATCATTTTTAGCACATTTTTTCCAAGCTAGTAACACCAATTAAAAAATGATTTCCGGGGGGTGCATGACAACCTTACTTTTTGACTAGACTAGTAGTGTGGTTCTAAAAATGTGGTTCTAGAATGTTATGATAATGGTAATAAATTAATGACTTTCAAAGTGTCATCAACAACAATGTGATTCCACATTACTTCAATGGTATAATCATGTTGCATGACCCTGGACACATTGGTATAAACACCAACATTAACCAAAAAACATTCCACTATGTGACAGATTGGCCGAGTTATAAAGAAAAGTAGTTTTTAATGGCGGCCATTTTGAATTCGGACATGACTTTCCCAACACTGTGATCCATTAGTTGACAATGGTATCATATTGATCCTGAACACATAGGTATAGACACCAATATTATTCATTCATGTGAAAAATTGGCCGAAGTTATGAGGACAATTAATTTGTAATGGCGGCCATATTGAATTTCAAGATTATCTCATTAACATTGCGATGCATTAGTATGTTTTTGGTATCATCGTGTTTCTCGACCCTAAAACATGGGTATAGACACCAAAAGTATTCCTCTATGTGACAAATTGACCGAGTTATGGGGGAGAGTAGCATTTAATGGCAGCCATATTTTGAAAAATGGCCGCCATGCATTGGCACCGCAGAATCAAGACGAGCGCCTGTGAGAAATTGTATGGCGAGTGATAGGAGAATTGATTCCAAAAGAAACTAGAGTGGTCGATGGGACATCGCATATACCCGCACCGAGGGCTGGACAATAAAACGCCGACTGGGAAGTGTTAACGCTATTTTTAACGCAATTATCTCCCCTGTTCAGCAGCCAGGGGTCGTGGAATTTGTTTTGTTGCATTGTGCATATCGTTGGCTTACTATTAAACAACACACAGCATACAAAGGGTGTGTGTATAAAAACGAAGGAGGAGATAGCGTCACAAGCATTTTTAACGCTATTTTTTAACGCAATTATCTGCCCTGTTCAGCAGCCAGGGGTCGTGGAAATTATTGTTTTTTCTTTGTGCATATCCTTGGCTTACTATTAAACAACACACAGCATACAAAGGGTGTGTGTATATAAACGAAGGAGGAGATAGCGTCACAAGCATTTTTATGATTTCGCCCATTTTCGGACAATTATCTCCCCTGCCGAGCCCTTGAGGGTGAAAACTATTTTTTTTTGTTGGTGCATGCACATGCGATCACCCTAAGGAGTAAGCATGTGAAGTTTCAAGCTTCTACTGCTATCGGTGTTGCCATGGTTGTCGTTACGGACGGACGGACGGAATGACGGACGGACGGACGGACGGACGGACGGAGGCGCTCGCAATATACCCGCTTTTCTTCGAAAGTGCGGGTATAACAAATTTTCCCGGTTTGATTGTAAGCGGGGTTATAGGACAGCGCCTGGACTAGTTGTGAAATTTATATTGATCTGTTGTTCGTGGCACTATATAAAACCGTCGAAAAAGAATTAGTCGCGGCGATTTTCAAGTGATGTTATATAGTGTCGCTTGTCCCGCTAGCATAAAAATACACAGATTGCTTCAAAGTAGAAATAATAAACACATGTGACCATTTTTTTTCATTTACACACCCCCCCCCCCCCTTACTATATACACCCTTGTGTAAACAGTAAACAGTGTGTATACATGAGTGGCCATCAATTTGTGTTTAATATAAACAAGTTCACAACTTTCCCGCAGTATTTCTCGTTTCAAGGCTGGCAGTATAATTATACGCAGATACTTGAAACGCGCATATAGAATATTTTTTATGTTTAATCCCGATTGACTTTACACGGGGCTCCCACAAGTTGCATTCCCGGACCTTGGATGTTGGAAAATGGGGAAATATATTTATTTCAATTCTGAGGCCATTTTAGTCACAGCCTTTTGGAAGAACGGACCTAGTATAGGCCTATGAATACACTAACTATACATTAGATATACCCAAAAACATCCATAAGTGAAGAAAAAAATTGGCCACCATAAAACTTCAATAAATATGTATCATTTATTATGGATGATTTTAGGTATATTTAATGTATTTATAGGCCTAGAACCGTTCCTTCAACCTGTGATTTTAGTGAGATAATGTCATAAAATGGGCTTTGAATTGAAATACATAGGTTGTTCTATTTTTGTTCGTATTTTTCAACATCCAAGGTCCGGGAATGCAACATGTGTGAGCTCCGATAATGTAACAACGTCAACACGTTTGGACCTAACGACACCCGCGACGCTAGCTGGGAATTGATTATCTGCGACCTACATACGAGGGTTGTTCAAAAATAACATAGACATTTGCTCTCATTCGTTTTTACACACGCGACGCTAGCTGGGAATTGAGTATCTGCGACCTATCATTCGAGGGTCTTGCATAACATAGACATTTGCTCTCATTCGTTTGTTATTTGCATAAGATGAATGATAGTTACATGCCTGAAACCTATCCGTCTGCAGCAAACAAAGCAAGTTTGTGTCGCCTCATTACGCTTAAACTGACGAACGTTTTAATTACTATAGTAACGAATACCCGGAGCACGGTATTTTTTCACTCAAAAGTAATAAACTGTTACTTAATTAATTATCTAACCTGTGAACCAATACACGAGAAAATGCATCAAAGGTTGAAGTAAAGTTATAGTGACGTCATCACTGAAGTTGGCGTCATTCTGGCATTATAACCGGAAGTAAACAACATTTTCGGTTTGTAGCGCGAAGCAACTTCTTAAGTATGACAACCTCTCGACAGACGGAAGCTAGAGCAGACTTTACATTATGTTAGTATCTCGGAAAGACACCAACGGCAACGTATACGATGATTCAGAAGACACCACACAAGACTTCTGTCAGAAGAACACTCGTTTTTAAGTTAAACAATATGGTTGCAGACGGGCAATAGTGACTTTAACCATGCATAACCTCACATTTACACAAACATATATTTTTACGGAAATTAAACGGATACCTAATTTTGTAAGCATTCCACACGTTTCCAACGTCAAAGGCGTCCGTTTTTCACAATATTACCTAATTCCTCACTACTGTGCATTGTCACTGTCCGTACAGGGGGAAATACGCACATTTGTCTCAAAATATTAACAAACATCGATATTTATTCAAAGGAATTCAATATTCATTCGCACAATACATTTTCTGGTGTGAAATATTGATACTTTATAAAATATCGATATGATTCATATTTATTTCCATATCCGTATTTTATTTGAATAATTCAAATATTTTAAAGTCACCATTTCACCGCTGTACTCACAGTGACGCGCGTGACTCCCTGCATAGTAGTCAGAAATTAGGTATCATTGTGTAAAAAACGGTCGCTTTTGATGTTGGTAACGTGTGGGATGATGACAAAATTAGATATCCGTTTAATTTCCGTAAAAACATATTTTTGCGTAATGTGAGATTATGCAGTGGTCGGGCCGGAATCCGAAAATCAACGTTGCCCGCGAACAACGTCGCTTACGTCGCCGACGTAGTGATACGCTGATGCCGTGCATCTGCTGAAGTGACCGTTTGTAAACTGATGCAACTTTTCATCCAGTAGACGGAATGCAGCCATTTCTGCTACATATATGGTGGAAACATATTAAAAAAATATACCTTTTATGATGTTCCGTTCAGTAATAAACGTCTGAGAGCAAAAGTCCAAGTTATTTTTTAACAACCCTCGTAAGTATATGTTTGGCAACTGATGGCACTCATACTAGACGAGATTTAGAGCGAGCAATGTATACTCGAATTTATGTTCATTTGGTGTTCCATCGAGGTAGGGTGGTTGTTTGGCATTGTAATTAGGAGCATACCAATCGGACCATAGGCATAGCCACCATACTCACGTTTTGTTGACACCTAAGTGTCCGCCGTGTGGCGCCGTGTGGGTGTCCTTGAATACTCTCGTCAATAACCCGCTTGTCTCGTCTTTTGCACTTCTTGTAAAGAACGTCTCCATTCATCCGGTAATTTCGACAGTCTCTCCTGAAATTTCTTCTTTTCCATTCGCATTTGTCAAAACGTTTTGGATATATCTTGAAACATAAATAGTTTACGATTTCGTCTATGCGATCCATCTTGCCGTAGAGTTGAAATCCAAATAAATGTCTAAGTGTAGCCGAACGGCTTTTTTATACGACGGCTCTTCAAAGTGCGTGAGACATTCCGCCGTTTGAGTCGGTGTCGCTTGATGTACCTTTGATCTACATCAAAAACTCCGAGCGCGCACGAGACAATGGAGGCACAATGGTGCCATTGCTGAAAAAATTGTACTTCTAATTATGATTTGTTTCCAAAAAGGCTGCCGAACAATAATGATTATATTATAGCTGCCAATTTATAATGGTTATTGTGTACACTAGTTACATAGTCTGATTAAAAAACACATATCAACAACATGATTTAGGACATCAAATACGCGGGTATACATAACCAATATGTCGACTATTAGGTCCGATGAAGATGTTTGAAAATTGTGGACGGACAACGACGGACGACGGACGACGACGACGGACGAAGAGCGGTAACAATAGCTCACTTGAGCCTTCGGCTCAGGTGAGCTAAAAAGTGCAGATCCTGATGAGACGGCTCGTTACTAGCCAGGTGCGCTATTAAATTTTGATCCTCGTTGAGAAATTACCCACATGGTCATATCTCAACGTTGAGAACTGACCCAGGGTCACTTTTCAAGTGACATTTTTCTGCCCATGGTCACTTTTCAGCTGTTATGTTTTGATTTTTCCGTTATATTTCTGTCGTTGAAAATTGATCGCCGTGAAATTTTGACCCTATTTTGGGTATTACCAAAAAAGTCAGTTGAAAAGTGACCCGGGGTCAGAAAAACTGACATACAAAATCAGTTAAAAAATGACCCTGGGTCAGTTCTCAACATTAAAAATCAGTTGAAAAGTGACCCCGGGTCAGTTCTCAACGTTAAGTTATGACCCTGTGGGTCATTTTTCAACGAGGGTCAAAATTTAATGTTACACCGGCACACGAATGCCCCCGCTGGCAGCAAAAGAAATCGAGGCACATTTAAAAACACAGAGGGCCAGAAAAGCTTGGATTTGCCACAGCATGAAAGCAGACCATCAGATCAGTGTGTGTGTGTGTGTGTGTGTGTGTTGTGTGTGTGTGTGTGTGTGTGTGTGTGTGTGTGTGTGTGTGTGCGTGCTTGCGTGCGTGCGTGCGTGCGTGTGTGTATGAATTATCAAGCAGATCCATGTAAGCAAACAGAAATTATAAGATATTTACCGAGCGTTAAGGTTTCGAACACAATTTATGTGACCTTCACCGTGGGCTTAGCAGGGGCAGGACTATCGTGGATCTGTCATAGGGCGGTAGAGGACCATTATAGCAATGCGTGTGTGAAATATCAAGCAAATCCGAGCAATGAAAGAGAAAATACGAAATCAGAACGGAATATTTACATAGAGAAAAATATATTCAGCCCTAAAATTAGAATATCCTGACCTGGTGTCAGGTCATACCACACCAAAGTCACTTGGCCCCTTCCCCTAAAGGCAATAGATTACCAATAATCATAATAATGACATAAGGGGTATAACCAGATTCAACTGTCACATACAAAAGTGCCAAAGACGTATGTGAGGGCCAAACCAGGTATCCAGTAGGGATTCCGGTAAGGATGAACCCTGATCGTTAAATTACCCATTGCATGCTCCCACCTGCCATCCACTTTAAGACATTTACCCGAGCTTTTCGGTTTCGAATGCACCCGGTATGCTACATTGACCATGGGCTTGGCAGTTGCGGGGTGATCGTGGATTTGCTACAGGCCAGTAGAGGACCATTATAACAATGCGTGTGTGAAATATCAAGCAGATCTGTGCAAAGAAACAGAAATGATAAGACATTTACCCGAGCGTTAAGGTTTCGAACGCACCAAGTATGTGGCCTTGACCCCGGGTTTAGCGGAGGCGGGACGATCGTGGATTTGTCACATGGCGGCAGTGGACCATTATAGCAATGTGTTTGTGTGAAGTATCAAGCATATCCGTGCAAGGAAAGATAAATTATGAAACTTACCCGAAATTAACCCGTTAATGTTTTTAATGCACTAAGTACGTGACATTGACCTTGGGTTTAGCGGGGGCCCGAGGATCGTGGATTTATCACAGCATGATGGGGGACTATCAGAGGAACGCATGTGTGAAATATGAAGAGGCTACATGAAATGAAATTATAAGATGTTCGCCCTTGCGAGACGTACGGGCGGGACGTACGGACGGGACGTACGCATGCCGGTAACACTGTATGCCCCCCCCCCCCCATCACCATTCGGTGGCGGAGCATAACAAATCCCAAGGGTGGTGGCGGGAAGAATCCTCCATGACCCCCATATTGGGACTCGGTTCGCCTCGTCTGGGTTTTACCTGGTTACGGTCCTGATTTGTAAGAAAAACACTGAATATATAAATCACATGATGTAAAACAGTGTCTGAGCGGCGAAATTATGCAAAACTATTGGCGGACAAGATGAGGTTGAATTTGTCTTTCTTATTAGTAAGTGAACCTATTGCATCATGCAGACATGTTTCATGTCATGTAAAAGTAGGTTCCACACTGTGACAGCATACGAGTAGTGAAAGTAGGAGAGAATGGCCATATTTGGAGGATTCAGTTAAGTTACATAGTAAAACAGATATAAATGTGTTGTTTTTTTTACATCATCGGTGTCTTCTGGTAGTGTTGTTTGTTGTTTTTTCCTTCATACATAACCGAATAACTGTGTTCAAGCTTACGGTGCTTACCTAGTTGGAAATCGGCATGATGTAAACAGGTCACGTGACACAAATTTGGTCATCGTAACTTGGGGGAAATCCGATAGATTTCACTTTACGATACATCATAATCATCACAGAAAATAGTGTTGTTCGAAATAATGTAAATACTAAACAAACACATAATCATTTAAGTTACTATCCAACAAAATAAATTTGCATTTAAAAATCAAGCGATCCGTAATTGGTTATTATAAGCACATGTGATTCTAGCGTGTCTTGGATGGTCAATTATTGTTTGTATATACATGAAACACCTTTCTAAACAATGTTCAAAACAATTCAAATGTGCCCGGGTGTAAATATAATAGTACTTAGAAAGGTACAAAACTCCCATTCTCCACCATTGAAACGAATCCCCACGCGATGTAGACAATTGGAACTCGATTATACAACGCATTACAGCGTGTCGAAACCGAAAATATCGAATCACGTGACACGCACTGATTTGGTTGACACGCACTGATTTAAATGTAAGTACCTTTTCACCAATAACAAAACAAAAAGTCGACTTCCCCAAAATTTCATCAAATAAAAAAAAATTGGGGAAGGTGAATTTTTTGTCATGGAAAAGTACTTACATTTAAATATTTTTAATATTTAATGTGTTTAATAGCCAAAAGATCGTCAGCAGCAAAACGTGGAACAGACAGTAGTTTTAAAGGGGAAAACAGTAAAAATTGAAGCACCTACCTGTCACGTTTTTCAATGTCCGCCATCTTGTGGGTGTCTCCATTTACCGACCCGTACAGTTTACAGTACAGTGAACGTATGATATTTTGCGGCAGTCGAAGTGTCACCTTTCTTGAACATGCTGAATAGCGGTACCGATTATACGAAGTAATAAGGTTTGCATCATTCATACTTGTAAACATTTAATCACATAGACATGTGGAGGAAATCGATGAACATTACTAAGACTTGCCGTACCAGGGGCGTCGGAAGCATCCGAAAATTGGTCCGGCGAATCTAGTCGGTGCCCCCTCTACCCACCCAAAGTGTATATTGTTACCACTCAGTTGAACCGTCTCGTCGACATCATACACTTTTGACTAGAAATACAAAAAAAATATACTTGTCTTGTCCCCTTTTATAATTTCACATTTTGAGATGAATTGATGGCGTATAATTATAAAATTATACACAAAAGATCGCACGGGGTATAGTCCAGGTCCTGCTTAAAACCCCGTATACAACTCATCTGCAAGAGATTTTGAAACTTGATTTGAGTTATTGGACCATTCACCTTTAGAAATCACACAGGTGCTTTTTCAAAACCGGCTGCGAATTGCCGCCAGGGGTGTAAATCCAAGATGGGCGTCGATAGACATATTGAAAATGTAAATATTAAACCACACACCATAGAAATATGTGAAATACATCGTTTTATATGTGTTAGGGTGTGAGGAATCCATTTTGACATCATATTCATGATTTGAGGTCAACTTCACATACTAAGATCAAGGTCAAGGTCGAAAATCACCAAAAAAGCAAACAATTGCAGTTTCACGCACATTCTCACACACACACTGTCACCTCGCGCCCCCTGTCCATCCCCTCATATATCGTCGAGGACAACTCTTTAATTTCTATACATCATATATACACGTCATTTACATTGTAATACAAAGCATAGCGCTGTATTGATCTTTCGCACCACTTTCCATATACAGCGTGTATCGTATCCCGATTAGTTTTAAGGACAGCGTTGTTAATATGTAATACGCCAATACATAGGATATATGGGCTATGAAAAATCGGCATTCAAAATTTAACTGTCATTTCCAGATGACATATAACCATATTCACTAAGGCCGAAGGAAAACTCCACTCCACACAATGCTAGCACAATATATGTATGGGAAGACATGCAGCAGGGAGATACTCACACACTAAACAGAGTAGGGACCTCTGCCAGCTGCAATGAAGTGAAGCGAATCACGGTGTCTCATGTGTGCTTACACAATACAGTCACCAGAAGTCACTGGGGTGCCCATTCCAAGCAATTTTTCTGATGATGGCTGGGCATTTGGTGCCTTTGACAATGAAGATTTCGAAGATAATTCGTCCATTTCCGGTATCCAAGGCAAACATTATACAGCGCAGGCGCTCTACCAGGAGACCACTTCGCCAGCTAAGTCAAAATCTTCCGTACCAAGCACGAATCTCTCAACATTCGCGCGTCCGTCAAAAGAAAAACTTCCTTGCCAAAGTGTACACTCTCACCCCAAACCCGTGGTGCAACCTACCTTACCACCCAACTTTAGGCTTGTAGAAAACATCGACGTGAACATTGTATCTGATGCTGAGGAAGCTGTAGAGCAGTCAGCCAATACCGAATTCCTCATATCACTTATTTTCTGTGGACTCCCATACCCAGCTGCTGCTCCTAGCGAGCTACCTCATTGGGGTGGCATTCATGCACTGGTCACGAAAGCAAACGAGCCACTGATGATAGTTGGTTTCCTTCCTGTTATCCCTTCTCCTGTGACAGAATATGCCACTGTCCGCAAGGCACTGACCAATTTCCAAGCATCCCGGCGTAAGTTGAATCATGATACTATGGCCATAGTTTCTGATGAGGATGTGTATCACATTGCTGTCGATATAGTCATGAGTGAGCCGGACACTTTCGATGAAATTTTTTCAATGTTGGGAATGTTTCACTTCGCTAACTTAAAGGTACTCGTGCGATGGCAGTGGTATGAGCGATGCACTCATTGAAAGTGAGATTTTTGGACCATAACAAATTTCAACTGTGCTCTCTGGTGGCCACTACGTCAGGTCATTGACAGGAATGCTTATCGTATCAGGTGTTCTTGATTCTCTCATGTGGAATGCATTCTGGCAGTCCAACAATCACACGTATGTACCCTTTGTCCAGTCAGCCATTGTGCTCAAGGATGTATTGCAAACGAAGAAGCGGGAGGGGTGTGTCCCCAAGTTTGAGCAGATATCCGCTAATGCTGCTGATCTCTGTCAACAATTTAACACATTTGTTCAAGGGTGTCAGGAGAAATCGGAATTGTGTCCATACTTCATGAACTTTCGGAAGATCGTTGCAATCATCAAACAGTTGATTGTTGCAGACCGTGATAGTAACTAGCCATTGCATGTCGGAACAGTGAAGACTTCGATGGGGATCCTACGTGAGTTTGATGCTATCAATTATCTGCGGTACGCATCATGGTACTTGGAGAGGATCAGGTTCTGGATGTCGGCTATCCCACACTCTACCGCCGGTTCTGTATGGGTCAGTTTGTTGTGAAGGACCGACCGGGTGCGGTATTTTCTGCTGTGGCAGGGGATATGAAGCTGAAGCAGTCACAGAACAGATTATCACAGGGTCCAGGTGAACATGTCATTTTTGGGAGCGCTGGAGATGCTTCTGTTGTGGCCGAGCTTGGACTTCTATTTCATGAGATTCTTCCGATCAGCAATCTTCTCCAGTTACTCACAAATGCTCGACTCATGGATCACATGGAAACGACAATACAGCATGAGCTCGGTGGCCGAAACGGTTTGATATTCGACCGAAATGTGGCACGATTGCTAGACTTTGTGAAGGCGCAGGAAAACCCCCTTCATTTTTCTGGCGCCAAATGTGCCACTCTACAGCATCGTGACAAAGCACATTGTCAATGACATCGTAAAGGCGAGACTTCTGAAGGCGATAGAGAACGGTGGCATAGCATACCGGCAATTCCGTAATGAACGGTACATGGCCAGGTCTAAGAAACTTAGCGTCACCATAGCTAAGGTGAATCTTCCTGCCTTTAACTCACAGTGTACAACGACTACCAATACTGTTCCAACCAAGACTACCGTTTCCACACAGGACATCACATCTGCACAGCGGGAGGCAGAAATTGCTACACTGCGTGGAATGCCGCCAGAAGAGCTGTATTCGCATGACCTTCTGCAATCTAGCCAACTATTTGTCGGCGACAGCACAACAAAGCCTGGCAAAGCAGCAAAATTGGTCACTGAGCTGGAAACTAATCTTACCTCAGATGATTACCAATTCACCCGAGACAGTCCACAAGCAACACACGTTTTGCTTGACTTTATGTCGAAAATACGACAATTTCCCAATCTCCGGTCTATATCTACAAACTTTGGTGGAGTCATCCAAGAAGTTTTGAATAGTGTCCGTCGAGTTTGTCCAACACTGGAAATGACTCACATAGTGTTCGATAGCTACAATGAATTGAGCATCAAGGAGGGTGGGCGGAACCGTAGAGCTGGTGAGGATAGCACTGTTGATTTGGCCATCGTGGATGAGTCTGTGCCTATTCCACACCAGCTGGACATGTTCTGTGCATCTAGTTTCAACAAACAGAACCTTCAGCTACTGGCGCGGGATGTGGCGGAACGGGATATACAGGACGTGGTTCTGAGTGGAAAGGTGATCAATGAAGAGTTAATATCTGCGAGACTGAAGCTAGCTGGATCACCTGCGAGTGATATGTCAGACTGTCGCATAATATCTCACATGCACTGGGCAGTCAGAAGGAGCTGCGAGAGAGCTATTGTAGTGTCTAATGACACAGATACTGTAAATCTTCTCCTGTACTATATTAGTGTGTTCAAAGAGGGTGGTTTGCAGGAGCTTTGGGTTCAGTACGGGACTGGAGAGAAGCGACGGATGATTCTGCTTCATATCATGCACCTCAAACTAGGAGACGAGTTATGCCGTGTACTCATCAGGGCACATGCCACAAGTGGTAACGATGCACTCAGCAAAGTGGGCACAAAACATGCTGCACTCGTTCGTATGTAAACCAGCAATGCTTCTCTCCAGCTTTGGCGAGTATCCTGTGCTCTCTGAAGCGGAGCTACATCAGGCGGAACAATATCTCGTCCGTGTATGGGCCTGTGCGACAAGCAAAACCACTGCAACTGAATTGCGACTTGACTTCCACATGCATTCAATGGTAGGACTAGAGGGACTACCACCCACATCAGCGTCATCCGAGGACAGTTGAGGAGGTTATTTTATGTGATCCGCAATGCTCTTACCTTACTAGCTGTCGGTTTGACCCCATTGATTATGGTTGGATGAACCAAAACGGAACCCTACTGCCACGTAAGTCGCTAAAACCGACCCCCGCCAAAATCCTTACCATGTGTGGCTGTAGTGGAAAATGCAACTCAAAGCGCTGGTCCTGCAAAGCAGCAGATGTTATGTGTGTGATCTACTGCCACAAGAAGGTCGTTGAGTCGATCTGTGCAAATAAATAAACATATGCCCAGATACCCCATTTGCACTTTCGTCAGGACGGATAGCTAACTCGTATAACGTTCATGTTTCGTCATAATTATAGGTAATATGGCATATATGCAGGTATTACTTAGCACTACTATGTAGCTAAAGTTAAACACGTCTAAAACATCTACAACATGATTCAACAAAATTGGCATTTTAAATTAGATGGCTGCTGAGCAGGAGACACTTACATACATATAGTATTATACTGCAGCGACCTAGAACAGTGGCTGCTTAAGTCATATGCTCATATCGGCGGAAATTAATAAAGGCCGGTGGCCTTTACCACCGGTTTGACTGTAGTCTTTCCTACATTTCGGATTGTCTGAACATTTCGTCAGTCTACGATATAGTGAGCCGAATTAGAAGTTGTACAATAAAATAAGTTGACCTCCAATCACGAAAAAGATGCCACAAATGGATTTCCCACACCCAAAAACCTATAAAACGAGGCATTCCACTTACTTCTACATTGAATGGTTCAAAATTTAGATTTCCAATAGGTTACCGGCGACCATCTTGGATTTACAGCCCTGACGGCCATTCGCAGCAGGGTGAAATGTATACGGGGTTATAAGCAGGGCCAGGAGTAATATCCATTTGCGATGCCCGGGTTTCATTGAATTAATTCACCTGTAACGGCACGTGCGCCACGAAATTGACGTTTTATCGTTTTGGCATGTACTAGGTGCTCGTGCAGTATTCACTTCGATATTATTGTCCATTACGAAGCATACAAGTCTGCCAAGTAAGAAAAACACGAAAAAAACTCTAGGAGAATACGCGCTGTAGGCAGCATTTCAGACGTAACTTGATTAACGTCATGCCGACGTTAGGAGCAAATTTAAAAGTCGCGCTATATGCATGTTGAATGCTGGGGCCCGACAAATTGATGTGGCACGTCATTTTGGAGTCCATCTGAAGACAATTCGACGATTGAGGGTGAAATTCCGGCGAACAGGCTCCGTCTAACACGTCGGTTGAGGGATATTGGCGTCAGAGCGCGGAGACCATACGTTGGGCCTATCCTATCACGACGGAAAAATCGCCTTGTTTGGGCCAGAAATTATCTGCGATCGACTCGGAGAAACTGGAATAATGTTGTGTTCTCCGATGAATGCAGATTCAACTTGTCAACACACGACGGTAGGACGAGCGTATATCGACGCAAGAACGAACGTTACGCCGATTGTTGTGTGTTAGAGAAAGACAGGTACGGCGGTGGATCGAAGATGTTTTGGGGCGGCATAAGTTTTCACCACAAGACGCGTTTGGTGCCAATTGAAGGAAGTTTGAACGCAGCCAAATACAGAGATGTTGTAATGGCGCCGGTTGTTGTTCCGTTGTTTGATGTTAACCGTAACATGATGTTTCAGCAAGACAATGCCACAAGCCACACTCCTAACGCTACTACACAGTTCTTGGAGAGACACAACGTGAATGTTCTTCAATGGCCAGCGAGAAGTCCGGATCTAAATCCTATCGTGCATCTATGGGACAACGTCAAACGTAAATTACGTCAACGTCCACATCAGCCGAGAAACGTCAACGAACTTCAAGCGGCCGTTTTGGACGAGTGGGCCAACATTCCGCAAGGAAAAATTCGCGACCTTATGACTCTATGAGCAACGCAGTGATTCGGGCTGACTTTTGTGAATTTGGGATGTTATTTCATTCATCATCTGTATTTATTACATTTGAAGCCTGCTTGTCGTAACTGTATTTGTATTTCTTACATGTTCATTCTGCTGATTGCTTTGTTCATTCGTCTTATTTACATTACAATTATTGATACGTCCTTATTCGTGTCCCTGTTTTATTGCACTATGCATTTGCTATAGATAGTAAGAACAAAGCACTTAGCACTTTGAATAAGGCCGAAAGCAGTAAGGACAAAGCTGCAGGAAGTAAGCATCAAGCCACAGTCCGAACGCGGAAAGCGGAAAGCCGCAAGCAGAAAGCATCAAGCTACAAGCAGAATGATGCAAGCAATATATAGGTTAGTAGTGCGTCATTATGACGTCAGATGGCACTGCTGTCCGCTCAAGTAATTCTCCCTCTAATAAATTATAGTCCGACACCTGATTGGCTGTTCAAGTCACACCTCCAATGTCGATGTTGATGGGTAAGATTTCACCCACAAATTATCACAGTATAGGTTAGAAGACACCAAATAGTTTTACTATATACTGTAACCTGGTAACCGAATCCCATCCAATAAGGCCAGTCTCTCCTACTTTCACTATTCGTATGGATGTTGTGGGACCTACTTGTACATTACCTGCAGCCGGTCTGTACTGGTTCTGCATGAATTAAACAATAGGTTCACTTACTCCTAAGAAAGAAAAATCCAACCTCAACATGTCCCCCAATATTGTTTACATTGTTTTGGGCCACGGAAACTCTGTTTACATCACATGACTGACCAACACCCCCACATGTTCGTCAAGTGAAACTGGGTAGTAATGGATCAAGATTGGCAAGCAAACTGTGTCAGTGACCTCAAAACACCCGCACGTTTTTGTTCATACCGGACTACTATTACCCCCTTGACGATTTCGCACCATTTATTATGCTCTAACCTATATTAACTAAATTACATATGTATGTATGGTGTTTGACTTACTAATGTGTTTTATACATACATGTATCCTCATAATTAAATTACATATGTACGTAATTGAAAACAATCACATTTTATAGTAAGTTACACATATGGTAACTTGCACAGGCTGACTGTCAAACTGGCTCGTTACCGATGCAAACCAATCACCATTCAGGACCAGACTAAGGTGGTCCACCACCATTGATTTTCCATAAAAACTAACCCGTTACCACACATTTTGCTATTCTCTGCTATTTTCATTTTTCTTATGGATGTTGTGGGACCTATTTTCCAATAACCTGCACTTATTCTGCTCTGGATCTTGACTAATTAAAATATAGATTTAAATTATTGTTGAAGCTGGGGTCCCATCTAGTAGGTACAACATTTTCTTTATGGAAATTAAATAAGTGTATAATTGCAACTAGTCCACCACTTTTAAAAATTACGAGTGCCAGCCACACAGATATAATTATTTAGTAATCTTTAATGTACTCATAGAGACTCGCGGTGGTACATGTATCAAGCTAAAATGTCATCAGCCAGCAAGCATCAACCCACATATAATTGTAATAAGACGGATAGAACTTAAAATGTCACCAGCCAGCAAGCATCAAGCCAAATATAATTATGGCGTATATTACCTTCTATACAAAAGTAATTATGCTGTGGGCAACATTCCAACATAAGTAGTAATGGGTGCCACTATGGTACGGTTTTTTAACATGTGTTTCTTACATAGACAATTTTACCCTCGCACCGGTTGTCTATGTAAAAAACACATGTTAAAAAACCGTACCATAGGTGGCACCCCTTATTACTCCCATTATCAGGGGTAGAAACTTCTTGTATTACTCTATAGTGGTATAAAACCGTACCATAGTGGCACCCCTGAACTATTTTGTTGATTCGTGAATTTTATCCGGGGGTGGAAACTTCTTGTATTACGCTATAGTGGTATAAAACCGTACCATAGTGGCACCCCTGAACCATTTTGTTGATTCGTGAATTTTATCCGGGGGTGGAAACTTCTTGTATCACGCTATAGTACCACCCTGAACATTTAGGGGGCGTACTGTTTTCCTCCATATAATTTTCAAATATTTTTGACAACTCCAATATTATCAAATACATATGAAAATGTCCTAGAAATAATTTTCATCCACTTCTGACAACTCTAATATTGACATAAGTTAATGAAAATAAATATTGATTGTAAATCAATATATTGGTATTTTTCGATTTATGGGGGAAAAATGAATACGAGATATGTAAAGTTTTAATAATATTTTATTGAACAATAACATATTTACAACATGGAATTATAGACCAGATATGATATTCATATTTGATCTTTACAAAAGTACATGCAATATTATGTTAACATATTTGTAACATGAAGTAATTTTGGAAAATGCAAAGACATGGCATGATGATATTGTTGTGGTTTACAACATTGACACCCGATAGATGTTGAACTTTGTTGAGGTCCTTCGTAGAGTGTTCCAAAGTGATGTTTGAACCAGATCGTTATAGTCCTATCATTCTTGAAGTAATCTGATGAACTGAATGTTTGTTGAATACAGAGACGCAGAGTATTTCCTCTTGCAATCGTATTCAACACAAACACACAGTATTTTCCACATGTTGTACTGAATACACTTTGTAGTCTCTGTTTGTTAAATGTCCATTTCGTAGAATTGTTTGTCAAGAAAGACAATATTTCTTCATGTAGTGGTGGTAATCCATAGGAGTCAAAGTAGATTGCTTCATTCTTCTGGTCGAATACAATGGCTATCCAATGTTTTCCAGGTTGATCAGAATTATCCGTATTGATTATGTATGCTTGGACGTCTAATGGTTTGTGATTTGGTAGCTTGTCTTTTGGGCATACTATTCCATTTAGTCTCTTTAGCCATATTTCTCGATCCAGTATGTGTTGTAATTCGATGGTTTCCATCTTTGGATGTTGATTTCACCAATACGTTACTTTTAGGATTTGTTTTGTTCATAATTGATCAATATTAATAGTCGGTGATCACTTCACGAAGACTATTTATTTCAATCTGGTTATCAAACTCTGAGAACACTATGAAATTGATGACTTTTTCAAGTGCTCTGGCAAACTGGAGCTCAAGTCGTAGATTTCCAGTTCTTATAGGGTGTAGGTGTCCCTCTTCGCTGCCTTGGTCAGGTGTCAAGTCATATCCCCACAAACAATATCCATTTACATATTCATCTCTAGTAATATCAAATGATTTGTTTTGACCTAGTGATGACACAGCTTGATACAAAGACATGTATGATTTAAGATATAATTTATGTTCAAAATCCGGCTCAAATGGACGGTTGAAAATACCATGACCATTACAATTTACATCAATTTTTGATAGATTAAAATGATGAAAATTGAATGGATTTTTTGCGTATTCCCCATTGAAACTAGCATTATCAACCATACCAATGAATATTCGTTTTGGTAATTGTCCCTGAAAAAGATGATCTTCTATTTTTGAGCGCATTCCAGTTGCAATTGTGAATGTTTTGACTTCTACTCTGCGTATAGGAATTTTCATATTCTTTTGAGCTATGAGTCTGTTCATGTCATTGGACACAGCAAGTAATAGCTCAACAGTTCTTACATTGAAACTAACATTTTCAAAATCTATTTCTACATCTGGTGCGTCAGTGCCTCCTATTAAACAAAATTTTGACGATGCTCTATTGAGCCTTATTCTAATTTCAATTACATTGGGTAAATATTTTTCTTCTAAAAATAAATCCAAATGCAATCGTGCTTGAAGTTCGATTACTTTACTCCCAGAAATAAATGAATTCCTCTTATTAAGACCTAAATTTGCACCTGCAATGTCAACAATCTCATATTTACCGGCGGTATCTTTCATCCACATTTCACTAGCAGCTAATTGTGTTGATTTACATTCAGCGTTATATGACAAAAGATTTTCTAAATATGCCCGAAAAGGATATGTATCAGAATTATGTGTTATCAGTTTATTGTTTAGATATAAATCAATGTTACTGAAGATACAATGAAAGAAATTGTTAACTGGCGTAATATTATCATCTGCGTCTAACACAGTATTATCTGTTTTTAAAATTTTCAATTTCAAATACATGTAAGATTGAGATAAATCTGTCCATTTATCTGTTTGTGGTGGTATTACAAATTCTATTGGAGCATTATTGTTGAGACAGGAAATCGGAAAATGTTCAATCCGCTGACTTTCGTGCATAGCAGTCATGGTTGGAGGTACTGATTGAACATCCAACTCAGTCTTACTACATTCACAAGAACCGTTTTGCATCATTTTTTATTTTAGTCAAAAATATCTAAATTTCTGTTAGATATTTTTCTCCTTTTTTTACCAAGACCTTTTTGATTGCTACTTGATTTATGCACCTTAACTCTTCGATGTATTGAACGCGACTGGCGTTTCCGTTTATTTTTCTTTGTTTTTATACCTAATTTCTTCAAAAACGATTTTCCTAGTGAATTCATTGTTTGTTTACCTCGTGAAATAATTACATCCTTTGGATTTTTGTGTTTAAGAAAAATATCTTGAGCTAAACCTATTCCTTGTTTCATTCCTTCATTTTTAAAAGAATTTACCCCAGTTTTTATTATTGGTTTTATAAATGGTGAAACGGTTCTAATTGCAGATTTGAACAAGGATCCTAATCCTGCCCCATACTGTCGTGTAACTCCTCGATATACAGGATGCATTTTCAATCTATTTTTCTTTTCCTAAAATGTATCTTCACCATAGACTTTCCAAGAACAAAATGAACAGGATTGCCAGAATCTCCTCTTATATTTATATGAATTGTATCAAATTCAGATTTTGATATAGGCATATAATGTAAGTTTAAAAATTCATGGTTAATATGTTGACTACCTATATCATTTTCAATTGAATTTGATGTTTTGAATGGTACAACTCTTAAAATCGGAGCTTGAATATGTCCTACAATCGAATATTCAACAATATCAGAGTAAATAAACAAATGATTAAACCCCTCATTTAAATTTGACAAATGTGGAAAAAAATCATTTGCATTACTGTTTGAAAAAAATGTATCGTTTACTAGCTCCGGATCTCCACCTAACTTTAAAAACAATGTAGGGTTAAATTTAATTCCTGTTTTGCGAATTTTATGGAAACTAAATTTTGGACGTTTCATACCCGGAGGATATGAAACGTTAATCGCTTGCTTGTTTTTTTTTTAAATATCGCCAAAAGAATCTTGAATGATATTATCAATTGTTTCCAATACATGAGCTATTGATGAATAGGATCCAGGTTGAAAATTAAAATTGATAATCCATTTAATCGGAGTACCATCTTCACTAAATCTCATTTATATCAAATCTTTTATTTTTTATTTCTGAAACATCCGAGTAGAAAGATAAATCTTTTGTTATAATATTAAATTCTGTTTCGTCTTTGTTAATATTTAAAAACTGTGAAGGAATAATTAATTCCGCTAATGCTATTTCCCAGTTTTCTTTATCGATGCGAACTGTTCGAGGTAATTTAAATTTAAAACAAAATTGTATATTTGATGGATAAATATCCATAGAACTATCACTCAGTAAGGTTACGTAAAATGAATTCATTTTTTACCGTCTGTAAAATCGAAGTCTGTCTGTGGGTTTTTGGTAAATTTTAACCCGGGACTTGTTAAAATGTATCCAAGAGAACTACTTAAAAGAACGAGCCACAATTCGCGATTAGGACTTTGGATACTTAAATGAATGATGGCTGTTGCAACAATTGCATATATTATAACTACTTGAGAAATATATTGAAATTGATTTTTTGGTATTCGTTTACCACAAAATGAAAACTCTTGTTTTTCTATTTTTCCGTTTTCAATTATATCTTGTTCATTCATATTATGTTTGATGTTGAAATCCAGCTATCAAACTTTGACGGATAACCCATCCAATGAACTTTAGTTTCCTTGATTGTTTTATTACCTACACGTCTTGTACGTCGAGCAAGAACTGATTCAATTTCGTATATTTCATCATCTTTTATACCTTGAATTTCCTTTCCGTAAAATGTACCCATTATTTTTTCACCATCAAGATCTTCAATTTTATAAGTTGGTGGTAAACTTTTATTAATGTGAAATATTTTAAATAATTATTTCGTCCAGTTTGGTAGATAACCCTTTTCAAATGTGCGTTTTGTTTTATTAATACGAACTAAATCACCGACATGTAATTTGTTTGTGGCTGGAATAGCTTGTTTCATTCCATACAATGCATGTGTAACCTCAATTTCATTTGAGGTATTGACAGAAATTGGGGTCCTCTTAATACTACGATGGTATGTTCGGTTGTATCCATCAACAATATTTTGTAAAATATCAATATATTTTCTAGTTTGATGATATGTGAAATATTTCCACATACGTGTTTTTAAAGTTCTTTGAAATCGTTCAACTATACTTGCCTTAGTTTCAGGGTTTTCGGTTGTGAAAAAATGAATGTGCTTAGATTTCAAGAAATGTTGAAATTCTTTATTTTTAAATTCCGTTCCTTTATCACTTTGTAAAGACCGTGGCTTTCGTTTTGATGTTTTTAGTATCAAATCAAACGCGTTAATCAATGTTTTCCCCGTTTTGTTAGGAAGGGGTATGACCCATGCATATTTTGAAAATACATCTATTACACACAATAGATATCTTTGATTTATTTCATTTTCACCTGAGAATTGTTGCATATCTGCCAAATCAGCCGGCCATTGTTGATCGATACCTCCTACTATTGTCTTGCGACGTGTAAAACGTCTTTGAATTTGTTTATGAAGTGTATATGTTTTCTGTCTACTCAACCATTCTTGTATATGTTTTAATCTAACATCTGAAAATGTGTTTATTCGTTTAATTGAATCATACAAGTGTTTAGCACTTGTGTAGGCAATTGAACTTTTTGGATCATAATATATTTTCTTTAGTAATGAATTAAGTTTCTTCTCTTTATGCTTTAATAAGGCTCCCATTTTTTAAGATATGTTGAATCAGACTTTCTTTTTATACCAGTTGGGGTGACTGAAATTTTTGATTTTGGTGTTTTACGATGTTTCATTACTGTTTTAGGTGTACTAAATATTGAATCCGACTCAATGTCAGATGTATCCGTTTGATATTTATGCATCCAGTTCCATCGTTGTCTATTGCCAACTACGTCTTGTGGTATATTGAGTTCCTGTAAAGCTGTACTGAATGTCTCCCAACCTCTGGGATTAAATCCTTTTCTTTGACGTAAAGTGTCATTAACTAAATCAATAATATTTGATCCCTTTATAAGTTTTCCTTTATATGTTACTAAACCATTTTCATCCCAATTGATTTTTGGATTATCTTTCAGCATGCTTAAAAGAAGTTCTGCCTTTCTTTGCATTGTTTTTGGTATACTTTGTAAAATCCTATCATTAAGTGGTCTTTTTGTACTTTCATTTAATGTAACATGTTGAGGTTCTAAAACTTTTTTAAATGATTCCTGAAATTTATGTAATGTTTCTCCGTGCTGCTTTACCTTTTCACTTTCCGATAAATCTGTTCTTTCTAAAAGGTTAGATAAATTTTCTTGAAGTTTAGCTGTATTTACAATGTGTGGATCCGGTGAAAGCTGAGGTTTTTTACTTTGTTCTATTTTCCATTTATTCATTTCTTCCAGTAAATGAAAAGTGCCATTTTCCGGACCGACATTATTTAACTAGAGCTCTAATACCTGCTCTGGCACCAACACCAAGTGCACCACATAGAACAGCTTTACCTATTAATGGTAATAATGGAAGTAAAAATGGTAAAAGACCTCCTGTCTGATTTATAATATTTTTATTTTTCTTAATTGAAATTGATTTTGATACAAGTTGTCTGAGATGTTTACGCTTAGGATACAATTTATGTTTCTGATCAGATGTAAGTGTGACATTGCCTTTTAAGAGATTGTGACAACATTCACAAATACACTTAATTATATGATTTGGTGCATTTTTTATTAATTTTTCACGATATTTGTTAGGTTCATTAGCTATAGCCAAAAGCATAGCACCATGTTTTTTAATTAATGGTTTCTTTTTACTGGTTTTATTCTTGACCTTACCCATCTTTATACTAACAATACTTTATATTGAATGATACAAAATTAATTAATAACTGTATTTTATACACCTAAGTAACTTTTAATTTTTACTCTTAATTCTTGATTTTTAAACGCAAAATCTTTTAGATGTTTTATTTCCTTTTCTTTTTGAATAAGTTTGTTTCTGACAGCTTCTTTGGTTTTAGGAGATCTCAAAGGTGTTCTTAACGGTGAAAACCTAGCTATTGGATGTTCATCCAATGCATTATATTCCTGTAACAGTTTTTCATGTTCGTGTGTTGCTTTATTAACAAGTCTAATCCAATTTTCAATTTCAGGGCCATACTTGTACTTCTTTCTTTTTTGAGGCTGTCGCTCAAATGAACCAGAATTACTGGGGAAAGATGCATTGTATGATGATCCAGATTTGTTAGAAGTTGATGTAAATGGTAATTGTGGAGATCTAAAGGAAATTGGCGTCGATGTGAACTGAGGTTTTCCAGTCGATGAGGGTGTATGAAACGGTGATATAGATCTACGCGAATTAACAGGACTAGGATTTGTAGACATACTAGACATTGAAGAAAATCTTGAAGATTCATTTTGCTTTTTAGTTGTTTTCTTTTTAGTTGTTTTCTTTTGAGATTTTTTATTTCGTGTTTTCTTTTGTTTTTTAATTGTTTTCTTTTTAGTTTGGTTTTTGGTTAGTTTTCTATTTTTCACGTTTTTTGTACCTGTCCAACGAAGTAAACTTCTAATAATTACACCACCTAAAAATCCTCCACCACCGGGTTTTAATATTATTTTTTTCTTTGTATCATCATCAACTGTAGGAACCGCTAATTGTTTAACATCTTTTTTATTTTTTTCTATAAAACGCACTGTTTGTTTTGGTAATTTTATTTTATTTTCAACTATATTTTGAGCAACTATTGAAAACCATTTCAATATCTCTTTTAATCCAGATTTCAATATTATTTCTCTTGTAAGTTTATGTTGTTCATCACTCAAATTTCTTAAAGCATGAATAATATTTCCTGATGTGTATGAGAAAGCCATGTTGGTACCTTGATAGAAAGTACAATACTGATATCTATATTACTATATTGGAGAATAAATAGTAGGTCCTCTAACATCCTTATCTGTAATCCAGCGATGAAAAATGTCACTTCTTAAACGAAATTGTTTTTTTAATTCGTGATTGAAAATCAATTAACAAATAACCATGTTCCTGAGAAGTAGCATCATTGTAGGCTGAAATTAAGTGCGGACTTTGCATTTGACGTGATAATGTTTTAATTTGTAACCCATCACGTTCATTTCTAAATAAAATCATGTAACGAGAATTAAGACTTATAGTTCTACTCGATTTATTTTGTTGAAACATATTTTGTGTAATATATATTACACTTGAATTTCTATGATGACCTTTTCTTGTAAACCACAATTTTATTTCTTCTTCATCTTTTTCTCCTAACATATCATCAAATACTACAAGATGTGGAATTGTTACATCGGATACAATTTCATTTTCATCATCTGGGATACCCTCAATAAATTTGAGGAAAATGAAATTTGCTTGCATAATAGTATAACTGTGTTGCCATTCTTTGTAACACCATATGACTTTTTCGGGTACAATATTAAATAAATCTTTGCGATAATCAATAATCTTTTGTACAATTTCAGTTTTTCCACAACCACTTGGACCTGCTATATAAATGTTACAGGGATGTTGAAATAACAAAGACAATAGGTCTTCGTTCTCCATTGTTTACAGTACAAGGTCCAGATGTATAATGATATACTATCATGTGTATAGCAATGTTTTATTTGAAAAGGAATTCTGTTCGAATAGTTTGGGATGGCCCTGAAAAGGGCCGTTTGAGTAAAGGTGCGAGTACAGTTATTTTTATTTTTTAAAAAAGACACGAGTACTGGTACAATTTTAAAAAATAAAAAAGACACGAGTACTGGTACAATCTTTTTTTATATTTTATTTTTATTTTTTTATTTTTTTTCCCCACGAGTACTGGTACTATTTTATTTTCGTGGAATCAAATAATTTTCTTTTTCTGGACGAATGTGTTTACGATGTGCACCAACACCACTTTTATGTGAATGTATTTTTTCGTCAACTGTAACTGTATCACACAGGGCCCTTTCTGCATGTTGACTGATCTGTGCCACTGTTTTCTTGTCCAATTCAAACTTGATAGGTACTTTCAATGGCTTTGTGTTAAATGTCAAGTCCCGATTTTCACACTGTTTCTCTAGTTTCCTTGATAATGTGTCTGTCATACGGTCCAGTTGAACACTATGTCGTGATGCGATGTTCTCTAGTTTCTGTAATATTCTTTCTGTATTGTTGTTCAGTTTCTGTAGTTCTTTCAATATCATGGAATCTTCTTTCTTCTTCTCTAATGGAATGTATACAGGAACAGTTGGCTGCTGTTGTAGTTGTTGTTGTTCTTGTGGTGGCTGGAAGGTTGGTTGATATATTTCATTCATCGTCTCTGCTAATATATCAAAATCTTGAGCGGCAAAATCGTAACTTCTGTTGTCAGCCATAGTATCGAATGTAAATTAATGATTTTATGATCGTCTTTTATACCCATCAGAAGGATTGACCTACTTAGAAATTGATAAAATCAAGTGACCAATCACAGTGTGTCTTACAAAACGATAGCTGCTAACCAATATTCCATTTACAGTACTCTTTTCTCACATTTAATTGAGGGATACTGGGATAACTCTTAATAATTTTAGTTTCTATGTTGACCCAAGCCCCGAAAAAGGAATTTTATGGCTGTATAGATGAAGCAAAGGTTTTAAGATCCTTGTCAAAGTAAATCTGACTATCCTTCCCGTATGTTCTAGAACTTACTAACCTATAAATTTTATTTTTTTCTATCACAGTTATCTTTGGACAAATACCAAACGGTATAAATCTAGAATTGTTTGTTATGTACCCTGTGAAAGGATAATATTGATATTTGGGTGATTTATAAATGTTTACATTTATTAATTAGTGGGTATTCTCCGTTTACTATGCCTATAGTACAATTTTTGAGAAAATCGAAATATTTACATTCTTCGACTTCCGGATGCTGGTCACAATGTTTTATTAGTTGATCCATTTTAGCAGGGTTGTACTCTGAACAATGTAATGCTTTCGCTTCAGAGTTCAGTAGACTAATGATGATCATATGGAATTTGTGGCTTCTTTTATAAACGTCACGATGTAACGATAATGATACAATATACAAAGTTGTTAGGATATAAATTGCAAAGTAATCTTTTCGTAATAATGTGTGGTGGCCCTGAAAAGGGCCGTTTTTGTTTAGAGTGTACACCTGTACAAACTAATATTCAATGGTAGTGCGGCGCCATTTGTTGTTTGATTCTCGAGTTTTAACTCTCAAAACGCCTGTAGTGTCAGGTTTTGCTTCTGTCGTAAAACTCTTTCCGTCCTCCATTTCCATTTCTTTGTAAGCAGGCTTTGGTTGTTCCTTTATTCTCCTCAACAGGTCAGCCGTAACCATTTGCAGCGTTTCTATGTCTTGCTGCATCGACCCTACGACTTCAACCAAATCTGTGATCCTCCTTGCCATCATATTGCTTCGCTCGGTATTCATTTCTTTGAGTGTTCAATGAAACATGTGAAGTATGTGTTAAAAACACATGCTTTTATATCCATCAAACGGATTGACCTACTTTTGGTAGTTTAGTCATTTTTCAGATTTTCGTCCAATCAGAAAGCGTGTTGCAAAACGCGTTTTGTGAACAAAGTTTGTTTACTCAAGCTTGGTTGAAAAACGGATTGAAAATCATCCAATGAGAGGGACAGAATCCTTAACCAATCAAATCCTCTATTTTTTACCCAATGAAATGATGGATGAAATCATTTCAGGATCTAAAGCGTATAGTATTCATTCTATTCATTCTTACATACCAGAATGCAGATCAAGAAATTCTTCCACCGTTTGAGAAACATTGTATTCTCCAGGAAAAATGATGTTAATGAAGAAAAAGAGAGAAATAAAGAATTGTTACAACAATTCTTTGCAAGACGTGGTTATCATTGGCCTTCCAAACAAAAAATTGTTTGGAAAGTTACATTGAATAACTTATATCCTGATCTGTCTGAATTCTATTAGACAGTGATCAAACGGTCCTTTTCAGGACCACTATTTTCCAGAAAGAAACACTTGCATTTTATAAATCATATGAATTAACCATATAAATTATAAAAATGATAAATAACAAAACAAGAAAATACATTTCAACTTGTATTCATTTAACAATATTTTATTGAACAACAATATATTTACAACATATAATACATAGTGTCTATTCAAAATTGTATTAATTTAACAAGACAAATAAATCAATCGAATCTAAAAGTCAATTTTCATCTTCTTGACTGGAACAGCAATTTTCCTCTTCTTGATTTGAACACTCGGTTCATCTTGGCGTTTACGTTTACGATTGTTCACTGATTTCTCTGTGGGCCTAACATCCACTGTGTTAGGCGTGGGTTTCTGGTCACAATCACAAGCCCAATGTGATTTCGATTTACAGATGAAACATCCAGCATACATAACATTTCTTGGCAGCTTCATATGACTCTCTTCGTTGTAATAAAACATGATTTTTCCAACACACAGGTCTTGGGTAATACTAGGAGAATCCAAAAATTGAACTTCATGAGAATATGGATTCGCAAACACATCCATGTACTTTCCTTGTAGCTTCTGGCTACATTTATTAGCCCAATGCTCCGTTGATTGACAAATGTAACATCTGTTAGGTGATATTTCGTCCCCTCCATATTTCTCATCGATGCTGAATTTTGTAAACCTCTTTCCTGTAGAAATCAGGTACTCAGAGTCGCCCGAATAATTGTAAGATGTAAACGATCCAACAAAGTTCCCATTATGTTTTATAGGATAGGTTTTCGGTATGTTGCTGAATTCAACTTCATGAGTAAACGGATTTACATATAAATTCATTTCGCATCCTTTGTGACAATATTTCATACTTTCGAAATAGTCAGCAAAATGTTCCTCGTGTGTTGTAGTTGATGGAAGATCGATCTGTCGCTTGAGAGTCCATGTCGCTTCAGAGTTCAGTAGACTAATGATGACCATATGGAATTTGTGGCTTCTTTTATAGACGTCACGGTTTAACGATAGTATATAAGCTGTTGTAAATTGATTAATACTTTATTATAAAATTCAACATGCCACTTGTACCATACTCGGACACCGAGAGTGAAACCGGAGAGAGTCACAGATGTTAGAAGATTTTATGATCTTATACAAGAAAAAAGTCGAAGATCAAGAAAATTCAGAACTGAATCATCAGTTTTTAAAACAACATTCAAGAAATTTGACGTAGACGAACACCCTCAAAATTTCGTTGGGGTATTATTTGATGATATCGTTCATCAAATCATCGAACGAATTGATGGTGATCCACACGACAAAATCAGGGTAACATTAAATCATCCTGCATTAAAGATGGGGATACCGATTCCATTCTTGAATGTTGAAGATTTGAATGGGAACATATTGTTACAAGAAATAGAAAAAGTTATACAATCGAATATGGATTTTAATTTAAACGATGGTGAGATGACAATCGAAACAACGTTTACCAAAATGCCAACAGGTTCTGGAAGAAAGAAGACGACCTCTGAAATTGATTCTCGAGTTTTCACGAAAAAAAAGAAAACTGTTGTGAAAATTGAAAATTCTAAAGACAATATGTGCTTAGCCAGGGCTATTGTTGTTGGAAAATGTCATGCTGATAGAGAAGTTTCTTCAACATGAAATATGCGATGGAATGTAATTCGACAGATATCACGTCCTTTACAACGTATTGAAGCAGAGAAATTATTGAATGAAGTTGGAATTTCACCACAAAAAGTTTGTGGAATTGAAGAATATAAGAAAATACAACAATATATGTATCCAGAATATGTGATCAAGATTAATGAACAACATGTGAAAACAGAATTGTTGTTTGAATATCCAGAAATTCAGTCATACAGCAAAGTGATACATGTGTTCTATAATCAAGATCATTATGACTGTATTACAAATATTGTTGGATTTCTTGGCTGTCATTACTATTGTGAGATGTGTAATGTTGGTTACCAAAATCGTGAAACACATATATGCCCTACTTCTTGTAAGGCATGTCGTTCCAAAACAAAATGTCATGTGGTAGATTGTATCAAGTGTAAAGATTGCCTTAGGACATTTTATAGTGGAACGTGTTTTGCAAATCACAAACAAATTGAAGGACGACAAAAGAAATCAATTTGTCAACTCATAAAATGTTGCGGCAAATGTGGAGGACAGTTTGCCGATTCCAAGAAGAATCATACATGTAAAGGAAAGAAGAAATGTAAATTTTATAAAGAGATTGTTAATTTTGACCACAAATGTCATATTCAGCAGTATAAAAGCAAAACTGAAGAAGATGATCATGAACCGTTTTTCATATTTTATGATTTCGAATGTCAACAAGACACTGGTGTACACATTCCTAACTATTGTATTGCACACAGAGCTTGTGTGAATGTATCAATGAACCATTAGAATTTAATTGAATGAATGTTGTAGTCGGTTTCCTGAAGGACGAGAAGTAGTATTTGAAGGAAAAAATACTTTGACAGAATTTTGTAATTGGTTGTTTTCAAAACAACATAAAGGTGCTACAGCTATTGCCATAATTTCAAAGCGTATGATGGTCAGTTCATACTTCATCATCTCATTGAAAAGGGGATGTTACAACCGAAGGTAATAATGAACGGTAATAACATCATGGTTATGGAAGCTGGCGGTATACGATTAATTGATTCATATAATTTCATAAATTCAGGATTGGCAAAATTTCCAGAAACCTTTGAATTGAAAGAAATGGCTAAGGGCTATTTTCCACATTGGGCAAATACTGATAAATTTGCCGCTTATGTTGGTCCATACGTTGATGTATCTTATTATAAACCAGATTCAATGGGGATAACTGCTAGGGAAAAGTTTTTATCATGGTATAACGAACGTGTGAAAAACAACGATTGTTTCAATTTCAAACAAGAAATGGAAAAATATTGTCGATCGGATGTAGATATTTTGAGACGTGGTTGTCGAGAATTCAGGAAGGTATTCATGGAATATGGGGGTATAGATCCGTTTCTAGAAGCCAGTACAATCGCTGACGCATGTAACAAAGTTTGGCGTAACAAATATATGCCAAGTAATCAGATCGGAATTATTTCAAGCAGAGATCCCATTACGCAAACACGTCTTATTTGGAATTAATAAATCACTGAACTACTTTCGGCAAGGGAGATAATCAATATCACGCGAACTATTTTCATACGAGCCAAGCGGATTGTTCTGTTTATGATTAGGATATATAGTTTTAAGCTATCTCCTGTGATATATAATGATACATTACTTTGTTCTGTTATGGGTACTAATACATGTTGTTTCAATAGCGTATCTCTGTAACGATATTGTTGTAGATGGAGTTGCAAATAATTTAATAATTATTACGTTCAAATGGTGGCGTAATACTGATAGCACTTCTGTATAACTGTGATTGTCATAAATGGCGCAACAGTCGTGAGGTTAAGGTCGCCGACTTCAATGATTTAATTACCGATTCCCGAAAGGGTCGGGAGTTCAAACCTCGACGTGGTATAAAAAAAAGTTCTCCATATATATTATTTTTGTGATTTTAATATTTTTTAATATTTTCACAATTTTATGATTTTAATAAAAATACCTATAAATTGATAGAAACTTACCAACAATTAAAGTGTTTGTCTTTAAGTAATATATACACAGACAGTTTGCTACTGATGTTTTAAGTTTAAGTAATATATACACAGACAGTTTGTTACTGTTTTTTTAAGTTTGAGGTACTGTCTATACTGTCTATACCATATAATGTTTTACTGTCCCAAAATCTATTTTTTTTGGCTGTCACAATTAATTAATTTTCGGACAGCAAACATTTGTTTATGAATTTGAAATAATTATTGTCCTCCATCTGCTCACAACACTGTTCGAACTGCGCCTGTGGCTACCACGATCAGAATTCACTGGCCATCGGCGTCTATTTATTAAATTATTATTTTGTATTTTATTTGAATTCCGCGTGAACGCTGAATTTTGTGTCAACACCATTTACAGAAAATATTGGTGATTTTCTAAACGAATATCGGAGAAATGCGGCTATATATTTTGTCAATTTTCAACACCATTTACGGAAAAAAGATTACTGATTTATTAAAACAATATCGGCACAACTAAATACGGTGATAGAATTTTTGTCAACTTTTCAACACCATTTCCGGAAAATATTACTGATTTTTCTAAAAACAATATCGGCGAAGGTGTACTGAACTACTCTTTATTTTAAATAACCAGCCGTCTAATAGATCTGTGTATAATCGAGAGTATATCGTTAATTGTCATGTTGTCTCCGACAGTGAGGTGTTGCGGCACACATCAAAACGACACGTCAATTTCAAAACATTGCCTAAGGGTCACAGCTGTGTGGTGCATCAGATCAACACCTCGTCACACACAACTACGCATTATCGATTTTTTCCACACACAAAGCGACGTGTATTTACAACTAGATCTGTGTAATGTGTCGGGTGTAGCCAAAGACCATACATAAATTCGTAATTAGTCACAGATGTAGCCTTAAAATATAATCGATTTCCTTAAATTACGTCCGCATGTTGACAGATATTTCAGAGCAGACGTCATCGTAATTTGCCGTTATTTATTTCCAAAATTAACCATATATTCTGTAAATGGCGTTGAAAGTTGACAATAAATTAAGACCAGATCAGTACGTTAAATCGCTATCGACGACAACTGACGATCCGATGAAAGAGTAATACCGTATTTAAACGTATCCAATGTGTAAATATACATCGTTATTTTTTTTTTTATGACTTTCGTAGTTTTTTACCGAGAAAATTCAAACCGTTTCCAATTATTGGGGAACATAATATCATGATTAGCACATCGTTTCACTAAGCGGGGGCTACTGAGGAAAATGGGATCACACGGTCTATTGTTTACACTGGATTAATGGCGGCCTCCATGAGGTCTCAGGTAAATCTTATTTTTCAATAATACGACTGTGGTTTTCTTCCTTTTAGTGATAACCATGTTCCAGCCGTTAACACTTATTTAGCAACATTACTTAATATGTAGTTAGTCTGACATTCTGCAGAGAAATCTGAATTGGACGGAATCGAGCGTTGTTTAAACTTAGTCCGGTTCATATTCACAGGTCAAAATATGAACTGAAAATGGCGCTTTGTGTGACAGAAATCCGTACGCGGACGAATAAAAAAATATTTTGTTATAAATATCACATACAGCGAAACAGCGGTAGCATCTACTGTTTTAATAATATGCATAACATATTGTAATTAATGTTTAATAGTGATATACTTATGAATAATATACGATACTATGGTTATACTCCAGCACTAATGTTTTTAGGCTGTGTGATTTGCCTCAATATAAACTGGATTAATTAATACTTATATTCATGCGCTTCATGACTACATCATTACATTTAAAATATACAAATATTACTTAAAGGGGTACCGATATGATACATTTTAATAATATAAATATTGAAAATACACATTACAATCGCTTACAACATAAGTTATTGATTGAAAATAGTCACTGCATCGTGACCTATTTGACCGCATTACCTATTGCGCCAACCTCATCAAACCCCCTGTTTACATAGGTAACCGTGGGTTTGGTGAGGTAGGCTCGCTAATACAATGTTTGCGTAATGCGATTAAACGCAAATTTTCAATGAAAGGTATTCGATGGATGCAAAGTATTGCACACGAAAACAATATTGTTATCCAACATGCAAAAAATGGTGGTGAATACCAAATTGGTCCTTATACTGTAGATGGGTTTCACAAAGAATCAAATACTATCTATGAGTTTCTCGGTGATCTGTGGCATGGTTGTCCTAAATGTTACCCAAATCGTAATCTAAAAAAACCGGTAAATGGAGAATCAATGCAAAATTTATATTCTCAAACATTTGAAAGATTGGAATATTTCAGTGTAAGTGGTTACAAAATTCACACTATATGGGAACATGAGTTTGATTTAAAAATGAAAACTGATAAAGAATACAAAAAGTTGATCGAACAATTCTTTTCAAACTGTGATCCGATTGAACCTAGGGAAGGATTGTTTGGTGGACGTTGTAATGCTATAAAAATTAAATATGATATTGAAGAAAATTCAGATGATGAAATCAAATATATTGATATTTGTTCATTGTATCCATTTGTATGTAAACATAAAGAATATCCGATAGGACACCCCGCTATTTTGACAAAAGAAAATATTGATATAGAAAACATCCGACAGTATGAGGGTTTGATAAAATGTAAAGTTCTCCCTCCGGACAATCTATTTCATCCAGTGTTACCAACACATTGTAATAACAAACTCATGTTTCCATTATGTAGAACATGTGCAGAAGAAAGTTCTACAAAGTGTACACATACAATTGAAGAACGAGCTTTGGTTGGTACATGGGTGTCAATAGAATTGTTTAAAGCATTGGACTGTGGTTATACGTTGTTAGACGTGTATGAAGTATGGCATTTTTCGGAAAATCTAATGATTTTTTTTCTCGGTATGTGGACAATTTTCTTAAAATCAAACAAGAAGCAAGTGGTTATCCAGGATGGTGTGTAACAGAAGAAGACAAAGACAAATTTGTTAAGGACTATAAAGAAGCTGAAGGTATTTGTCTTGATCCATCAAACATACAAACAAATACTGGCCGTAGAGCATTTGCCAAGATTATGTTAAATTGTTTATGGGGTAAATTGGCACAACGTGAAATCATGACACAAACGGAATACATCAATAATCCTTCAAAATATTTTGATTTGATTTCAAATCCATGTATAATGGTAAAACACGTAGAAATATTTGATAATGAATGTCCATTCATATTGGTTAACTATGAAACTAGACTTGAACACATTGAATCCCATGCAACATCAAACGTTATAGTGGGATCATATGTAACAGCATATGCAAGACTTGAACTATACAGTGTTTTGGAAAAGTTAAATGAGCGTGTCTTGTATTTCGATACAGACAGTTGTATGTACATACACAAACAGAATTCGTGGAACCCCTCTATAATCAATAGTAGGCTTGGTAAATGGACTGATGAAGAACCAGGAAATAAAATAATAAGTTTTAGGGGATAGGACCAAAGAGTTATGCATATAAGTTGATAACAAAAGCTGGGGAAATGAAATCCAAATGCAAAGTTAAAGGACTGACACTCGATTACAACACAAGTCAAGTAGTGAACTTTGATACGTATGTTCAATGTGCAGAGGACCGAATTACCGAAGTGAAAGTTGTATATGCATGTAAAATCCGGAGACATGCAAACAGAACAGTAACGAGTGAATGTCAAAGCAAGACATTTATGTCTGTGTACACAAAACGTGTCATTGTTGACAATTTCAATACTGTACCATACGGCTATAAAACATTGAGACTTTGATTGAATATACACTGTGTATTACATGTTGTAAATATATTGTTGTTCAATAAAATATTGTTAAATAAACAAGTTTAACTGTAAAAAGCGTGTTTACAACACGCTTTCTGATTGGACGAAAATCTGAAAAAATGACTAAACTATCAAAAGTAGGTCAATCCGTTTGATGGGTATAAAAGACGATCATAAAATCATTAATTTACATTCGATGAGAAGCATTACATTGTTCAAAGTACAACCCTGACTCTACACATCTAGGATGATAACTTTAATATATTTATTTCATGAGTACGTGGTTAGGAATTTAATTCCCTACTATAATTTGAAATTTGAAGCAAGAGAAGCCTCGAATAGCTTCGTATATAACTGGAACAAGTTCGATGATTTGATGAACCATATCATCAGGACACATGTTTCATCGAATACGATGTCGAAGCCTACAGAAAACTGGGATAATGATGAGAGAGCGAGTGTACAACCACAGCAAGAAGACTGGGATGAGGAGATCCGACGAGCTCCGACACCATCATTTGCGATTCCTGGAAAACCCAGCAAAAGGTCTACACACAGATTTCTCTTAACATGTAGAAGCTGTGGATCCAGGGACTGTGGTGGCCATAAAAAATACATTGAAAGAGTGAACAAGTATGATAAACAGCAAACTTGAATTAGACGATCAAGACAAAAGGCCCTTTTCAGGGCCAATACAAATATTTAGAATAGAAAAAACATATAATCAGTTGTACCTATATAAACGTTTTACATTTTGTCATAAGCCATTATCTTCAAGGTATTCGCTCTAGAAACAACAAATATTATACAGTACTTTTAGATAATAAACAATAAAAATGATGGGGCATAATTATGAGTTGTGGTTACAAAACGATGTTTGTCTGATAAAGAAATCCCGAGAAATACCCCGACAAAGAAAGACAATACATGACACATTCAATAGATGTATGGTTGAACAACTTCAATCATTAATTAAAAAAGAAGTAAATGACAATTGTTATGGATGTCAGGTTGAACATCCAAGTCAATTACGACATCAACTGTGCTTATTCACAGATCAAGATGAACAAACAGATTTATTCATATTGACCGCTCTACAGAAATTAGACCCCTATAAAATTATGGAAGAATGGTATCCAATTCTCAAAGATATGACATTGGACGATCAAGAGAAATTTGAAGCATACAGACTGTGGGTACAAATTAAAAACAAAATCCGTTTTAGACCCGATGAATCGTGGTTGGAACAGTTGAAGAATCAAGTCAAACAATCCTGGAAGTAGATTGTTACTGAAGACTATAAAAGTAGGAACGGATTATAACTGATTCATTCTATGAATAGACACAGTTGAAGAAACAATGAATCCTCTGACAGATCTATTAAATCACATAGCAATCAGGAAACCAGTAACAATGAATCCTCTGACAGATCTATTAAATCACATACCATACAGGAAAGCATTGATACTTGCTTTCAAAAAACTAAAAGTATCAATTGAACAATATCTTACACCCAAGATCATCAAGGATGAATTAGAGAAAATATAGATGTTTGAAGAGTTGAAGGAAGCCTTATTAGCAACAACGGGGTTCTCCAAAGATTCAAGGAATAAAGTAGAACAAATAACATTTGAACAATGGAGAAACGAAGTTGTTGAAAATGACAATATTGTGAATTTCTTATTTAACCGATGTAAACCGTACTTATGGAATAGTGTAAAGATTGAAACATTGTCTGGACTAATGCTCCCATTGCTCATGCTTCCTGGACATAGAGACAGTTTCGAACCAATGGACATAGTACAGATTAGTGAGACTGAATCAATGTGTGTATGTTCCCATTGCTCACGCTTCAGGGACAGTGATCACGCTACAGGGACAGAGGCAATTTTTGAACCAATAGAAATAGATCATACCCCTTGAATGTTAAACATACATGTTGTAAATATGTTATTGTTCAATAAAATATTATAAACACTTTACATATCTTGTATTCAATTTTACCATTATATTGAAAAATAAATATTGATTCACAATCAATATTTATTTTCATCAACTTATGTCAATATTAGAGTTGTTAGAAGTGGATGAAAATTATTTTAGGAAATTTTCATATGTATTTGATAATATTGGAGTTATCAAAAATATTTGAAAATTATATACAGGAACAGTACAATCCATTAGGATATCACAAAAACGCGTATACAACGTGCTTTCTGATTGGTCGAAAATCTGAAAATTGACTAAACTATCAAAAGTAGGTCAATCCTTCTGATGTGTATAAAAGTAAAAACATACAGCTATATTTCATTAGTCATTAAACTGTTCAACCAACTACATAAGAATGCAGAAGAACGGGGAATGCTCTATGTGCGGGGAACACTGTTACATAGAGTGTAGAAAATGTTATGCAGTGTTGGACACTCAAGGGGAAGAACACAATTGTCCAGAGCTCGACGAAGGCTTTTTTGAAGAAGAGGACCTTAAAGACCTCGAAATTTGTCCGGCTTGTCAGATAGTCGTCGATTGTATGTGGAGTAAACTGAACACTACATAGTTTACTAAAAGACAACAGCCCTTTTCAGGGCTATACACTTTCTCAAGAAATGAATACCTTACATACTGCTCGTGTTGAATACAAAAAAACGATTAATCTTAGGGTAGTACTATAGCGTAATACAAGAAGTTTACACCCCGGATAAAATTCATGAATCTCCATCAAAATGGTGCAGGGGTGCCACTATGGTACGGTTTTTAACCACTATAGAGTAATACAAGAAGTTTCCACCCCGGATAAAATTCACGAATCAAGAAAATGGTTCAAGGGTGCCACTATGGTACGGTTTTATACCACTATAGCGTAATACAAGAAGTTTCCACCCCCGGATAAAATTCACGAATCAACAAAATAGTTCAGGGGTGCCACTATGGTACGGTTTTATACCACTATAGAGTAATACAAGAAGTTTCTACCCCTGATAATGGGAGTAATAAGGGGTGCCACCTATGGTACGGTTTTTTAACATGTGTTTTTTACATAGACAACCGGTGCAAGGGTAAAATTGTCTATGTAAAAAACACATGTTAAAAAACCGTACGATAGTGGCACCCATTACTACTAACATATATTAGGTATGGCTGTCTTTTTATTTCGTTTTGTTTTTCAGTACCACCAGTTAGACACTATGTGATTAAACCAGTTTAAAATTTAGATGTTTTCCTCCTAGAAATGTCTAAAATAGGTAGGCTCGGCAACATAGCGGCAGAGTCGGGTTGTCTGCACCACTTTACGCCTAAGTAGGTGGCTAAATTGCAAAATTTAGTTTATAATTTCACATTTTCCGTGAAGAGTTTATCTACTTCCGACTTCCCTAATGATCACACTGGACATTTTTTAACCCTTACACCGCTATATTATTTTTTTTATAGTCCGCTGTTTATTTTCTTTTTTCTATTTTTATCACCAAACACATGCTTTGACAGCACTTTAGAATCATTTTCACTGGAAATGATTCTAAAGTGCTGTTAAACCATGTTTTTATTGAGAAATAAGGCTAGATATAAGCAACAGCGGACGACAATTGTCGTGTGTAGCGGGCTAAGGGTTAAAGGTAGATAGCGTATGGAAAATCTTACGCCGTGTCCAATGTCACTGACACTGAATGTCACTGAAATGGGCTGACCATGAGTGGTCATAATTATCACTAATCAAATGAGACCATGCTGTCCATGTTTACTATGATATTCTGACAGCAAATCGCGTGTACATGTACAAGTATAGTCGCGCCGCCAAGAAGTTACTTATTCAGTTTTACGCGCATCTTAGCTGGGTATGCACACAGGCATTCGGCGTGTTTCGGCTTTCATCGGTATAACTCAAAATTATATATATGAACATAATTACAGTAGCGTAACCATTTGTCGGGATTACCCCCGCGTCGGGAATTTTCGTAAACCGCATTTGTCACTATTCACAGAAAATTACACGATATTTTTCCCTGACATTTTTTTGCAGAAGACACTTATCTGTCAAATGGAGTAAGATGTTCGACATCGCCCTTGGTCATGTAAGGTTTTAATCAAATTTGTTAGAATACCTTCAAAATGTTGTATTTCAACTATTCCCACTTTTATCCACTCATAAACATCATTATCCAAAAAGATTTACAAAGCATGCTTCTGTCAGTCTGCGTCACTGGATTCTTTAGCCATTTTGAGAAGTCAATGTCATGTAAACACAGACTGGTAGCTGTCAAATTACCAGAAATAGAGCTTCTCATTATACTGGGGGGGGGGGGGGTCTTATATGAAAAACAATAAAAAACTAACACAGAATTATATTTGATTACACAGATGTAGATATAAACTCTGTGTTTTTAATAGAATTTATTGTTCTGTTGATTATAAAAATGCTCAGAATAATAGTCTACAGTTTGTAGATTGTTATTATCTTGGTGTTGTTATAAATCCTGCCTGTAGTGTGCACCATAATGAATATGGTAAAATAGCATGTACCACAAATGAAAATTAAACGTGATCTGAAAGCATCTTGCATTATGATTATTAGCCGTGTGATAATAGTATTGTCATTTATGACTGGCAAAGGAAATGGTGGAAAATTGTTTACTGTACACTCCTCTGATAATTTAGATAACCATTTTGTACACTGATCCGATGGTGCGCCGCAATACAGGACGAGTATAATCCGACAACAAAAATCCAGACTCTAAGGTCACAGTCTATTTTCTACAAGCGCCTGGATGATACGTTAACAAAATGGACGACATGGAAACAAGCGCGATTTTTAGATAAGTATGGTTTCACATCACTTTTACGATAAGTTTATTGTTTTAAAAAGTTATGAATAATTGTTTTTATATGCGTATAGCTCTAGTAACTGGCCAACGAAGGCTTATTATCCAGAACCTATATATAGGTATATCCACTGTATATATATAAAAAAAGATATATATATAGAGTTATACCGATGAAAGCCGAAACACGCCGAATGCCTGTGGGTATGTACACTGCTCACTAGTCCGACGATTCACATTTGAGATCAGCCAAGTCATGGTGGATTCAGGGGTGGGGGGGGGGGGGGGGGGAGGGGAGGGGGGGCGGGTCCGCGTTACAAGGCACGTTTCATGCCAAGTGCCATGTATTCCATGCATTTTTCGGTCGTTTTCTTATTGTTTCAAAATTTAACCGTTTTCAACAAAAAATCATGTCTAAACATACTGTGACAGTGTCAATATTTTTGCTCCAAAATGCGGCAGAACGCAGGAAATGCGATGTAGATTTCCAAAATTGTCCGGGGGGAATGCCCCCGTACCCCCCTAGCGCTATCCCGAGCTCTGCTCGGTCGACTATTTTGCAATAATGGACATATTATCGAACGAGCTATGTGCTATTATGATGTGCGATAACTCATGAAAAGTATTTTATTTAGAAAATATACGATATTCTCCGTAAATGACATCAAATAGAGAACATATCTCAGTTTTTTAAACATTGTTTTCAATATCGTAGTTTGTGTTGCTTTGTTTTTTTACTGATAGTTCATCCGACGGATGACATGCTGTCATCATTGGCCGTTTTTTTGTGCTGAAAAATCTGCATAAGTCCATGTTTATGGAACACAAAATCTACATAAACTCAAACAATTAATGATAGCTCCAAATAATTATATCTAGCATTACGTAGTTGTACACTGCAACCTGCGCTAATGTTGCCACTATTTGTCAGTTTCTTATTTCAAAATACATGATACTGTACTTGAAATCAAACAGCTAGCTTGAATGATCCTGAGCTGTGCTACAACTCAGACAATCAAAGTACTTGATTGCGAGTTAGCATTGCCAACAAATATTCAGAAACGTTGATAATCTGGGCAAGATTAACGCAGGCGGTTGTGTATTACGCCATATATCAATAATCGTGCTTCCTATTTATGCAATACAAGTAACAAGGTGTATGATCACGTGATACTAACAACAACAACAACAAGTATCGATTCAAAGTACGTATTCTTTTATAGTGTCCTTATTACGTAACGGATTTTGATGAAATATCACGTATCAAACGCGTCTTGTTAAGCTGCATTTGGTGGTCTCTATATTTTCGCCCAAACTTCTGTCGGTTTTGCGAAGAATCGATTTCCGTGTCTCCGACACGGAAATCGATTCTTCGCAAAAACGACATAAGTCTGTGCCAAATTCCCTAGACCACCAAACTCGAAAATCGATTTTTCGCAAAAACGACATAAGTCTATGCCAAACTCCCTAGACCACCAAATGCAGCTCATGAAGACGCGTTTGCTGCTCCATATTCCATCAAAATCCGTTACATATTAAGGAAAATATAAAATAATACTTACTTTGGAGTGGGCGACGTTGTTGTTGTTGTAACCACGTGATCATGCACCTTGAGTAATTTAAGAGAGTTTACTGGATAGACATATAGTGAAGCACATTAGACAACGCTAAAATGTACGGAGCCGCAGGGGACATGGATTTTCTTTATTAATTCGTTCCCACGAAATAACAATTCATTCCCTCAATTTAACAATTCGTTCCCTCGAATTAACAATTCGTTCCCACGATATAACAATTCGTTCCCTCGAATTAACAAGTCGTTCCAACGAAATGACAATTCGTTCCCTCGAATTAAAAAATCGTTCCCACGATATACCAATTCGTTCCCTCGAATTAAAAATTCAGTCGCACTCAATGACAATTCGTTCCGTCAATTTAACAATTCGTTCTCTCGAATTAACAATTCGTTCCCACAATATAACAATTCGTTCCCTCGAATTAACAATTCGTTCCAACGAAATGACAATTCGTTCCCTCGAATTAACAATTCGTTCCCTCGAATTAACAATTCGTTCCCTCGAATTAACAATTCGTTCCCACGATATACCAATTTGTTCCCTCGAATTAACAATTCGTTCCCTCGAAATGACAATTCGTACCGTCAATTTAACAATTCGTTCCCTCGAATTAACAATTCGTTCCCACGATATAACAATACGTTCCCTCGAATTAACAATTCGTTCCAACGAAATGACAATTCGTTCCCTCGAATTAACAATTCGTTCCAACGAAATGACAATTCGTTCCCTCGAATTAACAATTCGTTCCCTCGAATTTACAATTCGTTCCCACGATATACCAATTTGTTCCCTCGAATTAACAATTCGTTCCCTCGAAATGACAATTCGTACCGTCAATTTAACAATTCGTTCCCTCGAATTAACAATTCGTTCCCACGATATAACAATACGTTCCCTCGAATTAACAATTCGTTCCAACGAAATGACAATTCGTTCCCTCGAATTAACAATTCGTTCCCACGATATAACAACTCGTTCCCTCAATTTAACAATTCGTTCCCTCGAATTAACAATTCGTTCCCACGATATAACAATTCGTTCCCACGAATTAACAATTCGTTCCCGTGGGAACGAATTGTTATTTCGTGCGAACGAAATGTTAAATTTAGGTAACGAATTGTTAATTCGTGGGAACGAATTGTTAAATTGAGGGAACGAATTGTTATTTTGCGGTAACGAATTAATAAAAAGAAAAATATTCCACGTCCCCTGCGGTGCGGTGTTCCCACGATATACCAATTCGTTCCCTCGAATTAAAAATTCGGTCGCACTCAATGACAATTCGTTCCGTCAATTTAACAATTCGTTCTCTCGAATTAACAATTCGTTCCCACAATATAACAATTCGTTCCCTCGAATTAACAATTCGTTCCAACGAAATGACAATTCGTTCCCTCGAATTAACAATTCGTTCCCTCGAATTAATAATTCGTTCCCACTATATACCAATTTGTTCCCTCGAATTAACAATTCGTTCCCTCGAAATGACAATTCGTACCGTCAATTTAACAATTCGTTCCCTCGAATTAACAATTCGTTCCCACGATATAACAATACGTTCCCTCGAATTAACAATTCGTTCCAACGAAATGACAATTCGTTCCCTCGAATTAACAATTCGTTCCCACGATATAACAATTCGTTCCCACGAATTAACAATTCGTTCCCGTGGGAACGAATTGTTATTTCGTGCGAACGAAATGTTAAATTTAGGTAACGAATTGTTAATTCGTGGGAACGAATTGTTAAATTGAGGGAACGAATTGTTATTTTGCGGTAACGAATTAATAAAAAGAAAAATATTCCACGTCCCCTGCGGTGCTCCGTAAAAATGCAATTTAGTAACTGTAATATATGGAAAATCCAAGATGGCCACCAAATATAACACTTTTACGTACATTGTACATATAGTACCGTTCGAACGACATATCAATGCAAATAAGTATACTGATCCTGGATTTGTTGACACAGTGAACTTTTTCTCTAACTTTGATATGTACCTAGGACATTGAATCAATAGCAAAGTCCAATATGGCCGCCAAATATAATACCATAGAATGAAAATCGTACATGTAATAATTAAAGTAAACAACTGCATTTGGATACTGTATGCAAGTGTGTATACTAATGTTTGATTTAACCCTTTGAACCCGAAAGCCCGCTATAGCGGTTTATGCAAACAGTGCAGATCCAAGATGAGCCGGCTCGTAACGAGCCGTCTTATCAGGATCTGCACTTTTTGCAAGTAATTTTCATATTTCTTAGAACAAAATCACCCCCTTTTCATAAATGGACGAATCTGAAAATCATTTTGTGACCATTGGATTGGATTCCAGTTCCTTAGGGTTGAAAGGGTTAAGTACACACAGAGTAGTTCACTAACAGCTATTTAATTTAGATAATCGTATTTGTACGTTCGATATTGATTACTACGGAGCCCCGCAGGGAACGTAGAAATATGTTTTTATTAATTTGTTCCAACGAAATAACAATTAGTTCCCTCAATTTAACAATTCGTTGCCACGAATTAACAATTCGTTCACTCAATTCAATAATATTGAAATTATGGCTTGATAGAGAAACTCGTACAATATTTTCGACGCATATAACCACGGACGGACGTGCGGACGGACGTACAGACGAGCAAGACGTGAACAGAATGTGGCCATAGCTATGGCTGTCATGGTCGAGACGAATACCAGTGGATTTATTTTCGCAGCATGGTAAATGACCATCAGTGGAGTGTACATGTATGTAACACTAAGACCGTAACATGTAACATACGTACGCACAGACGGACGGACAGTGGTAACGTTATATGCGTCCTTCACAATCTGTGAGAAAGTGAGGGGCGTACCCATCGTTAACCCTTAGACCGCTACACACACTAATTATCGTCTGCTGTTGCTTGTATATATTGTCTTATTTCTCAATAAAAACATTGTTTGACAGCACTTCAGAATCATTTCCAATTGTTATCAAAGCATGTTGTAAATTATTCGATCTAAAGTGCTGTCAAAGCATGTTTTGATGATAAAAATGGAAAATAGAAAATAAACAGCAGACGACAAAAATTAAGATTAGCGATGTAAGGGTTAAATTACTTTAACATGTATGCACCGGTTCCATACACATATATGTAGCACCAATACAAAACCGGTTGCTACGCTCTGATTATGTCTCTGTCATGTTATGCCATCCTAACACCAAGCCGACTGCCTGTGAATATATCCACATTGATGTCCGAATTGCGATCAATATATGCTCTGGTGGCTATACTGTATGGAACACAAAATCTACATAAACACAAATAATTAATGCTACCACTAAATAATTAGAGCTAGCTTTAACTATTTAGAGCTAGCTCGAATTGATTTAAAGCTGGCTATAATAAATTTGGAGCTAGCTCCATGTCATTTGAAGAGCTCTCTAATTCATTTGGAACTAGCTCTAAATCGAGTAATGATATATCAAATTGATTTGTAGAGATCATTATATAACTTGGTTTGAAGAGCTCTACAATTTATTTGGAGCTAGCTATAAAACGTTTGAAGCAAGCTCGAATTGATTTACAGCTAGCTATAATTCATTTGCAACTGGCTCCATTTCATTTGTAGAGCCATCTAATTCATTTGGAGCTAGCTCTAAATCAAATCGAGCTAGCTCTAAATCAATGAATGCTCTCTCAAATTGATTTGAAGAGAGCATTATATAACTTGATTGGAAGAGATCTACAATTGATTTGATGCTAGCTCCAAATCCGACTCCACGAGCGAAATGGAGAAAAAACAATAAGCGCTCCCTTCCAGCAGTTTTAAAATTGTTGTACGAATGGGGTTGCACGAGTTACCCAAATATACCCAAACCTTCATGTACGAGGTACGAGGGTGATACAAATACGTGGACTTTTGCTCACAGTAAGAGCCGTCTATCAAAGTAGATCGACGTCCGTTATGAAACGTTTCAGACGACATTGACAGAACATTTGCAGATGAGTAAGGTATATGTCCGATGATTTCTCAGGTTACTAACTGCTACAGAAATACATGTAGAATGATGAAGGTAGTCTCAACATTGCTCAACGTCAATTGAATATTTCTCCCTCAAAGTATACTTTGCTACTAAAGTATACTTTGCAATGTTGATGAAATAGGCTACTGGTCTGGATATTCACTGGTAGCAAAACACATAAACCCCATCTCTCCAGGCACAGCCACATATGTGCGATATGCAATCATGATCAGTGATTAGATAACTGAGACATAATCAAGGTGCATGATCACGTGGCTACAACAACAACAACAATGGCTGAAAGTGTAGAAAGCGCGCCCACTCCAAAATAAATATTATTTGATATTTCCTTAATAGGCAACGGATTTTGATGAAATATGACGCAGCAAACGCGTCTTCATTGTGTGGTCCTGTGAGTTCGGCACATACTTATGTCGTTTTTGCGAAGAATCGATTTCCGTGTCAGTAGACATCGATTCTTCGCAAACACGATAGACATTTGGGCCAATGTACCGAGACCACCAAATGCAGCTTAACGAGACGCGTTTGATGCGCCATATTTCACCAAAATCCGTTACATAATAATGACAAAATAAAAGAATACGTACTTTGAATCGGATGGGCTTCTGGAAGTTTCAGTACTAGTTGTTGTTGTTGTTGTAACCACGTGATCATACAACTTGATAATTAATGAGACTCAATCACGATAGTCTCTCTTTATTATATAATAAGATTTAAATCCGTTCACGAATAGAGTGTTTTGTTATTATTTAGCGCCAATTTAAATTTATGTTAAACAATTCCTCAACACTGCAAAGGGTTGAGGAAGTTTTTAACATAAATTGCAAGGCCTTGTTTGTTTTTACCGGATATGTAAGTAGGTTTTGGCCATCCGGGTGTACGCTTAACAGAGAAAAACAATCGCATGGCCTAATGCTATATCAGTCGATTCCCCATGGAACTACATGTATGTGCTTTATTCTTCGTCTTTTTCTGTCAAAATGTGCTTATTTGTAGTAGTAGTAGCAGTGAGCGAGGGAATCATAGTGAAATGCAATGTAAACGTATAGGGTCTGAGGAAACCCGCTTTACGCTCTGGTTAAAAAGCGCCCCGTACATTGACCATAAGCCCCCTTTTCGCAGGGACTGGTGAGATGAATGGACGGACGTCCTGACGGATCAAGAACGATAACTCTCACATACCCTCTAGACTCGAGTTACCGGGTTACCGGCCCAATTTACGTTTACATTGTATTTCACTATGATTCCCTCCCTCCTTCCTGTGCCATCAGGCCATGTAGTACCATTAATGAACGAACTCCATCACTACTACTATTCTTATTATATGATATACTAATGATATTGTATATTGTAGATAAAGTATATGTTGAATATAATCATAAATGTTATTGTTAATGAAGATTTTGGTAGATTTGGGTTGATTTGGGAAAATCGTGCTGCCGGAGCTGGGTCTGCCATACTTCCGCGGGTAAATTAGGTGCGCACGCGTAATGAAATCATTCAGGGAGACATCGTTTTCATAGTTTCAAGCGATTTAGTGCTAGCTCTAAATCAATAATAGCTAGCTCCAAATAAGATAATTTAAGAGATGTTTAAATGAATTATAGCTAGCTCCAAATCATTATACAGTAAGGGAGTTATTCAAATGAATTGGAGCTAGCTCGAAATGAATTAGAGCTATCTCCCAATGATTTAGTGAGCTCTTCAAATGTAATATAGCTAGCTCGAGATTAGAAACAAAATTGCTACCCGCTCCATACCCAAGGGGCATGATCACGTGGTTACAACAACAACAATGTCGCCCACTCCAAAGTAAGTATTAAAAAACAACAGAAGTTTGGTCGAAAATACAGAGACCACCAAATGCAGCTTAACAAGAAGCGTTTGATGCGCAATATTTGATCAAAATCAGTTACGTAATAAGGACACTATAAAATAATACGTACTTTGAATCGGTACTTGTTGTTGTTGTTAGTACACCTTAATACCTCTCGCGAGGGTAGCAATTTAACCCCATCTCTTCAATGTAACACATGGAAGAGTGATTTTTTGCAATCGGGTATCCGGCGTATTTGATATGTTAGCGATATAAAACTGTCCAAGCTGTAACAATAAATTATTAATAAAGAACATACACATGCCGTAGACATTGGTTATTTTACCATGTCAATGTGTTTATCTGACACTTACATGTATATCTTGTAAATTTGAAAGCTTCATTTCGTAGCATGTTGAATGTTGTACAACTAGAGAAAAGATGGCTTCCATGGGAAAATTATTTCCCTTTTCTATTAGTATTGGCTAATTTACTAGTTCTACATCAAAGATTGTTTGTTTAAAGTAAAAAATATATACAGTTTACTAAATTTTGACCTACATGCAACAGGTTTGCCTATGCACTTCGGTTGCTCACATTTTTTTGAATGTGTCAAATTGTAGCCGTAGATAACATATCGGAGGCGAATTATTGAGGTTAGCTCGAGATGAATTAGAGCGAGCATTAAAATGAATTAATTTATAGCTAGCTTTAAACTATTTGGAGAGAGATTAAAAAGACATACATGTATGTTTAATGTTCTCTTAAAATCAATTTAAGCTAGCTCTATATCATTTGGAGATAGCTCCAATTCATTTGAAGAGCTCTCTAGATCATTTAGAGCTAGCTCCAATTCATTTCTAGCACTAAATTACTTAGAGAGAGAGTATGAATTATATTTAGGCGTTTAGAGCTAGCTCGAATTGATTTATAGAGATAACTTCAAATGAATTAGAGAGATCTTCCAATGAATTTGGGCTAGCTCCAAATGTATTATAGCTATCTTTAAATCAATTCGAGCTAACTCTAAATATTTAAAGCTGCCTCTAATTATTTAGAACTAGCATTAATTATTTGAGTTTGTGTAGATTTGGCGTTCCATAATACTGGGCGTAGATGTTTGTCAGTTAATATGCTAGCATTTCAAGCCTATGTCCAGTTATCTGCAGCCGATTTCACCAACATTGCAAAGTATACTTTTCTAGCAAAGTATACTTTGAGGGAGTAATCATTTATTTTTCCTGAAATGCATTATTTCATATACATGTAGAACTAACCACTGCATGTAGTTGATGATTAAAAGTATGCAGAATTATTATACTGAATTTATTACATTATCACAGCCAAAATGGCTGTGATAATGTAATAAATTCAGTATATTTTGGCTGTGATAATGTAATAAATTCAGTATAATAAAAATTAATAAATTTATCCTAAAATTGAAAAATTCTCCCTCAAAGTATACTTTGCTACATAAGTATACTTTGCAATGTTGATGAAATAGGCCACTGGTTTACATGTCTAGATGATCGAAGGACACAAATATTTACTCCACTGACGCTCACGTTGCGTCTGGAGATAACGCACGCGACGAGCCAAAATACGGGGACAAGACGCAAAACAAATATGGCTTATCGAGCTGCTGGCCTGCTGAGTGACTGGGCATCAGATAGGGGAACCCAAACACAGTTGCCGTCGGAAAGGATAATTGTAAATCATGTGCGTATATCAACATCTGTTCGGTTGTTTCGGCTTTCTTTGGTATTGCTTTTAACAATATATAGAAGGGGCCCAGCTCAGGTCGGATACGACCTCGTATCGTAACAAATTCGGCACTTGTATTAACCCTTTCACCCCTAAGTAACTGGAATGGATTTTGATATGTTAATGTTTGCAACCAATCCAATCGTCACAAAATGATTTTCAGACTAGTCCATTTATGAAAAGGGGGTGTTTTTGCGAGCCGGCTCATCTAGATCTACACTGTTTGCCAATACGACTATACAGGCCTGTGGTGTTGAAAGGGTTAACGCTAAAATAAATAATATGGTGGAAAATTCAAATGTCCATTTCAGAATGGTCGTCGTCTTACTGAAATGCATAGAACATACACAGACATTATTGAGTTAGTTACACGAGGTCGTGTCTGACGTGAGCTGGTGGAACCCTTGTATAGTTTGTATAGTAATACCAAAGAAAACCGAAGCAATCCGGGGGCCGTTTCACTAAACTTCTTACAACTAAAATGTTCGTAAGTGCAAACTTATGATAGTCTGCAAATTTCACATTAACAATGATTTCTTGTAAACAATTATTGGATTTACATTTATTGAGCATAGGCTGCATATGCAGCCTATGCTCAATAAATGTAAATCCATCAATTGACATTTCCAGACAATTCCAAATTTGCACTTACGAACATTTTAGTCGTAAGAAGTTTAGTGAAACGGGCCCCCGGTGTTTACTTACTTTTTTTAAATCGAAATATTTCGGCTATGGTATGTATGTTCCCCGTTACTGATCATGTCCCACTCTAGATTTACTTTCATCTAAGATGGTATCGTACAAGAATCCATCGAGAAATGCTGGACACTTCCATCGGGGTATATAGGGGTCAGCTTGTGTGTCGGTCGGTCTGTCTGTCGGTTTGTTGGAAATTTCGTTTTCGCTCTATATCATCTAAACCGACCCCAGTATTTAGTCAAAACGGACACGTAATTTGTAAAAACGGCCCCGATATCGATACCTGATATTGGTGTTATTAAAAGTATTTATACAATATGTTAAGACAGTTCTAGAGTAGTGTGTATTATATTAGAACGTGTTTTTATTGCTACATTTAGTGAACGATGTTGTTGTTCGCCGTATTCCTCCATAGAGTATGATGCGTTCACCGTGTTTATTCACACTAAATTCCAGCTACCAAATTATTAAAACCAGTGTAAACCCAGATATTAACGTCACAAGTTATTTTTCCCAGTGTCTATATTGTTCACGAAGCCGTATGTGACGCACTCTCATGGAAGCACGTCATCAAGTGTTCCGCCTTGAAACGGTCAGTGCACGTGTCCCGTTAAACCTGACCATTCGTATGCAGCTGAACAATCCTGCGGACCTTGATATCATGTTGATAATTATGTGGCTGTGATTGGAGGGCTTATGGGGCTTATGGGGCTTATGGGATTTGTAACCAGTTTAGCTCAAGTAGCACACTCCTGTAACACTGTATATTGCTTGTTAGAAGCGTGACGGGGTGTTTCATTGATGGAATGGCGAACAGTGTATATCTGGATCTGCACTGGTCGCAAAACCCGTAAACCCCATGTCTAGTCGCAGCCACATATAATGACCCACAGAGAGAGGAGCAATCAAACAGCGTCTGTGTCAAGGTGTATGATCACGTGGTACTAACAACAACAACAAGTACCGATTCAAAGTACGTATTCTTTTTATAGTGTCCTTATTACGTAACGGATTGTGATGTAATATGGCGCATCAAACGCGTCTTGTTAAGCTGCATTGTGGTGGTCGTTTTGCGAAGAATCGATTTCTAATTCGCAAAAACGACATAAGTCTGTGCCAAACTCCCTAGACCACCAAATGCAGCTTATTAAGACGCGTTGTCGCGCCATATTTCATCAAAATCCGTTGCATATTAAGGAAAATATCAAATAATACTTACTTTGGAGTGGGCGACGTTGTTGTTGTTGAAACCACGTGATCATGCACCGTGTGTGTTTGTTGCAGATTATCCTTGGTGTGTTTATGTACATACGGCAAATGATCATTGGTGTATTTATACGGCAAATTATCCTTGGTGTATGCAAAGGACAAATTATCCTTGGTATGTTTATGTACATATGGCAAATTATCCGTGGTATGTTTATGTACATATGGCAAATTATCCGTGGTATGTTTATGTACATACGGAACCAGCGACCCGTTTCATTAAGTTCGTACGATTAAAGGTACATGCCCACTCAGTAGGCACAAATTGTTCTTTATAGGAATTCAATAAATGTATAATTGTGTCACTATTCCACCAGTTCTAAATATTACCAGTGCCCGTGATACAGATATAATCATTTAGTAATATTTATTTTACTGATAGTGACTCGCGGTGGTATCAGGCTATTTTCATATGCAAACGAGGCATGATATTTTTTAATTATTTATAATAATTAATTGCGTCACCTGAAAAAATAATATTTTAGACAGATTATAAAGTATGATCATTGCTCATCAAATAATAAATACATAGCATAAATAGTGTTATCGCCCCTGATATCAGTGTGGAAATTTTCGTCTGATATAAAATGTATAATAATGGCAATTAATACGTGGGGTAATGGTGAATGAATGTTTATTTCGCCAGAATATGTCTCAAATGATGTCTCTGATATAAAGAACAGTGTGTGCCTACTGAGTGGGCATGTACCTTTAAGAAGTTCGAAAGTGCAATCTAAATTGTATAACAAGTTCGCCTAACAGCCGATTTTAGGAATTGTTTTTTGGATACTATGATACTTTTAATATATGTGTCTGTGGCTGGAGAAATGGGACTTTTGGGAATTTGCGACCATTGTAGCTCCTGATGGTATAGTGCACTCCTGCAGCAAGATAAGAACCCATACTATTTGCTAAAAGCATGACGGTGGACCCGTGGTTCCTTGATGGAATGGCGAACGGTGTAGATCCTGATCAGGCTGTGCGGATGCACAGGCTGATCTGGATCTTCACTGGTCGCAAAACCAATAAAACCCATTTTTTCCAGTCACAGCCACATATGATGACCAGTCACACAGATGTAAGACTTGGACCTACGAGCCAGTAAATTGCCCATTCAAAACTTTTATCCCACCCTTCCATTTCTGTATACGATACAGAGTCTAGTCTAACAGTGTGTGGGTATGGCAACTTTTTTTCTAATGGGCAATTTATTAGGCCCTACGTCTGAGTTTTATGGAAGCGTCCTGGTGCCAATACTAAAATATTGTTATCTCCTAATTTACTAACTCCCAATTAGGAGATAGTTTCTCCTAATTAGGACTTACTATCTCCTAATTAGGACTTACTATCTCCTAATTAGGAGATATAGTCTCCTAATTAGGACTTACTATCTACTAATTAGGACTTGAAGTTACTATATGTGTCAATGCTAAACAAATGATTTATCTCGATACTAACTCCTAATTATGTATATTATGAGTCCTAATTAGAAGATACGACTTAGTATTCCCTCATAGAGTTTTCTTTTTTCCGAATCTGCAAACTCGGTAGACCCAGCTAGTGTTCTCATGGCGAATCACATGTAATCCAATGTATGTTGATCTCCACATAGAAGACTATCATTCAATGGGCAAGTCTAAACTGTTATATCTGAACGGACGATACGGGGTCGCATTCCTGGCGTATCTAGCTCCACGTTCGTAGATTCGTAATTATGTTGCACGGAAGAGTTAAAGTATCAGGGGCCCGTTTCACTAAACTTCGTACGACTAAAATATTCGAAAGTGGAAATTTAGGATCGTCTGGAAATTTCAATTGATGGATGTACATTTATTGAGCATATGCAGCCTATTTATTATATGCTCAATATAAATGTAAATCCAATGTGAAATGTGCACAGATTATCATAATTTTGCACTTACGAACATGTTATTGTACGAAGTTTAGTGATACGGGCCCAGGAACTATACGTTGTTCAAACAGTCAAAACGCCTCGTTTTGTCCTGACGAGTAACATATTAGACACGCCGTGTGATTTTGAACCGAAGAAGATGTGCAATTGTTCATGAAATATATTGTACATTACGTCGAAAGATACATATTTTAATAGCATTTGCTATGAATTTCGTTAACTTTCGACGTCATTTATCGTGAATGTTGTAAGTATTTGTCATGAGATGTCATGAGATGTTCTTTGTTACAAAATCACATGGGTTGTCTCATATGTGGTTGTGACTTGAGGAACTTGATGGAGCGTCTCGCATTTGCGACCAGCATTCACGTTTGATCGGGTCTGCATTGTTTGCCATTCAGTCAGCAGGGGCGGGTCTACATGGGGGGGTGCAACTAGACCTTCGCAACTAGACAGCAAAGTTCACCAAATGCTGGATCCGCCCCTGGTCAGTGGAAGACCTGTCATACTTTTATCAAACAGCACAGGTCCTTATCAGGCAGCAGAATGAGGGGTCGTAGCTAGTTATCTCCCGTTGAATTTATTTATAGACATCCGGTCCACATTGTGTAGTTTATGGTAGTGATTTCGACTAGTGTTGATCCAGATCATCCTACATATCTGCGCAATCTGATCCGGGACTGCAGTATTTGCCAGATTCATATGTTCACACTTATTAATGTGCAGTCTGATCTGCCTGGGCCTACTCTGTTCCCAAAACTCAATTTGTATGCTATTCAATATAGGAATGAATGGCCCTTTTGTGGAATTTATCGGGGTATAAACTTGGAAAAGTCGCGGGAATACTGGACGAAGGCCGGAAGGCCTCGTCCAGTATTCCCGCGACTTTTCCAAGTTTATATCCCCGATAAATTCCACAAAAAGGCCATTCATTCCTTATAATTCCAGAAATAAACGCTGAAATACAGCATAGGACCTGGGGGCCGTTTCACTACTAAACTTCGTAAGATAAGACTAAAAAGTGCAAAACTATGAGTCTGTAAATTTCACACTAAAAAAGTTTTCTTGTAAAAGATTATTGGATTTACATTTATTGAACATATGCAGCCTATGCTCAATAAATGTAAATCCATTAATTGAAATTTTCAGACGATCCTAAATTTGAACATTTTAGTCGTACGAAGTTTAGTGAAACGGGCCCCGGGTCTCTATAAAGAAAATTGCAAAAGGAAATAACTAGCTACGATCCATAATTGTGCTAGCAGATAATTATGAACTACACTGGCTACAAGTTTCACAGAGATTCCATTTCTCCATCCGCAGTCGCTAATAAGTAAGGCGATAATGTGGCTGAATGGTGAACAGTATGGCCTGACCAGTTGATGGGCATAGCCACAAATTATATAATGCATATATATACATATATACTGATTTTGTCAAACACGTGCAGATGTATGACTGTACATATGAGACGGTGAAGTGCATGCCCAAGATGTGTAAAAGTAGTCCCGTAAAAATAAATCCAGGTGTTCTATGTCCAATAAGCATCTGACATATAACGCTGTACAAATCTGCTATTCAAAAATACTTGAACAATTGGCCACGTGATGTTGAAGTGTTGGGGCCGGAGAAAACTTCCTGAAACTAGGGTGGTTCGGGACGAATTAATTTGTTTTTGCTGTTTTAGTTGCTTTAAACCCAGTGCAGACATGTTGAAGGTTATGTTAAAGTATGTTCGACAACAACACATTGTGTATAATGAAATTATCAGATAGTGGACTGCTCGATCAGTGAAACCCGAGTGTGTCTTGACATGGAGTTGACTACGTGCACACGCACGCTGGCTTGTTTTTGCTGTAGATAGCCGGATCAAAGTCTCAGCTAGAAGTGCCAGTATGAGACCCATTCACCAGTCACTGACCGATCATGGCCGTGATCGAGTGAAGGTCTATGGTACGATTACATGGCTGTCGCTAGATAAACTTGACATACGGCATTTGCGATCAGTGTATGCCCAGACCAGCCTGCGCATCCGCGCAGTCTGGCCAGGGCCTACAACTGTTCGCCACACAGTCAGGAAAACAGTGTGCATGTTCCCAACAAACAATAAAACTCATTTCTGAACTGCGCGAGTGCACTTGCATTCCACGAGCCAGACAACTTGAAGCTATGGATGTCATAAGACCAAATTCTCCAGTCAATATTACTTATTATTCAGTAGCCGTTTGTTTGTCACTGTTTGTCACTGTGACAAATGAGCAGAGTGAAAGCAAAGTCGACATTTCGTGACTGGAAAGTTTCGATATCGTGAACATGTTTGTAGTGATCGCCTTCGTCTTCGACAGTTCTCGAATTCGGGCCGAAGTGGCGAAGGTACGAAGGTTCGGTTTGTTGACTGGGACCCAGCTAGAGATGCAAAGCAAATTAATGTGTACACGAAACGGAATCAATATTTTAAAAGCATCTTAATGCACTAGCTGTGTCTCAAATGAAGTTTCAGAAATATTGAAGGATAATGCACCTATTAATGCTGTTTGTTGTGACAAGGGTAGCTCCTGATCAAATAGCACACTCCCGTAGCATAATACCGATATATATTGCTTATTCAAATGATGGTACAACCCAGAATACAAAAAAAATGAATTTAACTGATAAATTGAGCACAAAACTGTGAAAACTATAGAGAAATGTATATGTAGAGTTTTAGATACAAAGCAAGACAGACCAGGATAAGTTGACACAGTGCACTATTTTCTTGGTCGTACTCGCCGTTTAGGCGTAGCACGATCAATGGCTGCCTCATAGCAATTTGCGTGACACATTAATATGCTATATCAAGGGAGATAACATATATCCACGGGTATGGTAGATCATCGAGCCAATACCAACCATACACTCAAAGCAACAACAACAACGAAGCATAACTGGTGTTTCATTGGTGGAATGGCGAACAGTGTAGACCATGTCCTGATCTGGATCTATGAGCCCCATTTCTCCAGTCACAGCCAACTCCAGGGGGGGGGGGGGGCCAGGGGGGGGGGGGGGGGTGGAGGGGGGGGGCGTTTCACATCTCTCCAATCACAGTCACATAGTCAATGTGTATGATCACGTGGTACTAACAACAGCAACAACAAGTACTGAAACTTCCAGAATCCATCTGATTCAAAGTGCGTATTCTTTTATATTGTCCTTATTAATTAATGGATTTTGATGAAATATGGCCATCAAACGCACCTTGTGAAGCTGCATTTGGTGGTCTCTGTATTTTCGCCCAAACTTCTGTCGTTTTTGCGAAGAATCGATTTCCGTGTATACCGACACAATCGATTTCCGGCCGTCTCTACCGACACGGAAATCGTTTCTTCGCAAAAACGACAGAAGTCTGTGCCGAACTCCCTGGACCACCAAATGCAGCTCTTGAAGACGCGTTTGCTGCGCCATATATTTCATCAAAATCCGTAAAATATAAAATAATATTTACTTTGGAGTGGACGCCGTTTTTGTTGTTGTAACCACGTAATCATGCACCTTGATAGTATATAATATGATCCTCTGATGTGATTAGCCATGTCAGTTCCAAATTGACTATCCCGGCCACGCCAGTGGCTATAAATAGAATGTTCACACCTCTGTCTCACTGTTTATCTCACCTGTGTATACACGTGTGCTATATTTCGTGAAAGGTCAATGTCATGCTATGTCCACGCTGGTGATCATGCGGAATGGCCGTGATCTATTTATAACCTGGAGATTTTCCAGTGTCACGCCTGAGAGAACACGAATACTATGGACAAAGCCGTGATCATGCGGCAGGCGCGTGATCTATATTTAGCTTTGGAGATTTTCCCCTATGCTTATTCGATGTAAACAAACAGTACATGCTAGTGGAGCCGTACACAAGTTTGTATTCGCGCTGTCTTGCATCACACGGGGTTAAAATACATTCTGCAAACAGGAAATCGAATGAAAAGCAAACGATACATGGATATAGTGGAACAAAAACGTCCACCGAACATAGCCAGGATTTTACAACATAATAAAAGGTACGTGTTTTACTTTTTCCTTTGTTATTTCCTTTGTTATAATTATTCTCACATGTGCTAGTGATGACATGTGCTATTTATACACATGGACATCCAGTACTCGTTTGATTTGTCCAGTATTACTTGACCACTGACTGTACAATGCAGATACGCATGCATGTCTTATTTCTTTATGTTGCAATGCATGTTATGAGCAGATCGTGAGCACAATTAAAAGAACGATGCATTTAGGTTGTCTTAAATTAGATGTGCATACATTTTAGTTTTACAATTTCAACGCTACATACCATAAAGCCAACTGCAAAAACTATAAATCCAGATGAGCCGACTCGTTACGAACCGTTCACGATCTGCATTGTCTGCTAGTACAGAGATGCAGATAAGGTGCGTATTTGCTTAAATACCCAATTAAAATTGGGTGGCACGATTTACCCAAATCTTACCCAAATCTACCCAAACCTTCATATAATTACTATATGTGTTAATAAATAAAGCTATAGACATCATAATAACGATGTTTGGACTGTACTTACATGATGTATGTCATTAATTTGCTCATACCAGGGCCCATTTTAATGTTTTGATGCAAAATGGAAATATTTGTATATGAAATAAAGGGAGAGTACCGCAATAAACTTAATACTAGGAAGCCAAGGAAGATAATCATCCACTTTATACTGGCTAAACATGCTAAATGGGAATGATGATTTTTAATTGAAATACAAAACTGTAGAACCTCTATAATGTTGACATACAAGGAGACAATGTGAAGGTGCTGGCCGTTGTTGCCTGCCAGGATGTGTAGCCATCTTGTACATCATCACTTGTTGAGGCTATACCTCTAGGGACATTTGCAATCACAGTTTGATCAGGGTCTACACTGTTTTCCACCTTGTACATAATCGCTGTATACCGTACTATACAAGCAAGCCGCGTGTCGCCCACCAGGACGTGTAGCCATCAGATCTTATAACAATCACTTGTTGAGGCTATACCTTCTAGGGGAAATTTGCAATCACAGTCTGATCAGGGTCTACCCGGTTCCCCATTTTGTGCATAACCACTTGTTGAAGCTATACTTGTAGGGGAAATATGCATTCACAATCTAATCAGGATCTACACAGTTTCCCATATTGTACATAATCAACTATATATAACGAGCTACCCCACTAAAATACACTGTGTTCTGGTCAATATAATATTGGGCTTTGTCTACATAGAGGTGTGAAAAACATTCAAGCTATTTGACAAGATATACAAACCATACACAAATTTAAAAAATATATATATTGCATGCATATTAAGGTTCATTTTCATCAATGTTCTTAATACTAGATCGTTTATTATTGTTATTGTAGATGAATATTAAGAATATTTATATATATATACATGTATATAGCCTTCCTGTGTGAGTTTTGAAATGTATATCCGTAAATTAAATTGCTTTAACTAAACTATATATATATGTCCAGAAGTCATTTGTGCTAATAAAAACATTCATTCAATGCATTATACTTTGTTTTTAACTATTTCCAAAAAATGTTGGCATATAATTACTCGGCGAAATAAATATTGCAATACTATGGAGGTGACCGGTTAGACAGTTTTTGACTAGTATAAGTATGTGCCATATGAAATCATGATCGATGGCAACTTAAAGTTAGACAACTGATACATAATTAATGAGTCTCGATCACGGTAGTCTCCCTTTATAATAATGCTATATGTATATTAATCGCTTTCCCGCGGAAATATGTGCTTTATTCTTCCCTTTTTTCGGTCAAAATGTGCTTATTGTATGATATACTAATGATATATTGTTGAAAACGTATATAATATAATCATAAATGTTATTTTTTTTTTAATGAAGATTTGGGTAAGATTTGGGTAAATTGTGCTGCCGATTAAAATTTCCAAAAAAAAACAATTTAAATCAGAAGTAGCGAGTTTCAAAAAGCAAAAAAAAATGTGTGGTATCTTTATCATGCTGCAGAAAACAGACCACACATATACCATATGTTTCTTATTTTCCATGAATACACATCTTGGTATTTCATTAGAATTGCGGAGACAATTCTAATGAAAATTAGAATTGTCTCCAAGGAGACAATTCTAATGAAATGCCAAGACGTGTTTTCATTTCGAAGCAAACTATTGAATAATTTATGTCTGTTGATGTGTAAACAGTGGTCATTTTATTTTACCCAATTCAAATTTTGAAATACCCAATTGCTTCAGAAATGATGGAGTGACAATACTCAATTACTAATTCCTTTATCTGGAGCGCTGCTAGTACAATATGTGTAAACCCAGCGAAACAGTATCCTTTCCTGTGATTAATAGGTAGTCCAAAATTAACATGGACCATATCATGATAGTCCTGATATTATTTTGGAAAATCAAAAACATTCATTGGCATGAGATTAACATTTATTTGAATTTACAAATTTATGCTAGATTATTATTTAATACCACACGTATAATGAGGTACAATGATACAAATTCATCAGTAATACTTTGAAAGATTATGATATGGCAGTATGTGCTAGTTTCACCGAGTCTTTTGCTAAACATGCTAAACATAATTATTACTTCTGTCTCACTCTGTCGTACTAGTGGTTTTGCGGCTCAAAATCAAAAATTGAAAATTAGATCATAAATGATTAAGATCACTATGCGAAAATCATACACATGTTACAGTGAACTCTGACGAAAATGCAACCATTTCGCTAAAAGTACCTCCTTCTTAGACATTATAATATTTACATCTAGGTCAAACACGAGAAAGTTCATGGGTCATACGAATCCCTGTTATACGGCCTTGTGTAAATACAGTCAATGATTTAGGGTTATATGTCGATACTAACTTAAGTTTGCAAATTAACGGCTGCAAAAGTATGATATTTTCAAGTACTTTCCCAGCTATGCTATTGATTCACACAACATATGTACGCATACAGTGAAAATACAATTATGTATTCTTACATCAGCTCATTTCGAGGTCAATATGTATAACGTGTTGTTGTTTATCGCACACTCCTGTAGATCATTCATCTTTTACGTCACGCTGTGCGACAGACACATTGACAGTCAGCAGATATTCATTGAAGCGAATATTTGTTTATTTCCCTCAATTTCTGTTGGAAACAACACTTATAAATGTATATGGAAGACACCAATTAAGAGTATAACGCCAGGCGCGGATACAGGGGGCGGGGGTGTCCGGACCCCCCCCCCCCCCCCCCCCCCCCCCCCCCCCCCCCCCCCCCCCCCCCCCCCCCCCCCCCCCCCCCCCCCCCCCCCCCCCCCCCCCCCCCCCCCCCCCCCCTGCTCCCGGCAAAAAAAAAAGAAAATAAGAAAATCTACAATACTCGAACAGTTGGATGACTTTTTTTCGTGGCCTATGTATCAGGAAATCGCATCTGCGGCGATCTGGCATTTACAAATTTCCTGAGGGAGGACCCCAGACCCCCCCCCCCCCCCCCCCGACTTTACGATGCACATCACGTTTCGCTCTCACTGAGGTCGGCTACGCCGATTTGTAATTACAGACCCCCCCCCCCTGCAATTATTTCTTTATCCGCGCCTGAACGCATGCGTATTACGACCACCATATAACTCGATCATGTTCATTTATAGGAAACGGAGATTTGAAGAAAAAAATCAGCAATGTGTCATGCAACTTTGGTTTTAACGTGAATGATCACACCAGTTGACACTGGGACTGCGTGACGCATTGTACTAAAACGACCAGATTAAGTTATATCATGTATATAGCCCACATGTTTTGTGATATAGCCTTCGTCCGGTCACGGCTGACGCATATTATCACGAATGTTAAAGAGTACACCATCAAGTGTTTTGACACGTTTTTAAAACACAAGTCAACAGTCCTAAGTAATTGTATTGGTCATACCTCTAAGCTCATTAACTTAGGCGGATATTGCAATTAATTCACTAAGTAGTATGCGATGAATGGGTGATAGTAGTAGTTGGCGGTACAACGTGATAATATTGATCACGCGGGACTACTAGATGCATTCAGCTTGTCCATGCTTCTGCCATTCTGCTACTGCAACACTGGGGGTAAGGTGATATCCGTAACTGCAGTTACGGACATCCCAAGATGGCGGACGTGAAACCAGGTAAATTGAAATATCGCGATTTTCGACTGTTTACGCTCCGTGCATTTAATGGCATTCGATGGTTAGCTCGATATGTGTATATACTATGATTTTAATGCCTATATATTCCCCAAATGTTGCTTATTCCGCTTTTATAGACGTTTGAAATTTCACCGATGATACGGGTAACGGAGCGCAGAGACATTCGTAACTTTGACTGTATTTCTGTAAATGATGCCCGTAACTGTAGAAAGATGCCCGTAACTACGAACGATGCCAGTAACTGTCACGTCATTTTTAGCGTGCCTTCCGAGGAAAGGGATGCTTATGGCATAACCCCTGCGTCGTATGCATCCGTCCGTCTGTTTGGCAACTGATTGGGTATACAAAACCAGCAGCAATGGCAGAGTGGTTGGGGCGTTGGACTTTAGATGTAAAGGCTGTGAGTTCGAATCTCGCTACAGTGAAAAATATTGTAATTGCAAAAAATGATTAATAAATCATATATGAGGGATATTAACCAAATGTACTGTCATTGTATCCCCCAGACGATAGTCGGGGATACTATGGATTTGACGTCTTCACGCCGCCGCCGCGTCCGCCGCCGCCCACACACTTTCGTGTCCGGGCTATAAATCTGAAACCGTATGGAATATTTTAACGAAACTTCATTCATGCATAGATAACGAGTCAACGACGTGTCGCGCACAAGAACCACAACTCTCGGGTCGCTAATTTTGGAGTTATTCCCCTTTGTTGATTTGTTTTTCGTGTCCAGGCTATAAGTCGGAAACCGTGTGGAATATTTTAACGAAACTTCAGTCATGCATAGATAACGAGTCAACGACGTGTCGCGCACAAGAACCACAACTCTCGGGTCGCTAATTTTTTAGTTATTCCCCTTTGTTGATTTGTTTTTCGTGTCCGGGCTATAAGTCTGAAACCGTATGGAATATTTTAACGAAACTTCATTCATGCATAGATAACGAGTCAACGACGTGTCGCGCACAAGAACCACAACTCTCGGGTCGCTAATTTTGGAGTTATTCCCCTTTGTTGAATTGTTTTTTCTGACATAGCGGCAGGGGGATACAATGCGGTCGTGGGCGACTGTCGTTCTAGTTTATTAATCATATTTGCAATCTACACTTACAATTAAAAAAAAACAATTGTTGACTGGAGCTAGATTCAAACCCACAGTTTGTTCGTCGCGAAAAAAAAAAGAAGTATTAGTAAATATTGCACAAAAGGGTACATTTGTGTATGTTCAAAACATGTGGAATAGTTACATAATTAGTTTCCCGTGCAATATATGTAAAAAACATATTTACTTATATTGAGGGCACCCATCTTTAAATACTTTTATATATTCTGCAGGAAAGTTCAGATGTTACCACTGCAGGTTCTTCTCGGACGCCACAGCCGTTATCGAGCACACAATTGCGTCACATAATGTCGAAAATACGAACTTTAGTATGACACGATATGTCTTAGATGACGAACTTGGGACATATACATTAAAATCTATTCATTTCCCAACAAAAATAAGCGATTTATCCAACAAGCTTAAAGAGGGATTGAATCCCGTTATTCGCGAAGATGGTCACGTTTATGAACGACAGCTCAGTTACGGAGATCGTTTGACAGTTACCCATCTCATTGCCTCCAGTTACCCATCTCATTAATTTTCTCTGCGCTCCGTTACCCGTATCTCGGTGAAATTTCAAACGTCTATAAAAGCGGAATAAGCAACATTTGGGGAATACATAGGCATTAAAATCATAGTATATACACATATTGAGCTAACCATCGAATGCCATTAAATGCACGAAGCGTAAACAGTCGAAAATCGCGATATTTCAACTTACCTCGTTTCACGTCCGCCATCTTGGGATGTTCGTAACTGCAGTTACGGATATCACCTTACCCCAGTGACTGCAAGCTCTGGTGGATATATCCTGTATATTGGGCATTATTCGTACAGTGAGTATAGTTACAAAACCACTGTAGTACAAGAAGACAATATGGCAGTGTTCACTGTTATCAATTCAAGCACAACTAAAGTGCTAAACAAGTAACACAAATAATTGTTTTAGTAAATGTACTTTATGTGGCTCATGGTTATAAAGAAAGACAAAGTAAAATTGTGGTTTTCTATTTACCTCAATGTTCTTACGTTAAATACTTTTCTAATTTCAAAGCCAAATGCCGCATTATCAAAAATGCCAAAAAGGATCACTTTATTAATAAAACATGATGATAAATATACCATTTGGTGTATATGATAGTTCTCACACACATGGACATTATAGGTGTATTTTGTTCTGGTATGTCTAGTCGTATTCGGCGATTGTCTGTGGTCATTTAATCATGTATATCACTTGTATTTTCGCTTAGCAAATTACTTAAAGTAATTTGCCAAGCGAACATACAAGTGATAGTTTTAGATGATAAGTATAGTTATACATGTAGCTACTCCTGGCTTGTCTAGGTCGACATGAGCATGGTCTGTCAATGCCGATTATACATAACGTACATGATGGTTACTTGTCATTGTTATCACCATATGGCCATTTCACGGGACTGTTTAAAGGTACATGCACACGCATCAGGCTACACTGTACTACTACTTTTCATTTTCTGTCATGCCTTATATGAGCCATTTGTTTATCAATATTTGTCAATCATATCACATCTTTGACATGCGCAGTGAAGTATCGGAAGTTGAGAAGAAAAATCTCTGTTCGAGTCCAAATCTAAATCTCCACGTAACTCTTTCCATTTGGTGATCTGGTCGCCAATATTAACCACTCTCTCTATCTGTACTGCCTGTCACTCAGACATTTCGCCTTTTTTTTGGCCTACGCCTTTTCATACAATTTCCGTCCTGGACGTTTCGACATGTTGATATTCGTGTTTACATATTGGGAAGCCTACTGGCGCGCGTAGTATACTGCGCATGCGCACCGCAAGCCGTGATGTGAAAGTCGTCGTCCCCGCACATTATCAAAATAGACTGTTACCGCCGCGCGTCGCTAACAGTAAATTGATAATTAATAAATGTTTATATTTTTATAGCGGGCACTCGTAATTTTTAGAACTGGTGGAATAGTGACATAATTTTCACTTATTTAATTCCTATAAAGAACATTTTGTGCTTACTGCGTGGGCATGCACCTTTAAAGGCACATGCCACTCAGTAGGCACACACTGTTCTTTATAGATACTTATTAAATAAGTGTATAATTCTGTCGTTATTCTATCAGTTCTAAAAATTACGAGTGCCAGCTATACAGATATAATTATGTAGTAATATTTATTTTACTGATAGCGACTCGTGGTGCTATCAGGCTATTTTCATAAGCAAATGAGGCATGATATTTTTTAATTATTTTTACTAATTAAATGCGTCACTTGAAAAAAACAAAAGTTTAGACAGATCATAAAATATGATCATTGCACATAAAAAAAATAAATACACATAATAAATAGTAATGTCCGTTAACATTTTAAGGAAACACGGTTATCGCCCCTGATATTAGTGTGGAAAATTACGTCTGATATAAAATGTAAAAATAATGCCAATCAATACGTGGGGTAATGGCGAATGAATGTTTCTTTTGCCAGACAAATGTCTCGGGTGATGTCTCTGATATAAAGAACATTTTGTGCCTACTGAGTGGGCATGCACATTTAATCGTGAATATATAGGGTCTGTAATATGTACATGATGTATGTATGTCTCCGATTTAATTAAGTTCTCGTCTCCGTTTCAACTTGAACAATCAATGTAAATGTTAATACTGTACGTGTGTATTGCTCATAAATATTCACAAATATTTAAACAGTTGCCATTTACGAGCTGTTACAGATAAAGCCAATGATGATGTTTAGACGTGTGCCGTGTATGCACAATGTCCGTGTGCATGTTCTGTATCATGTGAAACGGAGCGGGAACATACATATACATGTAAAGCGTATAATTATCATTCTTACTATGCATTATTCAATTGTGATTAGATATTGTAACTTTGTGACCAGTGACGTGTTGAGAATAATACACTACAGGTATCTAGTCACAGTGTCAACTGTAATACGTGACAACCAGCTCATGACAAGCGCGGATACAGGGGGGGGGGGGGGGGGGGGGGGGGGGGGGGGGGGGGGGGGGGGGGGGGGGGGGGGGGGGGGGGGGGGGGGGGGGGGGGGGGGGGGGGGGGGGGGGGGGGGGGGGGGGGGGGGGGGGGGGGGGGGGGTTTCGGACACCCCCCCCCCCCCCCCCCCCCCTCCTCCCCCCCCCCCGCCCCCCCCCCCCCTGCTGCTCCCGGCAAAAAAATATAATAAATCTACAATAATCAAATAGTTGGATGACTTTTTTCGTGGCCTAGGTGTCAGGAAATCGCATCTGCGGCGATCTGGCATTTAAACATTTCCTGGGGGCCCCGACTTTACGATTTCGCTCTTGTGGAGGTCAGCTATGCCGAATTGTAATTACAGACATGCACCCCCCCTGCAATTATTTCTGTATCCGCCCCTGCAATATGATCATCGGTGCTGTGGTATCTCTATTAAACTGCATACAAACACTTATAACAATACTACTAAATACAATGCTAACGTAAACGCTTTGTACATACTTGCACAAATAGGCGGCAGTATCAGTCTGGCGGTTATTATATATGGTTTCCTTTTTGGTATTTGGTATAAATTTATTGCATATGACGGTATTAAACAGTGATATAGTTTACATCAAATGTTATATCACCACGCGTAAGTCGCGTATAAATATCAGTGTCCATATTATAATTTTTCAGATCAGAACTAGCCCGTGATACTTTCAACTCTACATTACTCAAATCGCCGACAGTCCCAACCCAAGCATGCATTCAACATACAGAACGTCGCCGAAGATGCGGGAGACCCCTGGTTTTGAGATGAAAGGAATAATATTGCTGATCATCTGTGGCATCTACGCTCTCGTGATGTTTCTGCTAGCCAGTCTCATTGGCTATGGCATATCCAAGGTCACCGTAACAGGTAACACAACACAGACAACTGTTATCATAGTCACCTTTGAATTTATTTGTTTCGTTTTCGTTTTTGTTTGCTGATCAGTACCGTAACCAGGCTGAGACAGACGAGGGCACACATCGAAGTGTTGGCAGGGAGAATACTCCCTGACCACACCCCCACACCCCTCCCCATCTCGGGACTTGGTTCGCCTCGTCCGTTTTTTACTCTGGTTACGGCCCTTGCCGAAACTGTTCTTATCCCACTATATATATATATATATATATATATATATAGTGGGATAAGTATAAACAAGTTCAATTTTATTTATGTGATGGCAAGAACTACAATTTGCATACATCATGTACATTATATACCAATTACGCAATACAATTCATCATACGGTGTTCCAGTGTGCTCATTGTTGTAATTTGTTACTTTCAGCTCGGTCTGTCAACTTCAGGGTGGGTTTCACGGACAATGTGGATCCTATGTTTAGCGACAAGAACAACAACGACAGAAAACCCCGGAGCATCAAGTGCGGTTGAAGACATTGGTCTGGTCTGTCACTGAGCTGGAAGTATTGATGGGTTTTATGCCTATCGATAAAAATAGTTGGTTTTAGTTTGCATGTGAAACTTCAACAACTATCTGTTGTCAATGCAAGAATGTATTTCATTTTGCGCTTGTCAGCTATGTATACGAAGACAGCGAGGCAGTATAGTTCTCAGTCCAGAGTCACTGCATGTCTTGGAGTGTAAGTCATATGACATCATCTGGACATTGGAGAAACTGACGTCCAACCCATGAGTTCATCATTGTGATACGATTTTGGCTACCGGTTGGCAATGTACGTGTTCATTGCGTTATTTCGTAAACATGTGAAATGATTAAACCAGGCTGATTACCTTAGCGATTATATAGTACTGACAAATCTTATAAATAGGTTGTCGAATTTGGAAAATCACGATTACATTTGCACTATATCCGGGACATCATTGTAGTTAGAATTGGCTGAAATTTGTCTGATTGATGTTGTTGTGTTGTACGGGAAGAATTTACTCCTGATTTTCCATGTTCGGTAACCCATTTATAAGACTCGTCTACATATTTAGATCGACCACCCATGTGAACCCGCACCTGATATGTACGTCCTGTACTAGGTCAGGTACACATGAGCTATGTCCGGGTTTGTCAGAGTGGCTTTGACTGGCGAAATGGGGTTTGTGGGATTTGTGACCAGTGATTGCTTGTTAGAAGCGTGGCGGGTGTTTCATTGATGAAATGTCGAACGGTGCAGATCGTGATAAGACTGTGCGGATGCACATGCTGATCGGGATATACACTGGCCGCAAAACCCAAAAGCCCAATTTATCAAGTCACAGCCGCATATTAGATGTTAATTTAATTAATATTTTATATATATATATATCTGGGTCCATAGATCTATACGTGTTTCTGAGCAGTTTTCAATTTTCTTCTTTTGATATCTTTTGATATTTATTGGCCGATGTTGAGCTTATTTTGAATGTGATATTCTAGTACATGTCCAGAAAGAGCTAGCATATACAGTGGGGTCGGCGTGTAAGTGCACACATGAACGAACAGGACAGGTTGGAACCAACCTGTCGGTTTCGTTCGTGTGTGCACTTACACGCTGACCCCACTGTATCCATGCAGTCATAATTTACACAAGAGTGATATGTTCAAGCGCATGTACCTTCTTCTATGGGAATATAATAAAACAACTACCCATGAAGCGATAGCGACTTACACAAGTAAACCAAATGTATGTACATCATGTACATATTCAATACGTTTTATGCAGATACATGTACTGTCACCAATAAAATAAGCACACTGCTGTAATCTGTAAATAATACACTGATTTTGAAGTAGCAAAAATTATACATGTAAAACATCGAAATGTGCTTATTATTTACTAACTACAGCGTCTGGTGTCATTTCTGTGCTTGCAGTGTCTCCATAAAGACATTTTGAACACATACACATGGTTGTTTGGTGTGAGTAGCTATCGTTTCCATAGAATTTACATGGGGCCACGAGAAGAGTTCAATAACTTTGAATGTTGTATGAATAATAGTAATGACGTAAGCATGCACAGACACTGTGCTGTGTATCAGCCATATTGTTGAGCAACTATTTTGTAAATGACACATGTGTAAATTATATGCATATTGTGTGCGTGAGGATTATATTTGCTTTTTTCAAAGCATTAGGGCAATTGTTGTGTACAAACCTCCGTCCGTTGTTGCGTCTAAAAGCCTTTGGCAGTAGCCGAGATACTGTTGTTGACCTGATGGATAGCATGAACACCAGCGTTATTGTCTTGTGTATGATATGAACTACATGCAATTCACAATTAAATGACACAAACTGTTAAATACTATATCATGATATATTCAGATGAACTTGTATAGTTACACGAATGCTTACCATGAATAATAGCTTACACTATTTATCCCGTCAACACAGTGCGTATGTGCCTTGAAACGCGGTGCCGTCAAATATTTTTGATATCCCGTCAATACTATTTTTGCATTTTACAGCCATTTGTACGTGTTGACGGGATAAATAGAATGGTAGGTTAGTGCCGTGAATGGGAAAAAATATCTGGCAGCACAGGAAACGGGATGTGCTCGGCAGAGTCTCGCCCATCCCGTTTCCTGAGCCTTGCCATATATTTTTCCCCATTCACAGCACTAACCTACTATTCTCTATTACACTATGTATGCGACTGTAAAATGGTATGGTGGTGTTCAGTGTGTCTGTGCTGTTACATGCATAGATAACATTTTAAATATTTCTGGACAAAACATATGTTTTGGTTGACAGCTGTGAGAAACGTATACATTGGAGATTGATCTTATGTGCTAATATTTTTTAACAAATATCTGTTTTGACATCACATGAGAATCGTCCCCTGTGCTGTAAAATCAGATTTTTGTCGAGAATTATTGAACTTGGAGGCAATTATCTCATGTAATACCAATACGTGAGGTAAGAAACAATGAAATTCAGCAGACGATACTATTCATTTTCCGCCAAATAACATGAAAACCGTTTCAAGACTGAATGCTTGTGACACTGAACTGGTTGGGATGTCATTGTTCTGTAAACCCGAATGTGTGCTGTGTATACATAATTGAAATGTGTTATATTTGATTGAAATGTGTGATATTGTGTAGGGCTGAGAGAGAGCATAGACATATGCACGCACGGTAGACTTCAAGCTCTCTATATAAACATTGACCGAACTACTAGTAGAAACAGCTGTTGTGCAATAAAATACGTTCACATCTAACTAATCAATGGATTATGAAATTGACACACACATACATATATAGGATTATCTATTTTAAAAGTTTACATTTTGTAAATTTATTCCGATATTTAGGTTTTAATTTATGATGGTGTAACGATTTCACACAAACTGACCAGTCTATTGAGAGGGTTAAAATGGTAGTCGCGACATATACTTCTAAGCACATTTAAAGAAAATATTTATGATTTTCCCCTATCACCAGCGATCGCGTTGTTACATATCTTACACAACAAGTCCGCGGACTGAGGCATCTATGCTGGAACGAAAACAAGCAAAGAACGCAGCACTTACACAGCATCATCAGGGTGTATTAGCGGTGTACATTGTATACATCGATTGGAATTGTATTATATCTGACCTAGATTTAATCCACATGTGCATATGGCACCTCTTCAGTATCATGTGTTATGCCGACAAATAATAAAAACAATAAATATATTACAATTAAACTTATAATGTTCATGCATTTCACATTTTTTGGTCGACGTACTTTTATATAATAAACTAATTTTTGTTAAATTAGCACATTTAAGTATAAACTGAAAGTATAGTGCGGAATGTATATGAGTTATATATGTATAAGTGGAAACTATATGATAATCTATCACCACGTACTACAGCCACCATACATCTACCACATAATTATTGAACGATATTTAGTGCAAACTACGATAAAGCATTGACCTTTATGCCACAGAGACCTACTTTTTGCCTTAAACGAGTTCCGTTGTTCCTCTTTATATGTGTTTTACACCTGCCACACTATCTAGACCAGCATCACCTGCAGGCTTCTTTGTCATCTGATAACTTTATTTCAACTTATTATGTACGGTAATAATCGTGGTGTTGGAATACATTAGACATTGGATTTCTTGCACATAAATTATGAATTACGAGCACCTTATTCAGATTAGCAAACATTTTAAACTACACTGTTGAGATTAGTGTTTCCGAACGGTCCCTGGGGGCCGTTTCACTAAATTTTGTACGAATAAAATGTTCATAAGTGCAAACTTATTATAGTCTGTAAATTTCAAATTAACATTGTTTTCTTATAAACTATTATTGGATTTACATGTATTGAGCATAGGCTCAATTACAATTTGCAGACGATCCTAACTTTGCATATACGATTATTTTAGTTGTACGAAGTTTAGTGAAACGGGCCTCTGGAGTGTGATAGTCAACATATAAATGAGGAGGTCAGTGGAAATAAGGGGCTAAGTCCCTCATGAACGTAGCCCCATTCTTCCACAGACCCCTTCAAATGGTGTTTGTATAGATGTTGCGTCACAGCTTGGAGTTGCTCAATATAGGGTTAACTGTATTGTAATTTTGAAATTTGCGGCATATATCAGAAAAGGATAGGTGGGAAAACATGTTTAATGGCTAGCGCGTCGCCATTAAACATGTTTTCCCACCTATCATTTTCTGATACACGCCGCAAATTTCAAAATTACAATGCGGTTAACCTATTTCTAATGCATTCCTTTACTACTGGCGTAGGAATACATATTTAAATAATTTGCGACCGTTCATCAACAATGATATACCTGTAATGTATGACCATCAGCCAATCAGATTACGTGATATTTATAGAGTACATTAGAATGTGTATTTTTGTGATATGTCGGTATCATATTTGTGCATGTGCATGTATTCATATTTGTTTTGTTACGACAATGCAATAAAATAGTAAAGGTACATACCCACTCAGTAGGCGCAAAATGTTCTTTATAGGAATTAAATAAGTGTATAATTGTGTCACTATTCCACCAGTGTCTCTTTTGTTACCTGGGAGTTGAATTTGGTTATTGCCCATTATAAAAGCAGTACGGTTATTGCTGATCCTACTGCTTTTGGGAGGGGGCCAAGTGATTCTGGTGTGGCGAGGACCTGGTATCGGGTCAGGATTATTCTGATTTCAGGGCTAAATATATAGCTTTTTTATTGTAAATGTTCAGCTCTGATTTTGGGACCCGCCCCCCCCCCCCCCCCCATTTGTACATGGGATTTAGTACTAAACCCATTGACCCGGCCTTAAATGACCTTAGCTGTTGATAGGCCGTTAAACCCCAACAAACAAACATAACAATTTCGAGTGCCCGCTATACAGATATAATCATTTAGTAATATTTATTTTTCTGATAGTGGCTCACGGTGGTATCGGGCTATTTTCGTATGCAAATGAGGCATGATATATTTTTTAATTATTTATACTAATTAAATGCGTCACCTGAAAAAACAATATTTTCGAGAGATTATATAGTATGATCATTGCACATCAAAAAATTAATACGGAGAATAAATAGTCATGTCCGTTAACATTTTAAGGAAACACGTTTATCGCCCCTGGTATCAGTGTGAAAATTTACATCTGATATGAAATGTATAATAATGCCAATCAATACGTGGGGTAATGGTGAATGAATGTTTAATTTGGCAGACAATGTCTCAGATGATGTCTCTGATATAAAGAACATGTTGTGCCTACCGAGTGGGCATGTACCTTTAAACCAGAAAAATCAATGACTTTAATTTTACAAAATACCCATTTCCCATGTTAATATTGCAATCTAAGAATGTTAGCTAGATGTACACTCTTAATTTCAAACTTAAATAATATCATATATATTCATGTCTGCTTGGTCAAATTTGCATGATCAACATGTATATGATTAGTGTACATCTGTCTGGCTGATATGAAACCTGTCTATTTATACGTTCAAACCGGGGGAATTAAGGATACTAAATAAACTAGTTATACTTGAATTCTATGGAAGCCGATAGGATAGGCGTCACCTAGAACTGTGTCATATTTCGTTATAGCGACTTGGCCATGTCGTATAACGATGTACTGTGTCGTTATAATGACTTACTATGTCAAGAAATTACTGGATAATTATTTCATAGACAATGTGAATATTAGTGTCACCAATGACAGAAACGTTTGCATACTGATGCACATATGGCAATCTCCAAGACCCTGAACATTTCTGTCTGAAACCTCGTGACAATTTCTAAATTTTTAAACTTTGAAGAACAGTATTTCAATCCTGAATAGGTAAATACGAGGCCTGTAGTTGGAACAATAAAACAAGAAAGTAAACATTGGGTGGCCAAGACGATGTATTGATATGTCAACTACGGAAGGGACAGATAAGCCAAGGTGTCGCTCTAATTGTACAAGAAACAAGTGACAAACGTTGGTTTGTGAATAGAAACAGTATATATACTAGCGGAACCTCTATAAACAGGAAACATTGGGATGTCCCATGGTGTCCGGTTTAGAGATTCGACTGTAATTATGCATTCTATGAACACTTTTCTGTCATTTTCAATCATGAATGGACACGACAAAAAAAAAAAGTACAGTGAAACCCATCTACATTAAACGCAATTGGGTCCCCTCTTTGTACGATTTAGAAAGGTTCTGATGTAGCAGACATTTCGGATGTACCTATCATGGTGTCCCGATGGACAATTTAGTGCATGTGATAGCAAGCAAGAACACGGTTCGGCATTTGTGGTTGTGATTGGACAAATGGCTTATGGCATGTGTTGTCTGTCGCACTTCTGATCTTCTAGCGCACTACTGCGACATGGTAAGGACATATGCCGTTCGTTCGAAGCAGGATAGTTGTTTCACTGACAAAGCTGCGATCAGTGCAAATCCTGACCAGAATGCGTTCGGATGCGCACGCTGATCAGGATTTACACATGATCGAAAATACATAAACTTAATAAACCCAGTCACAACCACATTTAAACATGTATATAACATTCTTAGCAGATGCTTCTAACGGTATCCTTTAAGTATCTAATCCATCTATTATTAGATAACAATGCATGTTTGTATTATGTTTTAAGTCGTCAAATTCTCTAGTCAAGGGTGCATCTATTGCACAACACACTATTTCTGTCGTCTATGAGTGGCTTCTGATTTGGTTGTTCTCAGTTTATTTTTGACATTCAACTTTGATTGAGACGTACCTTTTAGACGCTTTCTCGCGTCAACTATTGACTTGTAATATTTGAAAGACGATACCTCGCGCTTGGCAATGTCGTCAAACCTAAATATTATGATTTTGTCCCGTCCTAGAACGAGACCTTTGCTCACCACTTTGTCCAGTTCTGTTTTCGACTCTACATCGAGAATCCACCTGCTTCTAATGTCTTGTTTAGAAGTCCTCACATTTAATGGGTCAAACTGGAGAGATTTGACCTTAACACCTATCTGTTTCTCTATCATGTACTTGACGTCCACGTGAGCATACTCCTCGTTGTCACGGAGACTAAAGATGGCTGACATCGGCCGCTCAATAGGCTTGTCCTTGCGCATGTATATTGATGGTTTTATTCGATAGAATTCCTCATCTTCCTCAATGTCGTAATTTTCGATGTTCTCAAGCGATGCGTCTTCGTCGTGGGTTTCATTTAGGAGAATTCTGAAATATAGTACAGTGGAAAATCTCTAAACCAGACACCAAGACATCTGTGATCTTATTTTTGATGGGTTTCTGGTTAGTTTATCCCAGATAACAATGCATGATCATGATTGCCAAGCATACAGCTATGTCTCAGAATGGTCGTATGCCTGATTAACAGTGGAACATCTCTAAATCGGACACCCTGGGGTCTCTAAATCGGACGCCCTGGGGTGTCCGGCTTAGAGAGGTTTCACCGTAATACAAGTAATGTATACATACATATGGATAGTTGAACGTAATCGTCAGTATAGTGTCATGCTGATATGTCTGTTGTTATTAATAATCTAACATTGTTTCAATTTTATTAGCCAGGTTTTTTGAAAAAAAATCCAGGCTATTGGATTGGCGAAAGCCGGGTGGGCGGGCGGCGGGCGGCGTCCACAATCAATGTTAAGTTTTCGTGTTTGAGTCCATTTCTTTGTTACTGTACCACCTAGGACCACCAAACTTCCACAGCTTCATAATCAAGGGGTGCCCACCACATATCACTATCCAACATGTTACTTTTTTTTTAACTTCACCCATTTTTTCCGCGTAATCGACTTAGCCATTTTCAATGTTAAGTTTTCGCGTTTACAATGTTAAGTTTTCGTGTTTAAGTCCATTTCTTTCGTACTGTACCACCTAGGACCACCAAACTTTCACAGCTTCATAATCAAGGGGTACCCACCACATATCACTATCCAACATGTTACTATTTTTTTTAACTTCCACCCATTTTTTCCGCGCAGTCGACTTAGCCATTTTCAATGTTAAGTTTTCGCGTTTACAATGTTAAGTTTTCGTGTTTAAGTCCATTTCTTTGGTACTGTACCACCTAGGACCACCAAACTTTCACAGCTTCATAACCAAGGGGTGCCTACCACATACAACTATCCAACATGTGACCATTTTTTTACCTTCACCTATTATTTCTACGTAATTGACTTAGCCATTTTCAACGTTAACTTTTTAACGTACGTCTGGTTAGAGTTTTTTGGTTAAAACTTTTTCGTTATACTATATCTCTGCAACTGCTTCGCCCATTACCTTGAAACTTCACATGGGTGTTTATCATCATCCATATTTTCATTCTAACCCCCAACCGTGCGGCCCCTGTGCCCAATGTCAAGGTCAAATTACTTTGATTTTTTTTGTTAAAGTTTTTTCGTGTACTATATCTCTGCAACTGCTTCACCCAATACCTTGATACTACACATGGGTGTTTATCATCATTGTCGCACCTGCTTGCGGAAAGCGCGATCCTGTGCCCAATGTCAAGGTCAAATTACTTTGAATTTTTTTGTTAAAGTTTTTTCGTGTACTATATCTCTGCAATTGCTTCACCCAATACCTTGATACTTCACATGGGTGTTTATCATCATTGTCGCACCTGCTTGCGGAAAGCGCGATCCTGTGCCCAATGTCAAGGTCAAATTACTTTGAATTTTTTTTTTAAAGTTTTTTCGTGTACTATATCTCTGCAACTGCTTCACCCAATACCTTCATACTTCACATGGGTGCTTATCATCATTGTCGCACCTGCTTGCGGAAAGCGCGATCCTGTGCCCAATGTCAAGGTCAAATTACTTTTAATTTTGTTGTTAAAGTTTTTTCGTGTACTATATCTCTGCAACTGCTTCACCCAATACCTTCATACTTCACATGGGTGCTTATCATCATTGTCGCACCTGCTTGCGGAAAACGCGATCCTGTGCCCAATGTCAAGGTCAAATTACTTTGAATTTTTTTGTTAAAGTTTTTTCGTGTACTATATCTCTGCAACTGCTTCACCCAATACCTTGATACTTCACATGGGTGTTTATCATCATTGTCGCACCTGCTTGCGGAAAGCGCGATCCTGTGCCCAATGTCAAGGTCAAATTACTTTGAATTTTTTTGTTAAAGTTTTTTCGTGTACTATATCTCTGCAACTGCTTCACCCAATACTTGATACTTCACATGGGTGCTTATCATCATTGTCGCACCTGCTTGCGGAAAGCGCGATCCTGTGCCCAATGTCAAGGTCAAATTACTTTGAATTTTTTTGTTAAAGTTTTTTCGTGTACTATATCTCTACAACTGCTTCACCCAATACCTTGATACTTCACATGGGTGTTTATCATCATTGTCGCACCTGCTTGCGGAAAGCGCGATCCTGTGCCCAATGTCAAGGTCAAATTACTTTGAATTTTTTTGTTAAAGTTTTTTCGTGTACTATATCTCTGCAACTGCTTCACCCAATACCTTGATACTTCACATGGGTGCTTATCATCATTGTCGCACCTGCTTGCGGAAAGCGCGATCCTGTGCCCAATGTCAAGGTCAAATTACTTTGAATTTTTTTGTTAAAGTTTTTTCGTGTACTATACTCTGCAACTGCTTCACCCAATACCTTGATACTTCACATGGGTGCTTATCATCATTGTCGCACCTGCTTGCGGAAAGCGCGATCCTGTGCCCTTTGTCAAGGTCAAATTACTTTGAATTTTTTTGTTAAAGTTTTTTCGTGTACTATATCTCTGCTACTGCTTCACCCAATACCTTGATACTTCACATGGGTGTTTATCATCATTGTCGCACCTGCTTGCGGAAAGCGCGATTCTGTGCCCTATGTCAAGTTCAAATTACTTTGAATTTTTTTGTTAAAGTTTTTTCGTGTACTATATCTCTGCAACTGCTTCACCCAATACCTTGATACTTCACATGGGTGTTTATCATCATTGTCACACCTGCTTGTGGAAAGCGCGATATCGTCAGCATTTTGGCATACGTCCGTCCGTTCGTCCGTGTGTCCGGTTAAAGTTTTTTGGTTAAAGTTTTTCCATCTACTATATCTATTTTTTTAGTGTCCATGCCTCGCCCCAAGGCGCGACATGCAGGCCACGGCCATCTAGTCTACAAAAAGTGGGTATAATTATGTTATCCAAGTGTCTATGCTTGGAAAAAACCTGGCCTTCGTGGCTTTGCCTCGTTTCTTGTTATAAGTATACTTGGTATGTCATATCTATGCACATGCTGTGTTTATGTGTGCACATGTTGTACATATAAGTATGAACTGGATACTATTTATAGACGCTTACACACATTGTAACTACAGCTATTTAATGGTCATTTAATGGTCATTCATGAATACTCGCTGCATGCGTGACAATGACGTGTGTACATATACCATATACACACTGGGGGTAAGGTGATATCCGTAACTGCAGTTACGGACATCCCAAGATGGCGGACGTGAAACGAGGTAAGTTGAAATATCGCGATTTTCGACTGTTTACGCTTCGTGCATTTAATGGCATTCGATGGTTAGCTCAATATGTGTATATACTATGATTTTAATGCCTATGTATTCCCCAAATGTTGCTTATTCCGCTTTTATAGACGTTTGAAATTTCACCGATGATACGGGTAACGGAGCGCAGAGAAAATTAATGAGATAGGTAACTAGAGGCAATGAGATGGGTAACTGTCACACGATCTCCGTAACTGAGCTGTCATTAATAAACGTACACTGTGTTATTTGCTGTTTATTGAGAGGATTTTAGCAGTTGCTCTCTATACACATCAATAAATCCTGTATGTGATATTGTTAGTAGACACAAATGCCTGATACAGTTACTTATTATCATTTACGAAACATAATAAATAATTTTCCACCAAATAATGTGCTATTGAATAACGTGCATAAACATGCTTTCCGAAGTTTTCTTTTTCAATAAATATTCTGTGTTCATGTCAGTACCATGTCTGTCTTACTGTCTCAACCCACCTGTACTCTGGACCAACAATATTTTTTTTCTTATTTCTCTTCCGCTCCATAATGACTAAAAATACTGTATGATTAGGGTCTAGGATTGATTAGGGTCTAGGAACAGTCCCGGGCGATTTGGTTGAGCAAATGCAATTTCCTTTTTTACTACAAGTTCTCGTAGTTCTCTGACCCTGGAACTCAAAGGAGATATAGTAATTAGCAAAGCATCCTTCATGTTTACCATATTGCCAATTTCACATAAACTTGTACATCCATCAACAGACTTCTCTTCCACTAGGTTTTGTAATTATCTAACTGTTTCTATTTCAGTGTCAAGTGTTGCCTTCCTTTCATTCAACGTCGGTGCCATTTCGTGACCACATAAGTTTTCGTCACCGAGCACTCCTAATCCGGATGCCAATTTTTTGCCATCGATGGAAATCTTTACGTCCTTGTCACAATGTTCTCTGGCAAATGATTCTATGGACGTTCTGAGCACACCTGGTTCTTTAGCATCATCTATATATTTTGAGGATTCTTTCCTAAGAACACTGTCTGACGGAACTATACAGTTAATTTTGCAATCAATTGTCTTAACAGGCGCATTTTCGTTCTCATTTAAACCCTGTGCCTTATATCCCCGAAATAAATTAATTCCTTTGCCTTTTAATAGGTTTTTGACCGTAGACCAAAACTGTAGAGATTTAGATGAGTACCTCATAGCCGATACTGTTGAATTGGAATAGAACTGACCGATGTCAAGTAGTAAGTGGAACACAATGTTAGTTTATAATATCCCGCCACCGACAGCTGTTAATATACCTTCAAAATATGACAGCCGTCCAGCCCTTTCCAGCTGTTCAATTACAGCTGGCATTAACCCATAAATAGTGGAATGGTCTGTTTGGACACTGTTGCCTGTTTCAATGGCCTCTTCTGCTTATGTATAATTTTCGTGGATCCTTTTGAAGATGATTTTGAATTCGTGACCATCTTCGCGAATAACGGGATTCAATCCCTCTTTAAGCTTGATGGACAAATCGCATATTTTTGTTGGGAAATGAATAGATTTTAATGTATATGTCCCAAGTTCGTCATCTAAGACATATCGTCTCACACTAAAGTTCGTGTTTTCGACATTATGTGACGCAATTGTGTGCTCGATAACGGCTGTGGCGTCCGAGAAGAACCTGCAGTGTTAACATCTGAACTTTCCTGCAGAATATATAAAGGTATTTAAAGATGGGTGCCCCCAATTTAATTAAATATGTTTTTTAAATATATTGCACGGGTAACTAATTATGTAACTATTCCACATGTTTTGAACATTTTAATTGTAAGTTTAGATTGCAAATATTATTAATAAACTAGAACGACAGTCGCCCACGACCGCATTGTATCCCACTGCCGCCATGTCAGAAAAAAAAATTCAACAAAGGGGAATAACTCCAAAATTAGCGACCCGAGAGTTGTGGTTCTTGTGCGCGACACGTCGTTGACTCGTTATCTATGCATGACTGAAGTTTCGTTAAAATATTCCACACGGTTTCCGACTTATAGCCTGGACACGAAAAACAAATCAACAAAGGGGAATAACTCCAAAATTAGCGACCCGAGAGTTGTGGTTCTTGTGCGCGACACGTCGTTGACTCGTTATCTATGCATTAATCAAGTTTCGTTAAAATATTCCATACGGTTTCAGACTTATAGCCCGGACACGAAAGTGTGTGCGGCCGCGGCGGCGGTTCGGCGGCGGCGTGAAGACGTCAAATCCATAGTATCCCCGACTATCGTCTGGGGGATACAATGACAGTACATTTGGTTAATATCCCTCATATATGATTTATTAATCATTTTTTGCAATTACAATATTTTTCACTGTAGCGAGATTCGAACTCGCAGCCTTTACATCTAAAGTCCAACGCCCCAACCACTCGGCCATTGCTGCTGGTTTTGTATACCAAATCAGTTGCCAAACAGACGGACGGATGCATACGACGCAAGGGTTATGCCATAAGCATCCCTTTCCTCGGAAGGCACGCTAAAAATGACGTGACAGTTACTGGCATCGTTCGTAGTTACGGGCATCTTTCTACAGTTACGGGCATCATTTACAGAAATGCAGCCAAAGTTACGGATGTCTCTGCGCTCCGTTACCCGTATCATCGGTGAAATTGCAAACGTCTATAAAAGCGGAATAAGCAACATTTGGGGAATACATAGGCATTAAAATCATAGTATATACACATATTGAGCTAACCATCGAATGCCATTAAATGCACGAAGCGTAAACAGTCGAAAATCGCGATATTTCAACTTACCTCGTTTCACGTCCGCCATCTTGGGATGTCCGTAACTGCAGTTACGGATATCACCTTACCCCCAGTGACATACACACGGGCACGCGTGACAATGAATGGCGTGTATACATATAGCACATACACATGGGTATGTGTGACAATGACGTGTGTATTCAGATAGCACATACACACTGGCATGTGTGACAATGACGTGTGTGTTCAGATAGCACATACACACGGGCATGTGTGACAATGACGTATGTATTCAAATAGCACATACACACTGGCATGCGTGACAATGACGTGTCACGGTGTACAGATAACACACGCGTACATGCGCGACAATAATGTGTATACAGGTACACATAGGTATGCAGATATATAGTAGTCAGTATGTGAAGATGACGTCAGCGGGTGTTCACGAAGATAAAGACTCGTACTTTTACATTCATCTTATCGTTACATACACCCCCGTGAACACCCGCTGACGTTGTATTCACTTATCACATCTTTGATACATTTTCGAGTTTTGTTTCTGCATTTACACGGCACATGGACACTATATGGACATGTACGATCGATAATCCACTCGCTAAAACTCGCGGATTATCTCCTCATACATGCGGACGAACCGTGATCTAACTGTGGTTAAATACCTGCTAGCACCAAAATGATTGTAATTCAGAAGAAACTAGAGCAAGTGAGAACGGGCTCACGGATACCCCGAGCCTGGACCGATAAATGAAAAATGTTATGTTTATGTGTTACGGACGGATGACCGGACGAAAAGGCGAAAACTATATATCCCTCGGCATACTTCGTAATGCCGGCACGGGGCACAAATATATACGTACAATAGCATATATATGTGCATATGTAAATGTTCAATATAACAGCCATTGCATTCCACATGTGTGGATACATTTATTAAAAGAACTGTTAATTTTGTAGTTTAATTCAGTTAACATACACAATATGTAATATTATATCTATAACTGTTATTCACCTCAAAACAACAATAATTATCCAAACTAAAATTACTGAATCACTTCAATTTTGGTTTTCGATCCACCCTACAACGTTATCCAGAAGTGACACACTTGTGGCTTAATGGTATCTAAGAATACATTGGACTCCTTATGAAATTTGACAAAGTACATATATAATTCTTGTGTCGCTATATAATTATCCTTCGGCGGCCGTCACAACCGTGACCCGAAACTTATTAATAATGTAAATAGTCAATGGGCCGCCGGCCGAGAAAACAGACCTTGCAACATTGGCAACGACTGAAGGGGTCAGCGGAAGCAGGGGCTAAGTCCTTGTGGACTTAGCCCCCTACCTCCATTGCCCGCTTCAATTATATATTCTGGTCCTCTGGTATAGCACACAATTGGATTTTAAACGCCTAAGATGCGCAGGACGACATGGAGCTTAGTTGGTCGCACAAATCGTCGTGGTGCCTTTTTCGCGACATATGACTCCAACATGGGTAATTGATCTCTTATGAGGATACACACGTTATCATACATCCTGGTTGTCTTCTTTTGTTTTGTTAACTATACATGGTATTGGGTGTTTATGGCACGTTCACTCAAATAATCGCCATCGGACAACACATTTTCATATATTAATTTATGAACGATTATTTCAATGTTGATGCATGTACGTTTAGCTATTGCTGATGTTTTAAGAGTTTAAGGTTTAATATGTTAATAAATGGGGAATAATCGGGTGCCGATTGTGTAACATCATGAATCGTGGACACTACGACCATCATAACGTGCGTGTTATCCGCTTAATTGACTTGAAAGTACTGTGCGAGAAAATGCAAATATCGAATTAGCTAGTTTTGAATATACGGACAGTATATGACGTGACATTATTAATGCCAAACCAAGTTCTCATTGGGAGCATCTCGCACAACGTGTTTGTGCTTTTCGACTAATTATCAACTTACCTCTTGTCTCGTGCTCCGGCTTTAATCTAACAGCATTATCCTTGCGTCAAGGATATGATTAAATATTTTGTTTAAAAAGATATAAGCAGTCTCAATATGTATTTTTGTAAAGGTTATATTATTCTCCGGCTATTACTTGTAACATAATTCGCTATATCAATATTATGATTACTGGGCCAAGTTTATGGGCTGCGATACGTCACGTACCATTATATAAATATGGATGTGATTGGTGAAATGGGACATGTAACAAATTGTCACCAGTCTACGCCGGGATCTGTGAGCGCACTAATAGTAGTCTGGGGCCCGTTTCACTAAACTTCGTACGACTAAAATGTTCGTAAGTGCAAATTTAGGATAGTCTGGAAATTTCAATTGATGGATTTACATTTATTGAGCATGTTCAATAAATGTAAATCCAATATATGTTTACAAGAAAACAATGTCAATGTGAAATTTAGAGACAATCATAATTTTGCACTTACGAACATTTTAGTCGTACGAAGCTTAGTGAAACGGCCCCCTGATACGTATCTATATTGCTTCATTGACATTGACGAACAGTGTAATGCGCGAATGCGAAGGCTGATCTGAAACTACATGGATCCATAATGCTCCTTTTCGCATGGCGATTCCCAATTGTTCGATAATACTTCACATTCTTTGTTCTCGGCTTTTGAAGGCTACGTTCAATAACACTGTCAATTAAAATACTCATTAATTTGATTAAGTGCTCTCCTGTGTAAATATTTATTTCGCTTCATTATCAGATGATAAAAGAATTCCTCATGTATAGTTTTCATATCAAGGTGATTTTCTAAAAATCTATGACATGATAATTGCCTGAGACTACATTAACCAGAAATGTGATTTGACGATTATTCCGGTTTACAGCGTAACTTACACAGTATTCTGGTGTTTCAATTTATGACAACATTATTTGTTAAATTACAGGTCCACAGAACACTATACAAATAGTATAGATGGTGACTTGTTAAGGATATTTCACATCTTCATTATAACGTTGCGTAGAGACGGACATTAAGGGCTTTACATTTTCTTTCATTTATTTCTGTGCCGCATACAGACGGCTGTAAAGTTCGTTTAAACGAAGAAACGAACTTTACGCGTTGACGTCGAGACAAAATCAAGAAAAATACATTTTAGTTCCTGTGATTCTAAGTTAACCCTTTGAACCCGAAATCCCGCTATAGCGGTTGATGCAAAAAGTGCAGATCCAGATGAGCCGACTCGTAATGAGCCGTGTCATAAGGATCTGCACTTTTTGAAAGTAATTTTAATATTTCTTAGAACAAAAACACCCCCTTTTCATAAATGGACGAATCTGAAAATAATTTTGTGACCATTGGATTGGTCGGAACATTAGAATATCACAGTCCATTCCAGTTCCTTAGGGTTGAAAGGGTTAAATATTCATCGCATCGCGGCATAGAAATGGAGGAACGAACAGTATGGTTTTTAAGTTTCGTTAGTACGCGATGACCTAAAGAAACGACGAAATGTACCTGTCTAACTCACCCATGTGCACACACACAGACACACACGCCACAAGGTCTCGATTGCTGTGAAGCTTTACAACCATTACAGCGGTAACCTTAAATTTCGTCCTTGGTTTCTACACCATGTAATATGGAACTCAAAACCTACATAAACTCAAATAAGTAATGCTAGCTCTAAATAAGTAGAGCTAGCATTAATTATTTAGAGCTAGCAATAATTATTTTAGTTTATATAGATTTGGCGTTCCATACACGTAGAGACAAAAGTGAATACATATAAAGTTTAGTTTATTGGTTTCCACGTCGCGTAAAGACGAAAATTAACACGCGGCGTAGAAATGAAGCAAGGTAATATAAGGTTCTTAATATTAGTTTCTACCCGACGAACTAACGAATCGACGAATGACTAGCCGATCTACTTACCCATGAGCAGACACACAGACGCGACAATGTCCCGGTAGCCTTATGACACTATCAGTGGCGGCAATCTCCCGCATGCTAGTAATCACCTCCTGGAATCGCGGGTCTCTCTGTACATGTGTCGGTTTTGTGCTGTCTTCGGCTGCGTCCGCTTCTTCTGGTCGTAACTCTTGCACGCTCTTACGGAAGCCGAGCTGTATCAGTCGCTCGTACATGCCCTTGTCCAAGTGATGATGTAGATAGCTGCTGTTATGAAACGTAAAGGACGCCGCTGGACGGTGCATGTTACGATGGACATCAGTCCCAGGTACCGTATCCTGTTTCGTGTCTATTTCTACTTGTTCATCGTCATCCGCCTTTTTGTTATCATCGCCGAGTATCTTCCAGCCAAACGAGTGCGCTACAGGATCGAATGAAACAATGCATTGATACCCTTCCGGCAGTTGATGGTATTTGAATAATTCAGCGGAGGCGCGTCCAATAACCCGTAAGGGGTCGTAGTCCTTAATCCTGTTATTGGAAAGGATCATGCGGCCATAGATGTTGTAGACGCTGGCCACGGCGTACGGTGCCATTTGCCTCTGGGCGACATCCGTGGCGGACGACTCGGTGCAACCGTCCGGAGCGGTGAGTGATATACGGTCCACCTCGTGGATCAAGATCCTCGCTTGGCTAGACGTCGGCATTATCGATCCCCGTCAGGCCCCGTATCTAGTTCGTTGTATAGTCGCCGTCTATCATTCCCCCTGGCACTTTGGTCATTCCGTGTTACAGTTACATTGTAGCAAACAGATTGACGTTAGCGTTAACATGTCACCGTAGAAACGACGTGACGTTACCATACGTCTTACGTAACGTGTGACGACAATGGGACGGAAGATCAAGCCCAGTGTAGCACTAATTTACAATGCGTAGGCAGCCTTGTATACGATATATATATGGATCAACGTTGGTCGCAAAAACACACTGACCTAACCTATTCCACAATGGTAACATGGTATATAATACGTCATTGAACCACAAGTGTGCACTCCATGTCCCAGGTTTATAAATACACATTAAATCACTCAAATAAGTGCGGCCATAGCATCCACAGACATAGAGCCAGACATGATACAGAGGATACCGCCTTGGAACGGTTTATGAACAAACTGTTTACAATTAACTGGACAGCTAAACATGCTTAACGCGGCGCCACAGATTATGCACGCGTTGGGTAACATTATGGAAATCGTTCTATGGTGGATCATTAGGGGCATTTAATCTCTTCGTTTCTACGCCGCGTAAAGACGAAAATTAGAAACCAGCTTAACCCTTTCACCCCTAATTAACTGGAATTGATTTTGATAATTATGTTAATTTTGCAACCAATCAAACCGTCACAAAATGCTTTTCAGACTAGTCCATTTATGAAAAGGGGGTATTTTTGTTTGTTCTCAAATATTATGAAAATTACTTTCAAAAAGTGCAGATCCTGATGAGACGGCTCGTTACGAGACGGCTCATCTGGATCTGCACTGTTTGCAAACCCGGCTAAAGCGCGCGCTTTCGGGTTCAAAAAGTTATATTTAGTTTCGTTCCGTCGTTTCCTATGCGGCGTTGTTGACATTTTGTGAGCAAATTTATGAGATTCTGCCATATAATGAATGTCCCTGGTGGTGATTTTGAAAGTTAAAAGCTGCTCTATCGGAAAACGCTTATTTAGTGTACAAGGGAATGGATTATACGTAACTTTTATTGTCACAGGTGGAAAGTTGACAGTTGATTTTTGTCGCGCCCGCTTGCACATAGCGCGATAGTACGATCCGTTCGTGTGTTTGGTTAACGTTTTTTTGTCGCGCCTGCTTTAGCAGAGGCGCGACTATAGTCGGCGCTTTTTCCGTCGTCGTCCGCATCGTCGTCGTCGTCGTCGCCGTCGTCCGCGTCGTCCGGTTTTTTGTAAGGCAAATGCGTTAAAGTTATTGTTTTTACACAATATCTCTTTAACCCATTGCCACACTTTGATAATAGTTCACATCAATGTTTGTCTACGGATGATGCTTCATTACGCACACCCCCACATCCAAATTCTCAAGGTCAAGGTCATTTATTTACTTGTAATGTTCACCGGTTTTGTAACAGAAATGCGTTAAAGTTATTGTTTTTTCACAATATCTCTTTAACCCCTTGCCAGACGTTGATAATATTTCACATCAATTAATATTTCACATCAATGTTTGTCTAGGGATGATGCTTCATTACGCATACCCCCACATCCAAATTCTCAAGGTCAAGGTCATTTATTTACTTTTAATGTTCACCGGTTTTGTAACAGAAATGCGTTAAAGTTATTGTTTTTTCACAATATCTCTTTAACCCCTTGCCACACTTTGATAATATTTCACATCAATGTTTGGCTAGGGATAATGCTTCATTACGCACACCCACCCCCACATCCAAATTCTCAAGGTCAAGGTCATTTATTTACTTGTAATGTTCACCGGTTTTGTAACAGAAATGCGTTAAAGTTATTGTTTGTTCACAATATCTATTTAATCCCTTGCCAGACTTTGATAATATTTCACATCAATTAATATTTCACATCAATGTTTGTCTAGGGATGATGCTTCATTACGCACACCCCCACATCCAAATTCTCAAGGTCAAGGTCATGTATTTACTTTTAATGTTCACCGGTTTTGTAACAGAAATGCGTTAAAGTTATTGTTTGTTCACAATATCTATTTAATCCCTTGCCAGACTTTGATAATATTTCACATCAATTAATATTTCACATCAATGTTTGTCTAGGGATGATGCTTCACTACGCACACCCCCACATCCAAATTCTCAAGGTCAAGGTCATGTATTTACTTTTAATGTTCACCGGTTTTGTAACAGAAATGCGTTAAAGTTATTGTTTTTTCACAATATCTCTTTAACCCCTTGCCACACTTTGATAATACTTCACATCAATGTTTGTCTAGGGATGATGCTTCATTACGCACACCCCCACATCCAAATTCTCAAGGTCAAGGTCATTTGTTTACTTGTAATGTTCACCGGTTTTGTAACAGAAATGCGTTAAAGTTATTGTTTTTTTCACAATATCTCTTTAACCCCTTGCCAGACTTTGATAATATTTCATACCAATGTTTGTCTAGGGATGATGCTTCATTACGCACACCCCCACATCCAAATTCTCAAGGTCAATGTCATTTATTTACTTGTAATATTCACGGTCAAATGCCTCGGCAGTGGCGACACCGCTTCCGTGGCGGAATTCTTGTGTTTAAAGGTTTTCGGTACAGGGCCGTAACCAGAGGTAATCAAAGTACTGAACATAGGGTACTACAATATTAAACTAGATTGATTGATTGATTGATTGATTGATTGATTGATTGATTGAGTGTTGGTGTTGCAGTTTCGTTAATCCTTAAAGGTACATGCCCACTCAGTAGGTGCACACTGTTCTTTACATCAGAGACATCATCTGAGACATTTCCTGGCAAAATAAACATTCATGCGCCATCATCCCACGTACTGATTGGCATTATTATACATTTTATATCAGACGTAAATGTACACACTGATATCAGGGGCGATAACCATGTTTGCTTAAAATGTTAACGGACATTACTATTTAATCTCTGTATTTATGTTATGATGTGCAATGATCATACTTTAAAATCTGTCGAAAATATTATTTTTTCAGGTGACGCATTTCTTTAGTATAAATAATTAAAAAATAGCATGCCTCATTTCAGTCATTTGCATATGAAAATAGCCTGATACCACCGCGCGTCACTATCAGTAAAATAAATATTACTAAATGATTATATATGTAAGCGGGCACTTGTAACGTTTAGAACTGGTGGAATAGTGACACAGTTATACACTTATTTAATTCCTATAAATTACATTTTGGGTTTACTGAGTGGGCATGTACCTTTAAAGCGGTAACACATATACAAGACATCATCAATTCAAGTATAAATACAGATTCCAGATAACTATGATCATTATAGATATATTGAAAACTGATTGAAGAGCAATAGTTACAAGAATTCCGCCACGGAAGCGGTGTCGCGCCTGAAAATGCCTTGTCGGTACATCGCCATGTTTATTTCTGTTTTGTGAATGAAATAGTTGGCCCCGGATCGAGTATAGTAAAACGTACAAATGACGTCATTGGGGAAACCGCTGACAAAATGTTCAATGTATGGAAGCCCAAACTTGTTACATTTTTTGTTATCGTATTTTCAGTACTTGCATTAATATGGGTATTAATATACGCTGGAAGTGTTATACTGTCATTAATTTGTTCCCTGACTGTAATTTACCACTTTAAATACTGACTTATTGGGTGGTCTGGGGCGTGGCTAGCTGTCGGAGGCGATCCCAATACATAGGTTTACCCTATGTGAAAACGAGAGACGATGCGAACCAATTCCCGATATGAGGGTCAGTGAGCATTATCTCCTCTACCACCCCGGAGATTTGTTTAATTAGCAACAAACGGTGCATTCTAAGAGTATACACTATGTATTGCCAATATGATTTAGACACGCCATGTGGTTTTGTACCTACGGACATCAGCGATATTTCATGAAATATATTTACAGAAATTGGGATATTTTCCGTAAATGACTTCAGATGTTGACACAAATTTCAGAGTACATCCGCATGTACTCGGATATGTTTGTCAACTTTTGACTTCATTTATTGAAAATTTGTTCTCTTTTGTTCATCTAGTTTAATCTAAGTATGTCTGTCTACTTGGCGTTCCCCACCCCGTCCACAACCACGCATCACCAGGGGTGGATATTTGGACAGGTCTGGGACTAATGGACAGGTGCATTACATGTAGATGGACACTGGTCATCCTCAGCTGGGGTATTTTCGGAATTAGAAGATGAATGTAGCTACATAGATTCGATGATAACTTGTTGGATATTTGAATAGAATATAAGCACTTGTGCCGTCTGCATGGTTCGTCCCTAAATAACTGGAATGTAGCTATATACAGGAGCACCGGAAGCATCATAAGATTGGTCCGGCGAATCTAGTGTGTGCACCCGCTATCCACCCAAAGTGTATGTTGTTACCACTCAGTTGAACCGTTTTTGACACAGGAGGACAACACCCCCCCCCCCCCCCGCCTAAAATGCAGGTAGGAAAAAATCCCCCCCCCCGTCCAAAATCACATGTAGGACATAATCCGCCACCCACCCCCCCCCCCCCCATCAATATGTTTTGAAATAATCATTGCATTAATTTAATTGGTTTTCAAATTTCACTCTCTAATCTTATTTAAGTAGTTGATTAAGTATTACGTTTTATTAAAACAAACAGAAATGAACGATTGTTACAGGATTTACGTAGTATCGTTTTGGTGAATATTTCTTTGAAATGGTAATCGATTCTTCACTAAAACAATATGGTTTGGGACCGACATCAGTATACAAATGTCTAAACGATACATACATATTCTTGTTTGACGTTTATTGTGCAACTGAAAATACTTTATTAAATGTGCTTGTTTTATTGTGCAACTGAAAATACCTCATTAAATATGGTTGATGTTTGATGTGTATTGTGCAAATAAAGGTACTGAATATGATGGCGGAGGGGGTGGGGGTATTTTGTCCTAGGCTACACTTTCATTGGGGGGAATGTTGTCCTACCTTGAATTTTGATAGGGGGGGGGGGGGGGGGGGGGTGGGGGTGGGATTATGTCCTATCTGTGAGGGGGGGATTTTGTCCTCCTGTGTCAAAAATCATGGGGGGGGGTATGTCCGGGGGAGGGGGATTTTGTCCTACACTCGAGAACAAATGCTGAACAAATAGATGTACATTCCGTTTGTTTATATATGAATTCCAAATATGTCGAAAGTATTGATCCGGCAGTCGCAGACCTGCCAGACCTGTTCCGACGCCCCTGATATATAGTTGCGAACGGTAACGTGCAATCTACTCCCGTACCGTCCGTTGCCAGACTAGACTACGGACGATACGGGAGTAAATTGCAAGAGTTACCGTTCGCAACTAACTGCAATGGTGTTGGATTTTCCCATGTTCAATTACAGATTGCTCCATTATTTATGAAAGGTGTATATTTGTGAAAACTAAAAATATCCACAAACAGTGCAGAAGCGAGAAGGAGGAAGAATATGATATACACTATGTGTAACGGCCTGGCCACAATCAGGGCTCATTAGATTATTTTTGGATGTTATAGTGTTCTATCTCTTTCCAAATATGACAAAGAGATGTATTTTAGCAATGGAAATACACTTTAGTATTCAATCTCGCAAACCCCAAAAAAATAAAATATGCAGCAGCTTCTATAAAAAAAATATTGCCAATTTTCGTGTGATTTTTAGCCCAATTTCAGCGTTATGACCTTTCACTTGAAAAAGTTACTTTTCAGTTGTTTTTAATTAAACCATACTTAATAAGCTCATGTTGTTAGTATATACCACTTTGTAGCCGATTCAATTACCTATCAACTGTCGTTTATATTATCATAATACCTAATCAAATAAGATTATAGCTGGAAGTTAGCTGTAGGCATGGTTCGTTATAGATTTGAGATAATTTACCCCCTTTACTAATAAATATATAATAACAAAGAGACAAAGGACATATAGTATGGTGCAAATGACTCAAGATCAGCTACTTAACCACATTGAAGACAATTTATGTAAAATAATATATCTTATTCCCGAAAAATTTTTTACCGCTCTTTCAAACATCTAACTTTTTATTCAGTAAAAAACATGTAGAGTCTGTGACGCCCAAACAACTTTTTATGCTTAATATATAGTTCAAATATATTTGTACCATGTTCGAGAACCCATACTCTAGTATGGAAATAACAATTATTATAAATGGCAATCCCTTGAAACAGTCACCATCCTCCTGAATATATGAAAATGTAGAGTCTGTGACGGTGTAGAGTCTGTGACGCAATTACTTGAATTATAAAAAAATCGTTAAAACTACTTGGCAAGACATTTTGTAACATAATATTGAATCTAGTGATTGTATACCATACTGCATACTCATAATACTGTCAAAATTCAATACAATAATGAAATTTTTCATATTGTATAGCTTTTTATGCACATGCCAGTTGTTCATGTGTAATATAAATTGACTTTGATGCATGCATTTTCTTCATTAAAGTTAGTTCGTATAAACACTGATGATTTGTTTTATTTATATCCAAAGCATGTGTGCCTATGGTATTACTACTTTAAATATAACATGACAAAGTCAAGGGATCCATGATAACCACTGAACAATACTTCCTTGCTCATTGCCCCCCTTATGGTTTTTTACTCTATTTTTGGTAGAGTCTGTGACATTGGATTAAATGAGTTTAATTGTGAGCACGGCAACTTATTTGTCTATATTAATAAATGTGTTCATGTTTGAACCAGTAGGTATGTGTGTTGGGACGCATTTCACTATCTTTTTATATACTCTGATCATGGATACATGTGATTTCAAGTATTTTTTTAAGTTATTTTGCGTATCCAGCAGTTTTGTAAATTGTAATGTTACTGTTTATCACTATCTATAGCTACACACACACTATTATACATCGCTAGCATGGAACAAGCGCACAGTAGCTAGGATGTTTCTGTTATTTACAGCATAATTAATGTATTGTCCCGTTTGTAGAGTCTGTGAAACTTTTTCATACACGTATTCGATACTCAATAACTATTAAACTACGTGACTACACCTGCACAATACGATACATATATCAGAGTACTGTATTACAGATTACCACGAAACTATCCATTTATTAATGTCTTTCTTAAGATAGGGGTTATTGATTTCAAAGAACAGAGAGAACAGTAATTTTTTTTTTTTTTAAAATGATGCAAATTTCAATTGTCGAGGAATAACTATTTTTGATGGAAATGTTGTAAAACATTTATTGAGATACAATCACATTAGCATATACTTAATTGTAAATAGCACATTTGCCACATAAATCATGTTTTTGCAAAAGCAATTATTAATTAAAAAATACATTTCACCAACTGTGTAGAGTCTGTGACGATCTTTACCAACCAACTTCCAGCCCGTATTGCGAAAAAACTGTGATAGCTATGTAACTGATATTTCGGGTAAATAAGCATGATATATAATATTTTAGTTTGGTAATGACTTTGGAGCTGGAAAAAGAAGTTGATTTTTGTCTAAAAGTGAAAGGTTCTACTGAGCCCTGATTGTGGCCAAGCCGTAAGCATATGCAGGGGAGCATCCAGGATTTAGGTCTAGATGGGGCGTGGATTTTCAACTGCAAATGAGACACATAATTATGATCGTCAACTTTCATAAAAGTCAGATAATTATTATCTAAATTTGTTCTTATTTCTCATCAAAAGTATATACTGTTATCAGGCGCGGATACAGAAATAATTGCAGGGGGGAGGGGTCTGTAATTACAAGTCGGCATACCCGACCTCCACGAGCGCGGATTACCCAATTAAAATATTGAAATACCCAATTGCTTCAGATATGATGGGATGAAAATACTCAATTACTAATTCCTTATCATGAAGACGCGTTTGTTGCGGCATATTTCATAAAAATCCGTTAAGGTACATTCCCACTCAGTAGGTTATAATATAATGATACAGATACTTTTGTATATTCTGTACGTATGACATTTCTTGGCAAAATAAACATTCACGATTACCCCACGTATTGATTGGCATTATTATACATTTCATTGTAGACGAAAATGTTCACACTGATATCAGGGGCGATAACCGTGTTTCCTTAAAATGTTAACATCCATTACTATTTATTCTATGTATTTATTTTTTGATGTGCAATGATCATACTTTATAATCTGTCGAAAATATTATTGTTTCAGGCGACGCATTTCATTAGTATAAATAAGTAAAACATATCATGCCTCGATCATTCGCATATGAAAATAGCCTGATACCAACGCACATCACTATCAATAAAATAAATATTACTAAATGATTATATCTGTTTTCCGGGCACTTGCAATTTTTAGAACTGGTGGAATAGTGACACAAGTATACACTAATTTAATTCCTATACAGAACATGTGTGCTTACTGAGTGGGCATATGACATGTACCTTTAGGAATATATCAAATAATATTTACTTTGGAGTGGGCGCGCTTTCAAAACTTTCAGACATTGTTGTTGTGGCAACCTCGTGATCATGCACCTTGATATTGTGTCCTACGGAACATAAACGCGAGATTAATCGAATAGCGAGCAACGTAGCCCCAGATATGACTGAGCGAACTTAAAATGTCCTCTTTCTCAAATGGGGGTCAAAATGTATAATGCATTGCAGTGTCCTATTTGCGTGCGTCACTATGTGTTTTTTTTTAATGAATAAATTATTAACTAAATGGGGGTTTATGTCAGTGCAACAAACCAAAACAAATCATACTGTATTCTATGTAGTGTATACGGGTGTGTTGGTGAGGAGAATGGAGAAATGTAACATGGGAAGAGAAGAGAAATGTAACACTTTCTCGATGTTTCCTTGAGATAGCTTGTGTTCTGTATGAATTGGATTGCCAGTCGTCATGTCTAGTCACGTATCTGTGTGTCACAATGTCCTGTATCCTGTATCTGATGGCTATTTACTGATTATCGATTAGATACGTCAGATGCACAGACAATTACGTAATCTGTCTGGCAACTCTCCTTCGTGGAGGTAGATTTAATCATTGTCCAATGTTCCCTTTGTATCGGACGTTTTTATTGGTTGACATTGCAATTGTTAGCCAATCATATTAGTTGTAAATACCCAGACTGACTGTCTCCTGTCCTCGTTTCTGAATTTATACTTTCTGACCAAACTTGCGAAATAACAACGGTTTAAGCAGCAATTTGAAGTTACCCAAGACGCATAGACAACACAGAATGGTTATATTTTCTCTTACTTTAGTGAGACAGTAAGTATTTCACGTATTTTCATAGCTATGTCTGTTTTAATTGACCTGTAGTGATGTACCCGTTTCAGTTGCACCAATCCACGGTTCATCATCCTGCTGTCTGTCTTGTGTCTGGGTTATGTCTGGCTGACTGACGGTGTTGTCTGGGGGAGAGTCATAGTGGTGAGGTTCACTGTTATGGTGTCTTTGAAGGGCCCTGCCTATTGGTGCCTCTTGCAGGGAATTAGTTGCGAACGGTAACTTGAAATCTACTCCCGTACTGTCCTGTCCACCCATAGCCTATGGATGGACAGTACGGGAGCAGATTCCAAGAGTTACCATCACAACTAGCAGTGAATGGTTTACTGGATTTTTATTCATCATTTTCGTTGAATATTTCCGGGTACGTAATAGTTCTGAGCACAGGGCTACTAAAGTAAGTCCAAAAGTTCCAGTCGATACTCTTTGCTACTTTTTACCACATGCAGGCATTCGGCGTGTTTCGTCTTTCATCGGTATAACTCTATATATGAACAAGGCTTCTAACTTTGGTTGGACATGACCTTGTATCATAACAAAATAACATGTTTAAAATTGTAATTTTCTATTCTATGTATTTCTGCACAATATCGATAATTCTCAAATGATCATATGAAATTCCCACTACAATATTGAACACATTATTTCATTTGCTATGATACAAGGTGGTGTCCAACCTAGGAAAAGTAGCTGTAATTCGATAATATTTGCATAAATAAGTTCTAACTATGTTATTTTAGCAAGATAACAATAATTCTCAAATGAACATGTGCACTTAATAAAATCGCGGATAGGTCGTGTCTGACCAAAGTTAGAAGCCTCGTTCATATATTTAGAGTTATACTGATGAAAGCCGAAACACGCCGAATGGCGAACATAACTCTAATTTCATTTTGTTACACTGCATTACAAAGAGTTATGACTGAGTAGTCTTTCCAAATGTGCGTTTGAAGTGTTCTTTGTTTACTTTCTACTTCGTGGAGATTGACCTAAGAATTTTGCTGACACACACTTAATTAGGTATATAGGGGCAATTCGGGTAAATACGGACAACTTTCTGGAGACGCTGATGTTTGTGTTCATAATCACGATGTATGTCGCAATATAATAAAGGTCTCGCTATGGTGATATGCGAGGGTGTCCGAACTAATTAGTCCGTATTTCAAATACATGCAGTGTTTTAGGTCGTTCAACCCCAGAGTTTTACATATAATTGAAGATACTTGAAAAGGGTGAAATACGGACACGGACCGGGGAATCACGGACATAGAGTCGGCAAATTACGGACATAGCAAATTATGATAGGGAAAATACGGACAAAAAAAGATATAAAAAAAATTACAATGTTTTAGACTCTATATATCAGTGATTCTATATTTTATGTACATCTGGTGTCCCGGTGTAATTTACTGACAAATCACACAATTTATAAGGAACATTATTTTTTTTTTCAGTAAAGAAACTATGTATAATACCAATCCATTAAGAAAACAGTATTTACAATTCTTGTTATGTGTGTTTAGTTATTATTTTCCGTTGTTGGCATACGTGTGGTGCACCAAATGGGCATTTCCCGGTCATCAATCAGCACAGTTTATAAGCCCGTAATTCTCAAATCTTGTCCATTTGTACTTTACTATACATTGCATCTGAATTAAAATAGTTTAACATTTACATTAAACTTATTCTGCAATAAAATTTCCTTTTGTTGTGAAAAATACTGACTTTAATGTATCTGTCCCGAGAAATTGAATCATTACCGTTACGCTGTACAAAAAATGTAAAATCAGAGTAACCTCCCTTTCCTACTCTCAGCTACTAATGCAATGAAAACTGTTTATGCGCGCGCAATTTATAAATAAATACGGTGGTAACACAACTTAAGTCATTGCCGAGAACGAGGCCGGTCTGTATTAATAATATCATTACCGTTCGGGGTTTATACACGTCCATATGTATGTAGGTCGGCTGAAACCAAAATGGGTGGATAGACCCACTTACAACGTTGTATTTGCATATTCTACTTTCATGATGCGTTGTATACAGAGGGGTGAAAAATGGGAGTTTTTAAAGAAAAATCATTACCGTTACGGTCATTTCCGTTACGAAATTGTGTAACAGTAATGACGATCGTGTAACGGCAATGATAAATTACCATACTAACCAGTCAGTTGATGCGTCAATTAGATATAAACCATGTCCCATCAGTTGTTGGTCAGCAATGGCACATTTATTCAGACCTACAATATTTATATATTGGGATTTAATTAGTAAAAGCTCTGGAACAACAAAAAACAGACACAGCTTCGAGGAGTGTGGGTTTCTATTGGCAATCACATTAAAAGTAAACATTAACTTGGAAGTTAATTTGTACAGCATATGCAAAGTATAAATATGTTTGCTATATATGCTGTATTAGTATTTTAAATAAATGGAGAGTCATTACCGTTACGTTTTGTCATTACCGTTACACAAATCATTTCCGTTACACCCATATTTTGGAGGCTGTGCTATTAATTAAATGTAGCTTTATAACGATGTTTGGTACATGTGGTAAAACACGGCATTCTGTTACATGCCAAGCTATTTTGTTTTGTTTAACTTTACTGATTCGTATTAAATACATGTTGTTGGTTACCATAAATGAGAAATTCCACGACTTGCTACTAAATTGCTCTGTTTCAAACTAATACAATTAGCTTACCATATTATTGACACTTGTCTTAATAGATGCCCCTTCAGTTTTATGTTTTATGCCGTTGAAAAGAAAAAAGTGCAAATGTAAAGCTATATTTACGTCATGTAAATTTATGTAACGGAAATGACATTTCTGAGACCCCTGGTCCCCTGAAGGGGAAATAAAATATATAAAATGACGAGAACAATTGGCTATACTATTATAAATGTAACACCTGGACTGTCATCCAATGGAATAAACACAGTTTAATGAATTATTGGTTGTACCTCAAAACTAGAAAAACGGCACCAAGATGTACATAAAATATAGAATCACTGATATACTCACTAGTAATTCATTTAATAAATGTGTGCAAGTTATAATCATTTAAGTAAAATATATGCCTGCATACTCGAAGTTACTGCATAATGCTATTTTGATATGGTAAAATACGGACAGGATTGTCTGTAGTTTTACGACAATCAAAAAATGATAGGTTTAATACGGCCAGTGTTATTATTTTACGGTTTTTGTAACATCTATGTTACCAATTGTGTAAATGAATAGCGTTATTGACTCGGGAATAATTGTTTTACTGGCAGGAATAAAATTCACGAAACACATTCAAAAGGTATACCCAGTTCGAGTGTATTTTTCCTGCCCAAAAATGTTTACGACATTTGAAAGTCAAAGTCTTTTGGAAAAGGTTGTGTGTATAGCGTCACTAAAGTAGGTGTATGATGTCATTGATATGGGTGTACCTCGTAGCCGCATGTGTCACATTCGCGGGAAATGACCTGAAAACGGCTAAATGGACCAAAAATAATGAAAATGACTTATGCAGGGAACCCGTTACATCAATGGGTGTCCATATTTTTCCTATGTCTGTGTTTTCCTGGATTGCCCCTAACTCACGATGGGCAGAAGGTGTGTATTCGTGCCCGACTAGCTCAATCGGTTAAAGCGATGGTACGGTAAACCAGAGGTTGCGGGTTCGAGTCCCGGGCCGGTGCACATTTTTCTCGCCCTGTGACATTTGGCGCCCACTGGGTGACCGTGACTGATGTAGATCTCGGGAAGCATGTCACTGTATGTATGTAACTCACGATGGGCAGAAGGTGTGTATTCTTGCCCGGCTAGCTCAGTCAGCTAGAGCGATGGTATGGTAAACCAGTCCCTGGTTCAATCCTCGGGTCGGGGTATGCATCTTTCTCACCCTGGCGCCTAACGAGGGACCGTGACTGATACATATTGCCCAAAATGTACCAAAAATTATGGATTTCAGAGGTGAATTAAATATAGAATTTGCGGTCAAATTTCAATTTGGCGGGGAAGTATGTCACGGTACGTAACTCACTATTGAGGAGATGCTGTGTATTTATACCCCCCGCAACGAGTTGTGGGGTGGGGTATACTGGAGTCAGGTTGTCCGTCCGTCCGTCCGTAAACTTAACATCAGAGAAATATTGTTATAACTTCTATTTCCTTCATCTAAAATGCTTGATATTTCACACATGCATTCCTGTAAGGCTCTACTACCATGCTGTACCAAATCCACAACCGTCCAACCCCCGCAGATCCCAAGGTCAAGGTCAAATACTTAGTCCGTAAACTTAACATCAGAGAAATATTGTTACAACTTCTGTTTCCTTCATCTAAAGTGCTTAATATTTCACACATGCATTCCTGTAAGGCTCTACTACCATGCTGTGCCAAATCCACGACCGTCCAACCCCCGCAGATCCCAAGGTCAAGGTCAAATACTTAAGTCTCTTTACAAAACTTAACATCAGAGAAATATTGTTATACCAAGGTCAAGGTCAAATACTTAATCTCTTTACAAAACTTAACATCAGAGAAATATTGTTCTAACTTCTATTTCCTTCATCTAAAATGCTTAATATTTCACACATGCATTCCTGTAAGGCTCTACTACCATGCTGTGCCAAATCCACGACCGTCCAACCCCCGCTGATCCCAAGGTCAAGGTCAAATACTTAGTCTCTTTACAAAACTTAACATCAGAGAAATATTGTTCTAACTTCTATTTCCTTCATCTAAAATTCTTAATATTTCACACATGCATTCCTGTATGGCTCTAATACCATGATGTGCCAAATCCATGACCGTCCAACCCCCGCTGATCCCAATGTCAAGGTCAAATACTTAGTCTTTTTACAAAACTTAACATCAGAGAAATAAGTTATAACTTCTATTTCCTTCATTGAAAATTCTTATTATTTCACTTGTGCATTCCTCTAAGGTTGTACTATCATGCTGTGACAAATCTACGACTGTCCAACCCCCGCTGATCCCAAGGTCAAGGTCACATACTTAGTCTCTTTACAAAACTTAACATCAGAGAAATAAGTTATAACTTCTATTTCCTTCATTGAAAATTGTTATTATTTCACTTGTGCATTCCTCTAAGGTTGTACTATCATGCTGTGACAAATCTACGACTGTCCAACCCCCGCTGATCCCAAGGTCAAGGTCACATACTTAGTCTCTTTACAAAACTTAACATCGGAGAAATATGTTATGACTTCTATTTCTTTCATTGAAAATACTTAATATTTCATATGCTGTGACAAATCCCCGCTGGCTGATCTCGAGGTCAACGTCATATACATACCGTATAACCTCGAATTAATGCCCCCCCCCCCCTCCTAATCTAATAAACGCCCCCCCCCCCCCCCCCCAAAAAATAATTTTTTTTTTTTTTTTTAACAATGACTGCCAATTTCAAACACAAATAATCAAAAAAAATCCTTTGAAATTGGCGGTCCTTGGTAAACAAAATAATTGTTTTTCTTCTTTTTTTTTTTAACTGACTAATAAACGCCCCCCCCCCCCCACCACACCCCCCCCCCACCCCCGCCCCCACCAAATAATAAAAAAAAAAATAATTTTTTTTACCAATGACCGCCAATTTCAAACACAAATAATCCTTAAATCCTTATTTGTGTTTGAAATTGGCGGTCCTTGGTAATTATACTGGCTAATAGCAAACGCCCCCCCCCCCCCTTTTGTAAAATGTAACGCCTCCGAGGGCGTTAATTCGAGGTTATACAGTAGTCTCTTTACAAAACTTAACTTAACAAAACTTAACTTACGAAACTTAACATCAGAGAAATCGGTTATAACTTCTATTTCCTTGCTCGGATCTGCTTCACATTTCACACACTCATTGCTCCAATGGACCTCTACCACCCTGTGACAAATTCACGTTCATGCCGCTCGCGCTAATCCCAGAGTCAAGGTCACAAGCCCACACACTTGGAAATGTGTACATATTTTAGGGGTACCTGGGCCCACGCGGGGGGTATTCCGTAAGCCTCGCTTACTGACCAATCTAGTTGTGTCCGGTTAGCTCAGTTGGTTAGCGCGATGATACAGTAAACCATAGGTCCCGGGTTCGAGCCTCGGGTCGGATATGCATCTTTCTCACCGTGTGACATTTCGTGCCATGGCCATGTCAAATTATGGCATTTATGGTCAATGGCGCTTGAAGAATGGTGTGTATTTCAGTATTTTATGGGCTATTTCTGTAGATTTGGGTCATTGTTGCCAACATACAATATGTCACATCAGTGTCACCTCCTGCAAATTACATGTATATTCTATTGATCAAAGGTGTGAATGTGAGTGCATATTTTAACCCATAAAACCATTATTTTTTAACCAATATTACTAAAACCAGTTCCAAACTGTTTGTGATGTAATTGACCTGAACCTCAAATTGGGTATTTAGTGTACGGGATACGAAACATCTCGTTTTCTCGGAAAAACCGGTGTGCCTACTAAGTGTTGTGATTACTTGTGAGGATTAAGTTGATGCATGCGTGGCTAGTTACCTTACACATTGAATACCCGTTGACGTGTCTCACTACCTTGCATATTAAATGGGTAAGTGGGTAATTTGCATATTAATGATGTATTAATATTGCGGATATGAAACAGAAAACATACATATTTCTTGCTTAAAAGAAGCCTATCCTATCAGGAAATGATTAATCTTGTTATTACAAAAGAAATCACCTAAATATAGCAAGAAATAAAAAATACTAGTAGCGTGAGAACTCTGGCACAAGTTTTACAGCGACCATGGAGACTGGCTACCGGTATTTGTTTAATGAAAACAGCTAAAATGCGATATTATTGGTGCATAATATTAAGGATATGAAACAGGAAATGTACCTATTTCTTTCTCAAAAGTAGCCTATCCTTAATACCAAGAATGGTTAATCTTGTTCTTACAAAAGAAATCATCTATGATCTAAATATAGCAAGAAATAAAAACCTAGTAGCGTGAGAACATTGATGCAAGTTTTGCCGTGCTATGCCCGTGAACAATTACCGAAGTGTCTCGTTTGAATTTAAAAGCACACCAGATGTATGTTCAGCAGCATGAGTGATCGCAGCGAGCGCTTTCCAAGTAAACCTTGAACCTTGCGAGTGCTCACTGTAAATTCAAACGACTTTGCTGGTCGTCATTCAGAACAAAGCATTCAAAGTTCTCGTGATCGCCAGTGCTGCTGAACATATCTGTTACAGCAAACTACCTCGCTGGCCGGCTTGCGGGCGCTTCGGCGAGCAATGTCATTCAGAAACAAAGTGCGCGCGAGCGCCAGGGCTGCTGAACATACCTCTGGTAAACGTAATTGATTAATACCTTATATAACTAGCTTCTCGTCTCTCTGTAAGATGTCTCTGTGCTTTTGGAAGTCAAACATCGTCTTAAAAATGTCAAGATTCACTGCTGCATATCTATCTGCCAAAGCACAGGTCTGCTTTGATAGCAGATAAAAGACCAAATGTTTCTGATTTAATAGTCAAATTTTCACGCGATAACATACGGGATGTGTCTCGTTATCCAATCAAATGTGTGTGGTACAAAATAGTCGTGTGTGGTGGAGATACAATCTCCTCTTAGAAAGCTCGATAGGAAATCACGCAATATTGTTTTTAGTAGTTACTGTGAATTTGATGCATGCACATTCCTATCCATTGAGGGATGGGTTGTGGCCTAGAGGTTAGAACACCTGATTTCCCATCTGGAGGTTGTCTGTTCAAACCTCGCCTAGGGCATCAAAAATACTTTCATAGTATGTCCATCCCACTGGACTGTCAGATGAGGCTTCAAACTGTGGTCTCGTCTCTATATGACCTTAGCTGTTAGTGGGACGTTAAACCCTTTCACTTTTCTCATTTTTCCAATCGAGTGACATAGAGAAAATTGAGAATAACAATTCCCACAATAATGGGAGGGGGTATACTGGAGTCATGTCTGCGTCCGTCCATCACAAAACTTACTTCTTAACATCAGAGAAATATGTTGTAACTTGTATTTCCTTTATTGAAAATTATTAATATTTTATGCATGCATTCCTATAAGGGTCTACTATCATGCTATGACAAATCCATGACCATCCGACCGACCCCCCCCCCCCTCCCCCCCCCCTGCTATGTCAAGGTCACATACCCACATAATTAAAAGTGGGTGGCAGGTGGGAGCACGCGATGGGTAATTTAACAATCGGGGTTGATCCATACCGGAATCCCGGACTGGAGACCTGGTTTGGCCCTCACATACGTCTTTGGCATTTTGTATGTGACAGTTGAATCTGGTTATACCCCATATGTGATTATTACGATATTCGTAATCCTATTTTAGGGGAAGGGGCCAAGTGACTTTGGTGTGGTATGGACCTGGCACCAGGTCAGGTTATTCTAATTTCAGGGCTGAATAGATTTGTTCTCAATGTAAATATTCCGTTCTGATTTTGGGATTTTCCCCCCAATGCAGCAGGTTAAAATGGGATCGAACCCGTTTACCCGGCCTTACATGACCTTAGCTGTTGATAGGCCGTTAAACACTAATAAACAAACAAAACAAACAAAAAACTTAATTTAAAAAAATACATATTTAGGGGTACCTGGGCCCGCGTGGGGGGTATTCCTTAAGCCTCGCTTACTGACAAAGCTAGTTTAATTTTGATAATATTTGGTAACTGTGTGAGTCTAGGCATACCACATATCTCATGGCCCTTGTAGACGAAACACCTAATTCTACAGAATTCTTATTTTCTTGCCGACAACATATATAATTGAAGGGGTCAGTGGAAGAAAGGAGCTAAGCAATCTTCCTGATGCAATGTAAACCACTGGTCCTACTCCTATGTCAAAGTCCAATAAAATTTGATTTGGGCCAGTAGAAATCAACAACCAGCTGGCCCAGCAGAATTATAGCATATTTCATTTTTTTCCTCACCAATCTTTTACAAATCTTGAACAAATGTTGAATATCTTTGTTTTTGGGCCAGTAAATATTGTTCGGGCCAACAGTTTTCTAAATTTCATTCGCCCAATGTTTGTGGTATACACTGGCTAAGTCCTTATTTACTTAGACCCCTTCTTCTACTGATCCTTCATTTTCAACGCACTGAACTCTCTTTCTTTGTCTGATTCCAGTGGTGAAACATCGTATAACAGAAAGAATATCATTCAGGGTAAGTATTTTTAGGTTGCATCTGCTATCTGACAGATCTTTGTTCGCTCTTGTTTCCATCTCTTTTAACCCATTCACCCCTAAGTAACTGGAATCGTGGACAGAGCTCCAGTAGCCTATTTCACCAACATTATAGGAATGAATGGCCTTTTTGTGGAATTTATCGGGGTATAAACTTGGAAAAGTCGCTGGAATACTGGACGAAGGCCGGAAGGCCTCGTCCAGTATTCCCGCGACTTTTCCAAGTTTGTATCCCCGATAAATTCCACAAAAAGGCCATTCATTCCTTATAATTCCAGCATTTGAAATAAATTTATCAAGAAAATGTGTTTATTTTCCGTTTTAACTAATTATTTTAACTGCGCCTGTCGGTTACGGAAAGTAGTTCGGCATGGGAGTTTACTGGGATATAAATTTTGGACAGAGACTTGCTACGGACCAATCAAATGTTAATTTTTATTATACTGAATTTATTACATTATCAAAAATGGCTGTGATAATATAATAAATTCAGTATAATAATTCTGCATACTTTTAATCATCAAATATATGCAGTCTTAGTTCTATATGAAATAATGCATTTCATGAAAAATAAATGATTACTCCCTCAAAGTATACTTTGTTAGAAAAGTATACTTTGCAATGTTGGTGAAATCGGCTACTGATAAGCTGCGTATAATTGCTGACTGTTGATGATTAAACAGTAGTGTGATTTTATTTTACCCAATTAAAATTTTGAAATATCCAATTGCTTCAGAAATGACAGAATTGCTTCAGAGTGACAATACTCGATGACTAATTCCTTATCTGGAGCCCTGCGTGGAATATTTAATTTTAATTTTCAGACTATTCCATTAAATCAGAAAAGGTGGTAGTTTGTTAAAATTTTAAAAAATGTCCACAAATACTATAGTCTGTTTCACGAAAGCTGCCCAAATTTTACGGCTATATAGACGATTCAAAAACAAGATTTCTTTTGATAATATTAAATTAAAGGAAAATTTAAGAATGAGCCTTCTTTATATTTTGTGAAATTCGGTCAAATATTGATTTTATTGCGAAAACAAAATTTCCCCATGTTAAATCCCCATAGACATCTTCACGGAGTGACTTTTGTTTTCTTAGTTGGATCATTTCCAAGCTATCTAGCTAGGTTTCGGAGTCAATTTCGGGCAGCTTTAGTGAAACAGACTATAGTGCAGCTCCTGATTGATACGGCTCGATAAGAGTCGGCTCATCTGGATCTACACTCTTTACCAGCATTGCGATCGAGGTCTGTGGTGTTGAAATAGTTAATATATATGTGAATTCTTCAACTTTTCTACACTAAGAGCAGTTTTACTCCTCGTTTTGAATATCAATGAGTATTTTCAAATTGTTGTGAGTGTTTTGTACTCCCACATTTGAAAATCAATGTGTATTCAGCTAAAATACATGTAAATGTGTAAAATACCTCAATGCCGGCCTTATCGGTCTGGGCTCCAGATACGTATATCTTGGGGGTACATCAGCATTGAAATAGATCTGAGGGAGTACAATTCAGCATTGACATTTCAATATTAGAAAATTGCAGTTGAAAATATACCACACTACACCACACTTTTTGTTGTGCTCGCTTGCGGACAGCGTGATATTATCGGCACAATGGTGTACGTCCGGGTTCAAGGTTTTCGGTATACATGTACATATAACGGGTTGGAATAACTTTAGTTTCACTTCTACAATTGAAGTTGGTGGTGAAATACTCTTTGAAAATCTAATTTCAGCATTGAAAAATATTTTAGGGGTTAAAATACTCTTTAACCCTTTGAACCCGAAAGGCCGCTATATCGGTATATGCAAACAGTGCAGATCCAGATGAGCCGGCTTGTAACGAGCCGTCTCATCAGGATCTGCACTGTTTGAAAGTAATTTTCATATTTTTGAGAACAACAAATACCCCCTATTTATATATGTAATAGTCTGAAAATCATTTTGCGATGATTGGATTGGTTGTAAAATTAACATATCGCAGCCCATTCCAGTTACTTAGGGGTGAAAGGGTTAAGGCTAAACCTTATCTGGAGTGCTGCTCTGTTTTCTGGAGCTCTGCCGTTGCATCATTGCAGGACAGACTGATGTGCCGCTGTCAGCGACTGGAGAGAAACAAGCGCGCCTGGCGGCCAAACGGCTCCAGAACGACAGATTCACACACATCTTTGCCAGCGACCTGTGTCGCGCCAGTCACACAGCCAAGATCATCACTGATGGCAACAAAGTGTGTCGCTGCGACATCTCCTATGATAAAAGACTTAGAGAGAGGGTAAGCCGGCATTTGCATTACTTTCAAGACCGACGTTTTTATGAAAACTTCAAAAGTAACTAGACTTTTGTCATTACTATGTTGCAGTTTTCAACAGAACATTTCGATCAGCCATTGATCATACAAACAGTCATATAACATCATTACATATCAACCAAACACATTTTCAATTTGAAGCTAATAATTATTTTGATATTTACATTATGGAACAAAAAAGTACAAAATAACTTGTTAGTTATACATGTAAATATAACGTAGCTCAATATTTAATTTTTAGCCAGGTTTTTTGAAAAAAAATCCAGGCTATTGGATTGGCGAAAGCCGGGCGGGCGGGCGGCGTCCACAATCAATGTTAAGTTTTCGTGTTTGAGTCCATTTCTTTGTTACTGTACCACCTAGGACCACCACACTTTCACAGCTTCATAATCAAGGGGTGCCCACCACATATCACTATCCAACATGTTACTTTTTTTTTAACTTCACCCATTTTTTCCGCGCAGTCGACTTAGTCATTTTCAATGTTAAGTTTTCGCGTTTTCAATGTTAAGTTTTCGTGTTTAAGTCCATTTCTTTGGTACTGTACCACCTAGGACCACCAAACTTTCACAGCTTCATAATCAAAGGGTGCCCACCACATATCACTATCCAACATGTTGTTTTTTTTTTTAACTTGACCCATTTTTTCCGCGCAGTCGACTTAGCCATTTTCAATGTTAAGTTTTCGCGTTTACAATGTTAAGTTTTCGTGTTTCAGTCCATTTCTTTGGTACTGTACCACCTAGGACCACCAAACTTTCACAGCTTCATAATCAAGGGGTGCCCACCACATATCACTATCCAACATGTTACTTTTTTTTTTTAACTTCACCCATTTTTTCCGCGCAGTCGACTTAGTCATTTTCAATGTTAAGTTTTCGCGTTTTCAATGTTAAGTTTTCGTGTTTAAGTCCATTTCTTTGGTACTGTACCACCTAGGACCACCAAACTTTCACAGCTTCATAATCAAAGGGTGCCCACCACATATCACTATCCAACATGTTGCTTTTTTTTTGTTTTTTTTTTAACTTGACCCATTTTTTCCGCGCAGTCGACTTAGCCATTTTCAATGTTAAGTTTTCGCGTTTACAATGTTAAGTTTTCGTGTTTCAGTCCATTTCTTTGGTACTGTACCACCTAGGACCACCAAACTTTCACAGCTTCATAACCAAGGGGTGCCTACCACATACAACTATCCAACATGTGACCATTTTTTTACCTTCACCTATTATTTCTACGTAATTCACTTAGCCATTTTCAACGTTAACTTTTTAACGTACGTCTGGTTGAATTTTTTGGTTATTTTTTGTTATACTATATCTCTGCAACTGCTTCGCCCATTACCTTGAAACTTCACATGGGTGTTTATCATCGTCCATATTTTCATTCTAACCCCCAACCGTGCGGCCCCTGTGCACAATGTCAAGGTCAAATTACTTTGAATTTATTTGTTAAAGTTTTTTCGTGTACTATATCTCTGCAACTGCTTCACCCATTACCTTGATACTTCACATGGGTGTTTATCATCATTGTCGCACCCGCTTGCGGAAAGCGCGATATCGTCGGCATTTTGGCGTCCGTACGTCCGTACGTCCGTGTGTCCGGTTAAAGTTTTTTCGTTAAAGTTTTTCCATCTACTATATCTATTTTTTTAGTGTCCATGCCTCGCAGGCGCGACATGCAGGCCACGGCCATCTAGTCTACAAAAAGTGGGTATAATTATGTTATCCAAGTGTCTATGCTTGGAAAAAACCTGGCCTTCGTGGCTTTGCCTCGTTTCTTGTTGTTGTTATTTTACAGCCTACTGCAACTGCCAATCTGCAAGATTCATATTGTAGACAATTTATTGTACTAGATAATAGGGCATAATCTGGTATAATCGGAAATGGTGTGGGATAAGTTGTGCAATTTTTTTTTTTTTTTTTGTCGGGTATTTGTCAAGTATTGGTCAAGTCGAATTTGGATTCATTTCCAATTGTCTATGTAAATAATGCATAGGCGATGTCAGCAAAAGCAGTCAATAAGTGCGACATTCGGCTCATATTCGACATATGAGGCCATTTGCTTAAATTATATTTGAGCCGGTTACACTCGGTCCTGGGCAATACACACCAATAATGAATTATATCAGCTATTCGTGTTTTGTCAATTTGGTAACTGGCAATGGGCTGTTCATTTTTACAACATTTGTGTCGGTAACCTATAGAAATTACGAATCGACGGACAAGGGTGCAAGAACCCGGATGCGATGGGCTGTTCTTTCAATAATGCGCCAACAATTCGGGCAACACAATTTGCACCTGTGAAACACCTTCTCAATATCGCCGACGCGGCGACGTGTTAGGTGTTTTAATTACCCGCATCGACTGCTGACATCATTGTTAATTCGCGCTTCGGTAACGACCGCCGCAGGGTACATTGAAATCGAGATTAGAGGTGACCGTTTAATGAAATTGGATCACTAGTTTGGGACGATAATTAATGACCGCTGGCCGCGTTAGACGAGTGACCGTTGAATGAAAGCGTTTTATATAGCAAAAATGCGCGGGAGGAATTTGAAGTGGCCGCTTAACGGCGGTGACAGCTGATTAAAGGTGACCGCCCGAGCAGGTTTGACTGTATATCTATTTTTTTAATGTCCATGCCTCGCCCCAAGGCGCGACATGCAGGCCACGGCCATCTAGTCTACAAAAGGTGGGTATAATTATGTTGTCCAAGTGTCCATGCTTGGAAAAAACCTGGCCTTCGTGGTTTTGCCTCGTTTCTTGTCTTTTTATATGCCAGTTTGAAAACACAGGACGTATAATGTATTCGCCTTGTGCTGGTGGACGCTCGCACCAGCGCAATAGCTTAAAGTTCTACTTGATCTATTTTGACTAAATTTGCTATAGCTGCAATGTATATAATCGTGGCATGAAGAACCCAATAGGTTTTCTGACGAGTTATCGCCCATTGTTCCACATTATTGACCGTGCCTTGATAGGCTTATATTACGACCATCGACACTCTTGTTATATTTGTCACAATCAAGATAACATGTAATGATATATGTTGTATTAACCCTTTCAACACCACATGCCTGTATCAGGCATGGGAAATTTCCGGAAATCCGGATTTGAGGTCCCAGCGACCACTCTTGTGAATCTTGTAAATCCGTTGAGAACGGCGATAAAAAATTACAATTTTCGGATTTGTTTCCCACAAAAATTTAAATTTACAAAATTCTGGGGGGGGGGGGGGTGGCATGCCCCCGGACCCCCCCTAGCAAATCAAATAAATGTTCAGGATTGGGGATAGTGTTCCACTCCCATGCCAGCTGTATAGTGTGGTATTGGCAAATAGTGTAGACCCAGATCTGCACTTTTTGCAAGTAATTTTCAGATTTTGGAGAACAAAAACACCCCCTTTTAATAAATGAATGTGACGATTGGATTGGTTGCTAAATTAATGTATCAAAATTCATTCCAGTTACTTTAAATAGTGGTGAAAGGGTTTATATCATTTCTGTATAAAAGTAGCATTTAGATTTAGATTAATCAAACTCAATTTCGTATTCAACAGAATCAAGTCACTTAGATGAATGTTCAAGGGCACATATACCTGATCTGATCATTGTTGCAACACTACATGTATGCTATGTGGACAGTTATATTTCGGTCATTATTCAGTGCTCCAGATAAGGAATTTGTAATTGAGTATTGTCATTCCATCATTTCTGTGAAGTAATTGGGTATTTCAAAATTTTATTTGGGTAAAATAAAAGCACACTACTGTTTACACGTTAACAGACAGCAATTATTGAATGGTTTGCTTCGAAATGAAAACATATCTTGGCATTTCATTAGAATTGTCTCCTTGGAGACAATTCTAATGAAATACCAAGATGTGTTTTCATGGAAAATAAGAAAAATATGCTTTATCTGTGGTCTGTTTATTGTTTTCTGCACCATGATAAAGGTACCACAAATTTTTTTATTGCTTTTTGATACTCGCTACTTCTGATTTCCATTGGGTTTTTGGCAATTTTAATTGAGTATTTAAGCAAATACGCATCTTATCTGGAGCTCTGATTATTCATACAAGTGAATGGCATATTCTTTTATACAGGAGCCTGCAAGATTGGTAGTTGAATAATGTTACATTGTCAAACAATACCATATAATTCCAGCACAAAAATATTTACACAATTCCCTAACATTTGATTGGTCTGTAGCAAGTCTCTGTCCAAAAGTTATATCCCAGTAAACTCCATGCCGAACTACTTTCCGTAACCGTGAGGCGCAGTTAAAATAATTCTTAAGAAAACGGAAAATAAACACATTTTCTTGATGAATTTATTTCAAATGCTTGAATTATAAGGAATGAATGGCATTTTTGTGGAATTTATCGTGGATATAAACTTGGAAAAGTCGCGGGAATACTGGACGAGGCCTTCCGGCCTTCGTCCAGTATTCCCGCGACTTTTCCAAGTTTATACCCCGATAAATTCCAAAAAAAGGCCATTCATTCCTATAACAATACTATAATGTTACATTGTCAAACAATACCATGTAGTTCATGTTTGTCTTCAGAACTATGGCATAGCGGAGGGTAAAACCACAAAGGAGTTGATGCAAGCAGCTCGAAAGGCTCGGCGAAAATTGGTTGACTACACACCACCAGGGGCAGAGTCTGTGGAACAGGTATGTTCGTTATTTGACACGTGTCGATTTGGCCTGCAATGATAAAACGGGGGGCTTATTATACCCTCGGCATACAGTATGCTGAGGGGTATAATATACTATATATTTTCATTCCATACAACACCCATACAGCGGCCCATTTTCTCTGCAACGGTAAGTCAGATTGACTTCAAACTTCATATACTTCCTTATCATCATCCATATTTTCATTCCATACCACACCCATGCGGCTTCATGTCCAAGGTCGGGTCAAATTACAGAGAAATTTGCGTCCATAAGATTTGTATTCAACATTTTGGGTACACATTATCTCTGCAACGGTAAGTCGGATTGACTTCAAACTACATATACTTCCTATCATCATCCATATTTTCATTCCATACCACACCCATAGGGGTTTCATGTCCAAGGTCAAATTACTTAGAAATTTGCATTAACGTTTTTATTTGTCGGTCCAGGCGGCGACCGGGTTATCCGTGAGCCTCTGCTCACTTGCTCTAGTTGAGTTGGTGACCATTGTAGTCACAGATCAGCCTGCGCAGGGGCTACACTGGCCACTTTTCCTGATATTGGTCACAAATTTACAACTGTATCAACCTGCATGAGTATGCTATCTGATCAGAAGCTACACATTCAAGAAGTCCTCTTTTCTCGTAGCTGTAGCCGATTTCACCAACATTGCAAATTATATTTTTCTAGCAAAGTATACTTTGAGGGAGTAAACATTTATTTTTCCTGAAATGCATTATTTCATAATATAGAACTAACGACTGCATATATGTGATGATTAAAAGTATGCAGAATTATTATACTGAATTTATTACATTATCACAGCCAGAATGGCTGTGATAATGTAATACATTCAGTGTAATAAAAATTAATAAATTTATCCTAAAATTGAAAATTTCTTCCTCAAAGTATACTTTGCTAGAAAAGTATACTTTGCAATGTTGGTGAAATAGGCTACTGGTCCTATATGGGCTACATGTACTATCTAGCAAAACAGGAATTATTTTTTCTGCCTAGTGCAGATCCAGGTCCACGTTTGTTAGTGTAGATCTCTTTAAATCAGAAAGGTAAGAGGCTATGGCAGATATTGAATCAGTGCTGTGCCTAGGTATCCATTCTAAAGGGACGAGTTCAGGGTTGGGGCCCTTCCACACTCTATTTGACATGCCATGTGATTTTGTACCTTCGGACATCTGCGTAATTTCATAAAATATGTTTACAATATGGCGTCAAAAGTTAACAAAAGTTTCAGAAGTAAATGCAGAATTATATTCCGCATGTACTCTTTGCCCACTTTTGACTTTAATTATGAAAAATATTGTAATTTTTGTAAACATGTAATGCAATTAGGCAGATGTCCAACATGTCCGAAGGTACAAAATCACATGGCGTGTCTCATATGTTAATGGTAGATTCTCATAGATGGGCAGGTTGAGGTTGGAAAATGACCCCCGCACTTGCTCTAGGCACTGCCTTGCAATTATTAACAGACATCATCAGAGAGAAATGATGGTGAAACCTATCAAACTGCTCTGAGGTTTCAAATGGTTCTACTGTACCTTATCAACAATTTACATTGTATCTCCATCCAGGTAAAGGAACGAATGATGTCCTTCTTTGAGGATCTGTGCAAACTGTCAACAAAATATTCACAAGCCGAAGAACAGAGTAATTACGCTCCCGGGCGAATAAAGAGACGGCATGGTGGAAGTTTGGGGCGCAATAGTGGGCCGAATAAACGGTTCGAAATCAGCCGCCGAAGTCAGTCATTTTGTGGGTCGGGAAATCCCCAGAACATTCTAAACAAGATGAGTTTGCATCCTGATATTGACGACGACATGAATGATAACAGTCCGGATTACTGCACAACTCCAGACGAGTTCACATATTCTATGCAAGCTTTCGAACATGATGAGAAAATGGTCAGAGAGTATGAAAGCCGATGTGAGTTTTACCAGAGCAGTTCCGAGGACTCGAACCTAAGCAATGATCTCAAAGTGCAACCAAAATGGCAAACCAGTGACACTGATGTGGCCACGTCGCCAACATCAAATACTTTTATCCTGAACAGCAGTGACTCGGATAGTACACTGTCCGATAAACAGCCCGCGCAGTGCAATACGGCGAGTGACGCGCAGATTGTCTTCCAGACCCCATCTCCCATGAAATCGCCGAAATCCGAGATGACGTCGCCATCGCAATCATCATGTCCCAACGTTTCTCTGTCTCCAATACTCCAACAACGCCTACCTAGTGTGTCAAGCATCAGTTCTGGGCGTAACAGCAGCTTCGACGAACTAGACGAAATCCCGGCGAGTGGGGCCGATATTCTGGTTGTGAGTCACGGCGGTTATCTCCGTGAAAGCGTTAAGTACTTTGTCAATACTCTCGACTGTAAGATACCGGGTATAAAAAGCCACACGTTGAAGGTGTGTCCGAACTGCAGTATATCGAAGTTTAACGTCAATATTGACGAGGAGACTGAGAAAGTGAGCCTAACGTGCGTCACGATTCACGATAAAGATCATCTCATCGACATGGACAATTCAGAAGCTCCAGGAATGTACTGACGCATGTTGAAAATTCACATCTGTTAACATATACACCCCTACATAACTGACATTGTCAGTTCCATACTCATTTCTGGGCTATTCTGATCGATCACATAATGGGTATTTTTAAAATATCTAAAAAAATACTGCAGATCCTGATGAGATGGCTTGCAAATGTTCGTTTTATGGTCTTTCGGGTTGAAAAGGTTAATTTACCCTTTGAACCCGAAAGCCGGCTATAGTGGTGTTTACAAACTGTGCAGATCCAGATCAGCCGGCTAGGGATGAGCCGTTTCATCAGGATCTTTTTGCTAGTAATTTTCATATTTTTGAAGACAGAAACACCCCCATTTTCATAAATGGACTAGTCTGAAAATCATTGTGTGACGATTGGATTAGTCGACAATTAACATCCATTGCAGTTATTTAGGGTTGAAAGAGTTAATACATACACCCCTAAATATCTGACGTTGACTGTTCCTGGCTACATTTTGGCTCTTCCATTAATATTTTTTTTAAATCTTAAATATTTTGATACACATTGCAGATCCTGATGTCACGGCTCATCTGTAGTGCTGAAAAAGTTCAATGGAATTTTAACAGACTATTATTCATGTGCTAAGAAATATTTGTAAACTTTAGACATTATTTGAAGGGGTCAGTGGAAGAAGGGGGGAGTTAGCCCCCTTCTTCCACTGACCCCTTCAAATAATGTTTGACTTTCATTTATGGACAATATGTTATTTTTTCAATATCAATACCTGCAAAATACTGTCATGCGATTAGTGAAGGGAGTTAATTTCAAAGGGGAGCCCATTAATTTGTGTATGGTGGAACTTCAGACAGCATAAATCTGTTCCCGTCAGTTGTGGTTAGCTTTATTAGTAGTGTTTGGTCTATCTACATAACATTTGTACATGTATCTATAATTCACATTTGGTGAATATTTTCAGAATTTTTACCAAATTTGTTACAAACCAGTTCACCTGGATCTAAACTGTTTGCAAATATTGGTATTATGCTCGGTAGTGTTGAAAGGGTAATTTAATTAATGCACTGTTATATTGAAGTTGCTGAATTAAGTCAGAAATGAAAAGTTTTAGTCAATGTTATATGCCGTTATTTTACATTTGAAGAGGCCAGTGGAAGAACGGGGCCAATTCCATAAACACTTAGCCCCGTCTTCCATTGGCCTTCATTTATTACCAACTTTCAGTACAGTTACAATTTTGTGTGATGCCTTGGACACAAATGTTTGAGAACATATTGTTAACATAACACTAACTTTAAGCAATTTTCAGTGAGACTGAACATACTCAACTATTTTCCCTTTTTCTCTTGTGAGGTTTGTTATGCTTCCATATATCAGAGCTCCAGATAAGCTTCATGTTTAAAGAGTATTAGACCCATTGATTTCAAATTCAATGCATATTGTATTTATACAAATGGATTACTGGATATTTCAGTTATCAAATAGGAAATATATGATTAACACATGAAACAAAGTTAAAAATTCTCTTATTTGAGCTGCACAATTTTTTAACATGAAACAAAGTTAAAAATTCACTTAGTTGATTAAAACATGAAACAAAGTTAAAAATTCACTTATTTGAGCTGCAAAAAAAAAATTTGCAGCTCAAATAAGTGAATTTTTAACTTTGTTTCATGTTTTAATCAACTAAGTGAATTTTTAACTTTTATTAGAGCATCATCACTCCTCAGTTTGAAAATTAATGAGTATTTTCCAATTGTTGTGAGTATTTTGTACTCCCACTTCTGAAAATCAATGCGTATTCAGCTAAGATAAGTGTGTAAAACACACCAATACGCACCTTATCTAGAGCTCTGATAAATTTATTGATGGTGGTGTAGGGGTTGTGGGGTATTATGTTTTACCCTTGTCGATGTGTTTCTTCATCACACCTCAATATTTACTTTGTTGGATGAGATCCATAAGTAGTAAACCGCTTGGAATCTTCACACATGCGTACATCGCAGTCTAATGGTGTGTCGCATGCAAGTAACACGACCAGCTTTTGTACTTTGTGGGTTCTCTCCATTTATATTAGTAAAATATTCACCTTGTTCGTTTAGGTCATTGTTCGGACCATACATCATATACCATTTGGAATTTATTCATGACATTTCACACATGTTTACATCACAACCTGAGCCCAGTTGTTCAAAACACCAGTTAGCTTAACGGACTGTTAAATCCTTAACAGATGTTTTGAGCAACCGGGCCCAGACGGGTAAATGTAAGAAACATAACACTGGCTTTTGGAGTTATCTCCCTTTATACTGACTATCTGCCTTTGACACAATGTTTACCTTGTTGGTTTACCGGTAGGTCATTTTTCGTCCTATAACTCGTATACCACATGAAATATGTTCACAACACATCCCATATGTTAATGTCCTATTCCTGTGGCCCACTAGTGGTGGAGCTTATGTTGACCCACATGTATGCTGCCAGTGGGGGCGTCTGTGTCCCATGTACACATTTCTAGTTATACTTGTCAGCTGATACTTGTAGTGGCTGTACAGTTACCATAGCAAACCAAACATTGTGCCCCTGACCCCAAATAATTTTAAATATTTTCAGATAAAAGCATGTTTTGATTACTACAGTGTTTCCCCTACGTAAGTAAAACATACAACCCTTAGACCGCTACACACAATTGTCGTCTGCTATTGCTTTTATATCTTGCCTTATTTCTCAATAAAAACATGATTTGACAGCACTTCAGAATCATTTCCAATGGAAATGATTCTAAAGTGCTGTCAAAGCATGTTGTCAATTATTCTAAAGTGCAGGTAAAGAATGTTTTTGATGATAAAAATGGAAAATAGAAAATAAACAACAGACGACACAAAATTAAGATAGCGGTGTAAGGGTTAATATCTAATAATAAATGTGTATGTTTTACTTATACACAAAAGTCATACGAACATTGTACATGTATTTTTTGTCAACTGTATAAAAACACCCCAGGAATAGTTAATACCTGTGACAGATTGTTACGAGACAAATATATTTAATATCATTATCATTAAAAATCATTGTCACATAATTACTATTGATAATACACAAGCATTTTTTTGTGGCATGAAAAAATAAAAACGTGTTTTCATCATGTCCCTGTGTAAAGTGGTTTAATTGAAGATATCTGACATTACTAGGACCGCTGGATTGTTTTAATTTTCACCAATATCGGTACATAAGGGTTTTGCGAACAGTGTAGATCCAGATCCGCACAGTCTGATCAAGAACTTCACTGTTCACCATTCCATAAATAAAACGCCCGTCATGCTTCTAACTAGCACTATAAATCGTTATCAGGCTACATGAGTGTGCTATTCGATCAGGAGCTACACTGGTCACAAATACCATAAGCCCCATTTCTCCAGTCATGGCCACATATCATGAGCTATGTGAAAAATGTCCAAGCTAGTTACTTGACCAGTGTGTTTCTGACAGCTGTTAGCCCATTTCATGTTGAGGATATGCCATTTTAATTGGGGAAGATCATAAACATATTCTTTAAATGTGATTAGAAGTATATGTCGCGACCACCATTTGAACCGTCTCATCGAGACGGTTCAAATGGGTGGTCACAACATATACTGTCATTGAGAAATAACTATTTTAAAAAATTCATACCCGTAAAGGTGTATTCCACATGTTAAGCCTGCTAAAGTTGACTCTTTTGTTACCTGGGAGTTGAATTGGGTTATTATACGCCCGTTGGAAAAAACGGGACGTATTATGTATTCATCTTGTACGGGCGGCGGGCCGGCGGGCACAGCTTGTCCACGCAATAACTAGAGGTCTACTTGACTGATTGTAACCAAATTTTGTACACATGTTTATCATGGCAAGCCGAAGAAGCCTATTGATTTTCAAAAATTTCCGATGACTTATCTCCCCTTGGCAGCCATTTTTATTTTTCGAACTCTGTATCCTTGTCCACGCAATAACTAAGTTCTACTTCACTGCTCGTAACCAAATTCTGTATACATGTTTATCACGGCAAGTCGAAGAAGCCTATTGATTTTGAAAAATTTCTGATGACTTATCTCCCCTTGTCGGCCATATGTATTATAACATCTGTTTCCTTTCATGGAACGCCTTAATATTTATGCCCGCGCTACCGAAAGGTACGGGGGGCATATAGTGTTACCGGCGTCCGTCCGTACGTCCGTCCCGTACGTCCGTCCCGTACGTCACTTCTACATGGCTTCACATATTATGTCAATATTTATACACGTGATACATATGAACATGCCTTACACACTCCACCCCCCAGTACTTCGACCTTGACCTTTGGCCTTGACCTTTTCTACTTTAAATGTTTACTTAGCACTTTGGGACAAATCTACGTGCACGTTTCTCAATCCTACAATAACTTCTCAATACTTTTGCCAATCCCTTAAATATTTATACACATGATACATATGAACATGCCCTACACACTCCACCACCCAGTACTTCGACCTTGACCTTTGACCTTCACCTTTTCTACTTTAAATGTTTACTTAGCACTTTGGGACAAATCTACGTGTACGTTTCTCAAGCCTACAATAACTTCTCAATACTTTTGCCAATCCCTTAAATATTTATACACATGATACATATGAACATGCCCTACACACTCCACCACCCAGTACTTCGACCTTGACCTTTGACCTTGACCTTTTCTACTTTAAATGTTTACTTAGCACTTTGGGACAAATCTACGTGCACGTTTATCAATCCTACAATAACTTCTCAATACTTTTGCCAATCCCTTAAATATTTATACACATAATACATATGAACATGCCTTACACACTCCACCACCCATTACTTCGACCTTCACCTTTGACCTTAACCTTTTCCACTTTCATTGTTTACTTGCCACTTTGGGACAAATCTACGTGCGCGTTTCTCAATCCTACACTAACTTTCACACACGCATTGCTCCAATGGTCCTCTACCGCCCTGTGACAAATCCACATTCGTCCTGCCCCCGCTAAGCACAGGGTCAAGGTCACAGACTTGGTGCGTTTGAAACCTTAACATTCAGTTAAATGGCTTATAATTTGTGTTTCCTTGCTCGGATCTGCTTCACGTTTCACACACGCATTGCTACAATGGTCCTCTACCGCCCTGTGACAAATCCACGTCCCGCCCCCACTAAGCCCAGGGTCAAGGTGCGTTCAAAACCTTAACGCTCGGGTAAATGGCTTATAATCAAATATGCCTCGTTTTCTTTGGCTGCCAGCGGGGGCATTCGTGTGCCGACAGGCCACATTTCTAGTTCAAATATGCATTCATCTGATGATACTCTATCATGGTATAGCAAATCCATGACCCACCGCCCATCCCTTACCCCAAGGTCAAGGTCTCAAACTTAGTACATTCATAAAGTTAACGTTGGGGTAAATGTCTGTTTCCTTTCATGGAACGCCTTGCTATTTCATACATTCCTCAGATGACCCTCTATCATGCTGTAGCAAATCCACAACCCACCACCCAACCCTTACCCAAAAGTCAAGGTCACAAACTTAGCATGTTCATAAACTTAACGTTGGGGTAAATGTTGTGTAACTTCCATTTCTTTACACTTTGAACACCTTGATATTTCATACATGCATTCATCTGATGATACTCTATCGTGCTATAGCAAATCCATGACCAACCCCCACCCCTTTCCCCAAGGCCAAGGTCACGGTCACAAACTTAGCACATTCATAAACTTAACGTTGGGGTAAATGTCTTATAACATCTGTTTCCTTTCATGGAACGCGTTGATATTTCATACGCGCATTCATCTGATGATACTCTATCATGCTATAGCAAATCCATGACCCACCGCCCACTCCTTACCCCAAGGTCAAGGTCACAAACTTGACACATTCATAAACTTAACTTGACACATTCATAAACTTAACGTTTTGGTAAATGTCAACATTTACCAATGTAAATGTAAAACAACTGTTTCCTTTGATGGAACACCTTGATATTTCATACATACATTCCTCAGATGACCCTCTATCATGCTGTAGCAAATCCACAACCCCCCACCACCCAACCCTTACCCCAAGGTCACAAACTTAGCATGTTCATAAATTTTACATTGGAGTAAATGTTGTGTAACGTCTGTTTCTTTACACTTAGAACGCTTTGATATTTCATACATGCATTCATCTGATGATCCTCTATTGTGCTACAGCAAATCCATGACCCACCCCTTTCCCCAAGATCAACATCATAAACTTAACGTTGGAGTAAATGTCTTTTTATAACTTCTGTTTCTTTACAGGGAACACCTTCATATTTCATACATGCATTCATCTGATGATACTCTATTGTGCTACAGCAAATCCATGACCCACCACCCCACCCCTTTCGCCAAGGCCAAGGTCACAAACTTAGCACATTTATACATGCATTCCTCATGTGAATAGCTATCATGCTGTAGAAAATCACCAACTTAGTGTGTTCATAAACTTAACGCTGGGCCAAGTGATTCTGGTGTGGTGAGGACCTGGCATCCGATCAGGATTATTCTGATTTCAGGGCTGAATATATAGTTCTTGTATTGTAAATATTTACAATTCTGATTTTGGGATTTTCCTCCCATTTGTATAAGTAATATATGGGATTTAGTACTAAACCCATTGACCCGGCCTTAAATGACCTTAGCTGTTGATAGGCCATTAAACCCCAACAAACAAACAAACAACACATGACCTCAGTTAAATCCTTGCTTGCTGCAATATCGTGCTGGCCTGACTGGAGAAATGAGACTTGTGGCCGATTTGTGACAACAGCATATTCGTTACAAGACCATAGTGTGGGTGGTAGGTGGGAGCATGCGATGGGTAATTTAACGATCGGGGTTCATCCTTACTGGAATTCCGACTGGAGACTTGGTTTGAGCCTCACATACGTCTTTGGCATTTTGTATGTGACAGTTGAATCTGGTTATACCCCTTATGTGAGTATTGCGATTATTCTTAATCCTATTCTAGGGGAAGGGGCCAAGTGACTTGGTGTGGTATGGACCTGGCACCAGGTCAGGTTATTCTAATTTCAGGGCTGAATATATGTTTCTCGATGTAAATATTCCGTTCTGATTTTGGTATTTTCCCCCCAATGCAGCATGTTAAAACGGGATTGAACCTGTTTGCCCGGCCTTAGATGAATTTTGCTGTTGATAGGCCGTTAAACACCAATAAACAAACAAACAAACAAGGCCATAGTTGGCGCTATATAATTGACACATGATAAACGCAATATCAGATATATAGAGATTGCAAGTAGTCTATCCTGTCAGTGTGGTCGCATTGGAGTTTCTCCAATCTTCCACAGGGGGGGTGGGGTGGACAGACAGGCCACATTTTCTTGTTTAAGCCTTAGACCGCTAACAATTGTCGTTTGCTGTTGCTTTATATCTAGCCTTATTTCTTAATAAAAACATAGTTTAACAGCACTTTGGAAATGATTCTAAAGTACTGTCAGAGCATATCGGATTTGATTCTAATGTGCTGTCAAAGCATGTTTTTGGTGATAAAAATTGAAAATATAAAATAAACAGCAGACAACAAAATATAATATAGCGGTGTAAGGGTTAATCATTCACATGTCATAAATGGTCAGTAAAAAAGTCCCTAAATTGAATTATTAATTTAGATGAGTGTCATACATATACATTTTATAAATGTTTCACCAAGTTCGTTTTGTCTAAACCACCAGGGGGCTGTTTCATTAAACTTTGTACAACTAAAATGTTCGTAAGTGCAGATTTAGAAAGTCTGTAAATTTCAATTGCTGGATTTACATTTATCTGCCACCGTGGGCATTTGTGTGCTGACAGACAGGCCACATTTTCTTGTTTAACCCTATGCTCAATAAATGTTTACATGCACACATTGTGTGGGTGGTCGGTGGGAGCATGCGATGGGTAATTTAACGATCGGGGTTCATCCTTACTGGAATTCTGACTGGAGACCTGGTTTGGCCCTCACATACGTCTTTGGTATTTTGTATGTGACAGTTGAATCTGGTTATACCCCTTATGTGAGTATTGCGATTATTCGTAATCCTATTCTAGGGGAAGGGGGCAAGTGACTTGGTGTGGTATGGACCTGGCACCAGGTCAGGTTATTCTAATAACCCGTTTGCCCGGCCTTACATGACCTTAGCTGTTGACAGGCCGTTAAACACCAATAAACAAACAAACAAGAACACATTGTTAATGTAAAATTTACAGACTATCATAATTGTTTAGTGAAACGGCAACCAGCTATTTTGGTGTCATTTTTCTATGACTTGTATGGACCTGGGGGTCGTTTCACTAAACTTTGTACGAGGCTAAGAAGTTAATAAGTGCAAAACTAAAGTTTACAACACAATTCACATTTGTTGATTTGTTTTTCAGTTTTCAGACCTCTACATGTATCAGTAGATGGGAAACTGTTTAATGAAACTGACTGCTACTGTAAAACCTTAATAAACCGGACACCCAGGTGCCTATTTCACCAACATTGCAAAGTATACTTATCTAGCAAAGTATACTTTGAGGGAGAAATTTTCAAATTTTAGTATAAATTTATTAATGTTTATTATAATGTAATAAATTCAGTAATAATTCTGCATACTTTTAATCATCAAATATATGCAGTCGTTAGTTCTATATGAAATTATGCATTTCGGGAAAAATAAATGATTACTCCCTCAAAGTATACTTTACAATGTTGGTGAAATCGGCTACTGGTAATTTTGATAGATAATTTGGTTATCGGTATATGAGACATGTGATTTTGTAGAAACTGATATTTTGAGTAATTGACGTCGAAAGATGATGTTTGTTTGTTTATTGGTGTTTAACGGCCTATCAACAGCTAAGGTCATGTAAGGCCGGGCAAACGGGTTCAAACCTGTTTTAACCTGATGCATTGTGGGGGGGGGGGGATCCCAAAATCAGAACTGAATATTTACATCGAGAAAAAATATTTATAATATTTTCCGTAAATGGCGTCAAAAGTTGACCAAATTTTCAGAGTACAGGTACTCTAAAAGTTTTGTCAACTTTTGACTTTATTTATGAACAATATTGTTAATGTTTTCAATGAAATTACAGTTTTCCAAAATCACAAGGCGTGTCTCATTATTACGATGGTAGCCTATAATATACAATGTTACAGATGTACAACATAAATTTTCAAAATAGAAACAGACCACAATTTATGTTTTCACAATTAGAGTTATATAATTGTGAGAGCAAAATTTCTTGTTTGCTGTTATTGTGTACATGTCTCGTACCATCCTATCATAAAGCCGACCGCTTGTGAAATCATCCGTGACAAGAACCAGGAGTTGGGCAAGAACCACAGACATACTCTTGTCACACTTGTGCCAAAGTTACATGATCTACATATCAATTTGCAGTGCCAAAATGGCAATGCTTTATCTCTGAACATAAATGTGCAGTCGAAGGGTGCGCCATAACAAGATAACCACTTGTTCCAAATTTTTATGTCCGAAAGGAGGAGATAATCCATGGCCTGGGGATCGAATTAAAAATCAAAATTCACTTTGTGCATATTCACACCATAAGGAAGCCACATACCAACTATCAAGTTTTACAGCTATTACGGTTTAAAAGTGTTACTTCCTACAAGAAACGTAACAGACATCAGACCTACGCACAGACGTACACGTGACACAAACAATATACCGATGTTTCTCTCTCAAAAAGTGAGTATATTTATCATTACGGTGTTTTTGTGGGAATTAATTACACTTAGCTCAGACAAGGTAGTTGTCAGTCTCTGTAATAGGGTAATGTATGCAATCAAGTTCAGTCCGCATAAACGATGGTTTCTTACAAAAATCATTTGTATCTTAATACCTGTTGTTTATGTGATGTATTTATTAAAAATATAATAATATATTAGTTGGTTTTATCATTTTTAATGTGCCAAGCTTGCGTAGTCCGGAGGTGTACCAATTTGAGTGACATTAATCCTGGTTTGATCCTCACATACGTCTTGGGAATTTTTGTACGGACAGTTGAATCTGGTTATACCCCTTATGTGAGTATTGCGATTATTCGTAATCCTATTGACTTTGGTGTGATGTGGACCTGGCACCAGGTCGGGTTATTCTAATTTCAGGGCTGAAGATATTTTTTCTCGATGTAAATATTCCGTTCTGATTTTATTAGCCAGGTTTTTTTTTTGAAGAACAATCCAGGCTATTGGATTGGCGAAAGCCGGGCGTGCGGGCGGCATCCACAATCAATTTTACGTTTTCGTGTTCGAGTCCATTTCTTTGTTACTGTACCACATAGGACCAAGAAACTTTCACAGCTTCATAACCAAGGGGTGCCCACCACATATCACTATCCAACATGTTACCTTTTTAGCTCACCTGAGCAAAGCTCATGTGAGCTATTGTTATGGCAAAGTGTCCGTTGTCCGTCCGTCCGTCTGTCCGTCCGTGAACATTTTTAATCATCTTCTTCTCCCGAACTGCTGAGCCGATATTGGTTAAACTTCACAGGGATGATATATGGGTGATGCCATTTCAGATTTGTTAAAATGGAGGTCATCGACATTCCAAGATGGCCGCCATGGAAAAGTAGGTCAAATTCTTAAAAAATCTTCTTCTCACGAACCGCCAGGCCGTTTTCGACGATACTTTGTATGAATGATCGATAGTTAGCGCTGTTTCAGATTTTTTCATATGGTGGCCCGTCATCCAAGATGGCCACCGATAGTTCAAATGGTCATTCTTTTACTAAAGATTTCAAACGTCTTTTTCTTGTAAACTGCTTGGCCGATATTGGCCAAACTTAACTGTAATGGTCTATGGTTGAAGCCTGTTCATTTTTGTTAAAATGGAGGTCATCACCAAATCCAAGATGGCCGCCGTTGAGAAGTAGGTCAAATTCTTAAAAAATCTTCTTCTCACGAACCGCCAGGCCGATTTCGACGATACTGGGTATGAATGATCGATAGTTAGCGCTGTTTCAGATTTGTTCATATGGTGGCCCCTGGGTCAAAAATGGGCGTCGCCCGAGGGGTCAAATCGGGGTAAATTTTATTTTTAACCAAATAGTCATATAATATATCAAATCGAAGGTATTGACGAGACGATCACTCTGGAGAATTTTTGTCTAAATCAGATGATTACGTCATCCAAGATGGCCACCGATAGTTCAAAAGGTCATTATTTTACTAAAGATTTCAAACGTATTCTTCTTGTGAAATGCTTGGCCGATATTGGCCAAACTTAACTGTAATGGTCTGTGGGTGAAGTCTGTCCATTTTTGTTAAAATGGAGGTCATCACCAAATCCAAGATGTCCGCCGTTGAAAAGTAGGTCAAATTGTCAAAAAAATCTTCTGCTCACAAACCTCCTGGCTGATTTCGACGAAACTTGGTGTGAATGATTGATATTTAACGCAGTTTCAGATTTTTTCATATGGTGGCACCTAGGTCAAAAATGGGCGTGGCCCGAAGGGTCAACTAGGGGTAAAATTATATTTTTCACCGAATATGGTCATATAATATATCCAATCCAAGGTATCGACGAGACGATCAATCTGGAGCATGTTTTGCCAAAATCAGATGATTACGTCATCCAAGATGGCCGCCGACAGTTCAAAACGTTCTTTTACCATGTTTACTAAAGATTTCAAAGGACTTCTTCTTGTGAACTGCTTGGCCGATATTGACCAAACTTAACTCAAATGGTTTGTTGGTGAAGCCTGTTCATTTTTGTCAAAATGGAGGTCATCGCCAAATCCAAGATGTCCGCCGTTGAAAAGTAGGTCAAATTGTCAAAAAATCTTCTTCTCACAAACCGCCAGGCCGATTTCGACGAAACTTGGTGTGAATGATTGATATTTAACGCTGTTTCAGATTTGTTCATATGGTGGCACCTGGGTCAAAAATGGGCGTGGCCCGAGGGGTCAACTAGGGGTCAAATTATATTTTTGACCGAATATGGTCATATAATATATCCAATCCAAGGTATCGACGAGACGATCACTCTGGAGCATGTTTTGCCAAAATCAGATGATTACGTCATCCAAGATGGCCGCCGACAGGTCAAAAGGTTGTTCTTTTACTAAAGATTTCAAAGGACTTCTTCTTGTGAACTGCTTGGCTGATATTGACCAAACTTAACTGAAATGGTTTGTTGGTGAAGCCTGTTCATTTTTGTCAAAATGGAGGTCATCACCAAATTCAAGATGTCCGCCGTTGAAAAGTAGGTCAAATTGTCAAAAAAAATTCTTCTCACAAACCGCCAGGCCGATTTCGACGAAACTTTGTATGAATGATCGATAGTTAACGCTGATTCAGATTTGTTCATATGGTGGCACATTCGCAATATATGTTAGATCAGAAGGTACCAACAAATTCTGTGGAACATTTGAAGTTATAAGTGAAGAGTCTTTGTGAAATCAAGATAACCACTATGGAGGCTTTTAGGTGAGCGATACAGGCCCATTTGGGCCTCTTGTTTTAGCTTTACCCATTTTTTCCGCGCAGTCGACTTTTCAATGTTAACTTTTCGCGTTTACAATGTTAAGTTTTCGTGTGTCCATTTCTTTGGTACTGTACCACCTAGGACCACCAAACTTTCACAGCTTCATAACCAAGGGGTGCCCACCACATACAACTATCCAACTTGTGACCATTTTTTTACCTTGACCTATTATTTCTACGTAATTGACTTAGCCATTTTCAACGTTAACTTTTTAACGTACGTCTGGTTAAAAGTATTCTGGTTAAAGTTTTTTGTTATACTATATCTCTGCAACTGCTTCGCCCATTACCTTGAAACTTCACATGGGTGTTTATCATCAACCACATTTTGTTCTACCCCCCCCCCCCCCCCCCCCCCCCCCCCCCCCCCCCCCCCCCACCCCCCCCCCCCCCCCCCCCCCCCCACCCCAACCCAATGTCAAGGTCAAATTACTTTGATTTTTTTTTGTTAAAGTTTTTTCCTGTACTATATCTCTGTATCTCTGCAACTGCTTCCCTCATTACCTTGATACTTCACATGGGTGTTTATCATCATTGTCGCGCCCACTTGTGGAAAGCGCAATATAGTCGGCATTTTGGCATACGTCCGTCTATCCGTCCGTCTATCCGTCCGTCCATACGTCCGTGTGTCCGGTTCAAGTGTTTTGGTTAAAGTTTTTCCATCTACTATATCTCTTTTGTTTAGTGTCCATGCCTCGCCCCAAGGCGTGAACATGCATGCATGCATGCAGGGTATAGTTATGTTATCCAAGTGTCTATGCTTGGAAAAAACCTGGCCTTCGTGGCTTTGCCTCGTTTCTTGTTTTCGATGTAATGGGATTTCCCCCCAATTCAGCAGGTTGAATACGGGATCGACCCTGTTGGCCCAGCCTTAAATGACCATAGCTGTTGATAGGCCGTTAAACACCAATGAACAAACACTATGTTGTACATACCGTGCAACCTCTATGAACTGGAGATCCACATGGTGTCCAGTTTAGACGGGTTGCACCGTTGTAATTTAGGTTTATGAACACTCCAAAACGTGTTTGAGTGCAGTCCTGAACAGATTTTACCAGTTGACAAGAATTACAGAGAAATTCATCAAAATAAACACAATGTTTTCTTGGTGTGTGGTTTAGAGGGGTTTCAAGGGTACACGATTGGAACTGATCAGTGGATGGAATATGAACGTAAGTGGCCAAAGAGCTTTCACAACAAGCTGAAAACGAATGCCAGAATTTCGCGTTTGCAACAAGACAAAATTCAAAAGTTCATGAGAGCAATAAGGTCGTTAGCACCGAACTCATATATGCAGGAGTCGTTGGGAACATGGCATCATCCAGGGAGACCATTTACACTGCAATTCTGTTTGTTTACATCTCCATCGCAACTCCTTATCCGTCTGCTCTGCTCGACGTATAGGTAGTGAAATTCGATCAACAGGTAAGTCAGCGCTGAAAAACAAGATAAAAGTAGAATGCAGCCAACGGAACATGGATCGCCCTGCAATAAAGTGCAGATGTACTTGTCATATTTGCCCATTGTACAGTTAATAATAGTTATGTGCAAGGAGTCGGTCTTTTATCGATGTCTACCACGTCGTGCTAACACAAGCGAAAATAATTCAAAACTTCATGGCAGCTCACGAATTAAGAGGATGTGACAATGTGTTGTTATTTGCCTGTATAGGAAATGCCACTGTCTTGATGTAGTAGGGTGGAATGATACACTTTACGTATTTTATTACTTTGGAAACAGCAGACTACACATCGTGAAATCATAAAAGAAAGTAAAATAAAATAGTCTGGTCAATTCAAAATACACACTGGGTCACCCTGTTTTATTATACTAATTTCTTTCATTAGTCCACACAATTAATAAAATAGACAATATTTACTGCATGTTAGTATTTTTAACCAATCAGCGACCAGCAATCAGTTATTTTCCAACATATTTGGTCAATTTCATGGTTACGCAGTGTGAATCGACGCACATGGCCTATGTAGTTTGCTGATACTCCAGAACTTGAATTTCGGCACAGAATTTACCAGTTGTGAAGGGTAAATTCGACTGTCTATGTTGATCCAAATACATAGATATGTTTACCATAACACCTTGCTTTTTGGAGAGCGTAATGAAATTTGGCTTTCTATGCGTAAATAGACGGAATGTTTATTTGCCTGATGCGTCCCATTTTGTTTCGGCCCACGAGTTACTCGACCCAATTTCCGTATTCATTCTGCAGTAATTACAATTGATAGGGTGTGTTCTACTGATCATTCATTCTGGAAGTCGGCGTGACGTATCACTAGTCACGTGACCTGATTTGTTTGGGGGATAATCGATACAGTGGATATACCTAGGTTCTGGATAATAAGCCTTCGTTGGCAAGTTACTAGAGCTATAAGCATACACAAACAATTATTCAAAACTTTTTAAAACAATAAACTTATTGAAAAAGTGCTGTGAAACCAGATTTATCTAAAAGTCCTGCTTGTTTCCATGTCGTCCATTTTGTTAACGTATCATCCAGGCGCTTGTAGAAAATAGACTGTGACCTTAGACTCTGGATTTTTGTTGTTGGGTTATTCTCATCCTGTAGTTTGGTGCACCATCGGATCAGAGTACAAAATGGTTATCTAAATTATCAGAGGAGTGTACAGTAAACAATGTTCAACCATTTCCTTTGCCAGTCATAAATGACAATAATATTATCACAAGGCTAATAATCATGACATAATGCAAGATGCTGTAAAATACATAATTTTTATGCCAGAATATTTCACATTTAGAACTTCGAAAATACTAAATGGTGATAAGAATATTTTTTAATGGCCATTTAACATTATAAATCTGCATTTAAAGTTGATTTAGCGATTGGAATTTAGTTGTTTGAAGCGTTCAAAAAGTATTAAATTATATATGAAAATGGGTCAGGTTTCCCCCAGCGCTCCTCGACAGGGGAGATAATTATAACCTGCAGGTGCGCGAAATGGACGAAGTCTGACTTCCAGAATCTGGATATATGTTCATGTCTTCATCGATCGACAGTAATCAAGAGCTTATAGAGTGATGTCTCCGATACCCGTTGTATCTCGACTTATATTATTCATGTTATAGTTTCTTCATGTATAATATGTTCATGTGTTACACACTGATCTACATGTACGTGTTAAAATGAGTTCTGACTAGATGTTGGGTAATCCATGCTGGATGCATTTTATAAAACACCAGTTTCGTCTTGTCAATCAGTTGTGTGGGCTCTGGCTGAGAAAAAAGATACCTTGTGTTTGGTGCTGCCAGTGCAGTCCCAGATCAGCTTGCGCTTGCGCAATCTGATCAGAGTCTGCGCTGCTTGCTGACCGTTCACTCTATTTACTTACGGCTATTGAGAGTATTATAACGCATATTTCAGCAGAGGTGCTGGCAGTCGGATCGAATTTGATACACCTACCCCGAACTACTACACAGCTTAGAGAGCTCTTGCTTAGGGGTGAGTGTACTTGGGTAACATACTGAATGTGTATTATCATGCATATGGTTAGCGATTTCCTTGTGGCCAAGTTGGATAATTAGGTTTGAGGAATTTGATTCCTCAAACCTTTTGTTTTCGTTAGGTTTGAGGAATTTGATTCCTCAAACCTTTTGTTTTCGTTGGTTTTTTTTTTTTTTCTTTTTCTTTTTTTTCTTTTTATTCAGCCGTCGAGACTACAGCCCAAACCGCTGGTCGGATCGACTTCAAATTTTGTATACCGATTCGCATCAACAGTGAGACGAGAATAACGCAATTTTCAGAATTCTCATGACGTCACTTTTTACGAAACCGGAAGTGACGTCATATATCATATAATTCCCTATAACTTCCTTATTTTCCAACCGATTTCAAAAATTCTTTTTGCTGCGAGAATTCTCTATCTTCGCTTCGCTGACAATGTTTGGCTATCTGCTCAAATGAGAGAGCTATAGATATGTGAAATTGAGAAAAATGAAAAAAATCAACAATTTCAGATTTTTATTTTATTTTAACGGGTGGTCTTTGAAAACAGTTTCCAATTTGTACAGTAATCTCAGCAACATAATTTTTTGACAGCGTCACGCGGGACATTCATCCGCACAGAAGATGATATTTTTCAGAGCAATGGCTTGAATAGTTCTGATTCTATTGTCTTTCAAACTTGGACGTTTTTTTTCAATTTTTCAAATTTGAAATGGTCATAACTTTTTTATTATCTAACCGATTTCAAATATTTTTTTGGCATTAAAAAGCCAACAAAATTCTCTATCTCCGTTTCGCTGGTAGTTTTTGGCTATCTGCCCAAATGAGAGAGTTGTAGGCATTTGAAGTTTTTAAAAAAAATTGAAATGGTCATAACTTCCTTATTATTCAACCGATTTCAAATATTTTTTTTTGCATTAAAAAGCCAATAAAATTCTCTATCTCCGGTTCGCTGGTAGTTTTTAGCTATCTGCTCAAATGCGCGAGCTACATGCATTTGAAGTTTGAGAACGAGCATATAAACTTAGCCGCCTAGAACAGTGTGTACAGCTGACAAACTTCGAGGTGGAGGCCAGACAGGTATGGTGGGCTGTATCAGACACTGGTTTTATATACGAACTGACATGCTGTGAGTGCTTTAGAATCGTCTCAACTTCAATGTCAGACTAGGGGGTTAACGGTACACATTTCGTAGAACGTTATATAATGAAAAATGCTTAGGATAGTCAAGCGATTCTGAAAATACAAAACTTTATTTTTTCAATTTCATTGGAATTGCATCAATTTTTTTTGAGTTTCATATGTTTTCGTCATTGGCAATGTCTTCTAATCACTTTGCCAGTGTACGTTTGTCAGTACATCAAGCCTCAAACCGTTGATGCAGCTTCAGCTGCTCTAGTTGTATTTGGTTTTGTCATTTCGTCGTGGCATTTGCATCAACAACTTGTCTACATATCAGCTAAATTGCTTTACACCTTATACGCTTGTTTATCATCATGATTTACATTTTTAATTTAGCGGTAAATATCGATTTTGTGAGTTTCCCTATTAGTACAATTATAATACAGGGTTCTTCTTGTTAACTGTTTATACATGACCTTAGCTATTAAACAGACGCAAAACCCTACAGTACTCCAATTAAATAAACTCCATGACATTGCGCTTGTGCCCAAGATCGAGGAAATATTTTGGGTTAAATAGAGGAGATATCCATTACTATTTGCTCTAGTTACACGACAGGAAACGTTACTTAATGATCACAATCATGTATGCTACATGTAGATTGTATGAATTGTTGAGACACTTAAATATGCTCTGATTGAGGATCAGTGTTTCTCACAATGGTCAATCACAGTTTGATATGACGGTGTTCAAAATATATGATTGTGTTTAATTTAGTAAACTAATTTGTATATTGTAATGTATGTGCTTAACCACTTTCGCCATAAGCAACTGCGAGTAAAACTATTTGCGAGGAGTGAAGATCCTGATGAGGTGGCTTGGTATGAACCGGCTTGTCTGTATCTATACTGCTAGGAACTATAAGTACACATACGGGTACTGTTGAATGGATTAACATTCATGCAATCGAGATTATTGATTATATGTTTTACGTGTTTCTCTTAAATTATAAGCAATTGAATTCGTTTAGAATATTCAGTTGAAAGATGGTGTCTCTGTAATTGGACGAGTTGCTGGAGGAAATTTGGTAAATGGTTAAAATGCCATTAAAGTGGCTATATCCGTAACTCGACAAATGTCATGCTAGTATATTTCCCATAAGTCTGTCTAACAGCTGTTTTATTGATTGGCATGTTCAACTGTGCATACCAATGAATAATTGGGTACTGCAATACAAACTCGCCAAATAGATCTCATTAGCAACAGTCGGCTATGCATGGTATGCACATTGTTGAATGCTCAGCTATGGATATAGTGACTTTAAGTGACAACACAAGCACATTCGTTCATATGACAAATGGTATTAATGTATAGTTAGTAATCAATATTTTGTGTGTGTGTACTTTCAACTCTCTCTCTCTCTCTCTCTCTCTCTCTCTCTCTCTCTCTCTCTCTCTCTCTCTCGCTTCTTGCCTTCATGTCTACAAACCTAAGGGTCCGCCCCTTGTTACAAATGGCGCTGCAAGCAACAACAGGGACCAAACTAACATGGAGGATGTCATGGACCACATCGGCGGTGATTGACGGAAGCTGTTGAGGATATATATAATTGACAGAAGTGTTCCAAAGTGGTTTCATTTGTCAATATAAATGATTATAAATTTAGTAGGCACACAGACAGGCATTTGAGTTCCTGTTTCATGGAAATGCATTAATAACATGTTTGATAGGCTAGTGACAATTTTTAGCCAGGTTTTTTAAAAAAAAATCCAGGCTATTGGATTGGCGAAAGCCGGGCGGGCGGTGGGTGGCGGGCGGCGTCCACAATCAATGTTAAGTTTTCGTGTTTCAGTCCATTTCTTTGTTACTGTATCACCTAGGACCACCAAACTTTCACAGCTTCATAATCAAGGGGTGCCCACCACATATCACTATCCAACATGTTACTTTTTTTTTAACTTGACCCATTTTTCCGCGCAGTCGACTTAGCCATTTTCAATGTTAAGTTTTCGCGTTTACAATGTTAATTTTTCGTGTTTAAGTCCATTTCTTTGGTACTGTACCACCTAGGACCACCAAACTTTCACAGCTTCATAACCAAGGGGTGCCTACCACATACAACTATCCAACATGTGACCATTCACCTATTATTTCTACGTAATTCACTTAGCCATTTTCAACGTTAACTTTTTAACGTACGTCTGGTTAAATATTTTGGTTAAAACTTTTTCGTTATACTATATCTCTGCAACTGCTTCGCCCATTACCTTGAAACTTCACATGGGTGTTTATCATCGTCCATATTTTCATTCTAACCCCCAACCGTGCGGCCCCTGTGCGCAATGTCAAGGTCAAATTACTTTGAATTTATTTGTTAATTTTTTTTCGTATACTATATCTCTGCAACTGCTTCACCCATTACCTTGATACTTCACATGGGTGTTTATCATCATTGTCGCACCTGCTTGTGGAAAGCGCGATATCGTCGGCATTTTGGCATCCGTCCGTCCGTCCGTACGTCCGTGTGTCCGGTTAAAGTTTTTTCGTTAAAGTTTTTCCATCTACTATATCTATTTTTTTAGTGTCCATGCCTCGCCTCAAGGCGCGACATGCAGGTCACGGCCATCTAGTCTACACAAAGTGGGTATAATTATGTTATCCAAGTGTCCATGCTTGGAAAAAACCTGGCCTTCGTGGCTTTGCCTCGTTTCTTGTTATAGATTAATTCATTTCAATAGCACATTTTCATTTAAAAAGGTCCATTGTTATTGATGACAGAGTCGAAGGTTAACAAATATCTAGCTAGACCTTTCGTACAGCCAGCTAGTAAAATGGAGCTAAAGTGTCTGTCAGTCATTCTGAGTGATAGTAAGGGTTTTTATATACGAAACGAGTTGGAAGATGACCGCATAAATATTGTATGGTGGTGTAGGCGTGGTGCACAGACAAGTAGTCGATTCACATTCCTTAAGAATCATTTGCCTGATTTACTGCCATTGCATGAGAAGGTTGTGGTTTACATTTAGCTTGGTACTTGCGATGTCACACGTAAAGTTGGGTTGACTAAATCAATAGAATTGAGAAGTGAAAATGTGGAGGATACGCTCAGTTTCTTAAAGGTACAGTACATTCACAATGTTGATTATTGTCAGCAATTTCCATCAGTGTCGTTGGTATTTCTTGAGTTGCCACCCTACTCGATCGGTAAGTGGAATTCGCTAAAATGTGGAGCCAGACTGTCCTGCAGATTTTAAACTGCAGGATGAATTGCTACTCACCCAGGTAAGTTCCATTAACCAATTCATTATAACTTTAAATACACATGCCAGTGTACAGTCCACTAAATTCGGGCTTGACATTCTACACTACTGGAAATCGAGGAACAATAAGCGATTCATATCGTTGAACTGTACTTAAAGTTGTTGTTGGACGACATCCATCCCATGTCATCTGTCGCGAAAGTTTGGATGCGTAAACTTCTGTTGCGGTTGTATGTAGACTGTTATTAGCATTCACAAGGTAAGTTATTGGGACATCGACAATAGCTGGTCTGTGTGTATTGTACAATGGAGTGTTGTATGATACAATACTGTCTTTTGTTGTTGTTCAAAAGTCTAATAAAGGCGGACGTGGCGAAACTCGAAGATGACATTGCAAAACTGCAAAGTGAGCTAGAAAAGGTGTCCTTAACAGCGGCAGCCGCAGCTTCCACACCAGCCAGAAAGGCTATATTCTTCAACAAGGAATGTAAATTGGAAAAGTTTGCGGGTCGTCCAAAATCGGAGAAAGACCCTACGATAGAGGAATGGATGGAGGATGCTGAACATCACTTAAAGCTGTTTCACAACCCTGACGAAAAGGTCCAATTTCTTTTGGATCATCTAACAGGATCAGCGAAGGATGAAGTCCGGGTATGCAACATCACCAGCAAGGACAAATATTTGCCATGCTCAAACATCTGTTTCAGGGTACAGATTCGGTGGCCCAAATGCAGCAAGCATTTTATCAAAGGGACCAACTTAAGGGAGAGTCCTTGCAAGAGTATAGCCTCCAATTAATGAAACTAGCTGATAGGTTACAAAAGAAGGCAACAGGCGTTATGGGAGATAAAGATCTTCTCAAGGAACGCTTCATATACGGGGTTACCGACAGACAGCTGCGCAGGGAAATGAAGAGATTCTCCATTGAACATGCCTCTGCTCCTTTCCGCGTGTTCAGGCAGGAGGTTTTGAGGTGAAGTCGCTGGTGACTGCTGCAAAGGTCACTTCACACATGCAGGAAGCAGTACAAGTCGAGGCTCAGACAGCAAAGCTCAGCCAATTAGACGAATTACTTTTGATGTTAAAAGCACAACAAGAACTGCTCGACAAACAGCAAAGACAGCTGAGTGACCTGACAGACCGTCTGAATGGGCAACAAGCACATTTTGGTGGCTATAGTAATGGCAGAGGACTGAGACGAGGAGGCTACAGAGGATTTGGTCGGGGACGGGGTCAGTCTCGGTGCTACAATTGCAACGAAGAAGGACACTTTGCTAGGGAGTGTCCAAGGGATTCTAAGCAACAGAATGCGTCTTTAAACTAGTAGTTCGCGCCGTGCAGAGTCGAACGGTGGGAGAAGTAAATGACAAGGACTCTACAGATACTAGTTTGCGCCAATCTATTTTGGATAAAGCTGTAGCTTCTTGCCCAGAGTTGGATGTCTTGGTAGCATGTAAGCCTGTCAGATGTTTGGTTGACACAGGGAGTCAAATAACACCAATTACACACAGTTTATATAAGTCTTCCTTCTAGTAGTGCTTTGCTTGATGTTACTAAGTGCAAACCACCTTAACGTTCCATATATCGGGTACACCGAGGTCGACATGACCGTTTTATCTCACGTGTTGCATGGGGTGGTGTTTTTGTTGTTCAGGACCCGGCAGATCCGCATGGGACTGCTTGTAAACAGAGGGTACCTGGGCTTTTGGGGAGCAATGTATTTAAGCTGCTTAAGGAAATTGTTACGGCTGATGAAGTAGCTGCTCCGGATGGGTTGCTGCAAATACTAGCTCTATATGAGATGTCTGTTACTTTTGAACGTCACAGTGCTAGCTTTATAAGGGTCCCTGGGTCGTCTCCTATTAAAGTTCCTGCATCATCTATGATTGTTGTTAACGGCACAACTCGCCAAAGTAAGGATAGTTACATCGTTGCTGTTCAAGCTGTAGCTGGCTCATCTGGTTCTCTCCCACGGAATTTGGTAGTTATCAACACTTGTGCTGAAGTCATCAGGGGTAGGGTACCTGTCCGTGTAGTAAACATTGGGCCAGAAGATATTTGGCTCGAGCCAAAGTCGCATTTGGGAATTGCCACTGGAGTAGATTTTGTGCATGAAAATGATGTCCCACAATGTGCAGTTGAGGCAGATGGGTCAGATATAGTTGTTACGGTTCAGAACATGTTTTTTACTGAATTTTTGTCTGATGTTAGTTGTGATCGCATGTAGGATCTGCCATTTAAGGTTGATATTGATTGTAGCGATTTTACTCCTGAAATTGAGAAAAAGGTGGCTAGTTTGTTTCTGAAACATCAGGATTGCTTTTGTCGAGATGATGATGATCTTGGCATCACTGATGATCTTGGCATTGTGACTTACACAATTCCTACAGTAGATGAAATCCCAGTACGGCTTCCATATAGACGCATACTCCCAAATGTTATGCCGGAGGTGCGAGATTTAGTTAACAAACTCTTACGACTTGATGTTATTATGCCAAGTGTCAGTCCATATGCGGCTCCAGTTGTTCGTGTGCGAAAAAAGATGGTTCTCTTCGCCTTTGTGTTGACTATGGGCGCTTAAATGAAAAAAAACCAGTTAAAGATGCTTACCCCCTACCGCGAATAGAGGAGGCTTTAGATGCGCTCCATGGAGCTAAATATTTCAGTTCCATCGATTTGGCACATAGGTTTTATCAGGTCCCAATTGATGACAGCGACCGTCACAAAACTGCTTTCCGGGTCGGGACTGGGGGGTTGTACGAATACACCCGTATGCCCATGGGGCTGTGCAACAGTCGGGGAACTTTCCAACGGCTTATGGAGGCCTGTTTAGCTGACATCAACCTTGACTGGCTGCTTATCTATCTCGATGATGTTCTGGTCTTTGGCAGGTCATTGGAGGAAACAAACCAGCGGTTGGAATATGTTTTCAGTAGACATCGTAGTCACGGTCTAAAATTGAAGGTTAGTAAACGCCATTTCTTCAAGTTGGAAGTGTCATTCTTAGGCCACCGTGTTTCAGAGGAAGGTGTCTGCAGATCCAGCGAAAACTCAGGCGATAGATGATTGGCAGGAGCCACAGACCAAACATCAACTCCGCAGTTTCCTGGGTCTAGCGAGTTACTATCGTAGGTTTGTAAAGGGGTTTTCTCAGATCGCTGCACCATTGCATGCCCTCCTTACAAAGGTTGACGCAAAACAAAGCCGGAAAAACACAGCTGCACGTCGTACAAAGTCCATACAAAATAGATGGACTTCAGGATGTTCGGTAGCGTTCGAGCACTGGTAACTGCATCAGTATTAGGGTTTCCTGACTTTTCCAAACCTTTCATTTTTGAGACGGATGCAAGCAAGAGTAAGATGGTTGCAAGGTAGTTATTGCATATGCGTCAAGGAGCCTGAGACCTTCAGAGCGCAATATGGATAGGTATAGCTCTTTGAAACTTGAACTACTTGCCCTCAAATGGGTTGTTACAGATACATTCAGGGATTATCTGCTGGGTGGTTCATTTGTTGTCTTCACGGACAACAACCCCCTGAGTTATCTCAAATCTGCCAAACTTGACGCAACTGAGATAAGGTGGGTTTCGCAGCTGGCACCATTCAATTTCGCTATCAAATATAGGTCGGGTAAATCAAAGACGAATGCTGATGCTTTGAGTAGGTACGTAGGTCGGGATGTTCGATGGAAGACAGTGTCACAGCTGACATTTTAGAGACTGTCACCCAGAGTACCTTTGTTCGCAATGCCCTAGAACAGGATGCTCTACAGAAACGGAATGTCGTCAATGTTGGGACATCAACTATGGAACTCGCAGATACAAATGTAGTTCCCTCAATCCCTACATTTCCGTCGATGTCCCCCGTCAACGTGCGTCAAGCTCAGTCTGGGGATGAAGTCCTTGCACCATTGAGAAGGTGAGTTACAGGTGGGCATCGGCCTACCCAGAGACAAATTGCTCTGGAATCAGCAGAAGTAAGGAAGTTACTAAGAAAATGGGACAAATTTCAGATGGAAGATGGGCTCCTTTGGTATCGCAGGCATAGTGCTGCGTTAGAGGAGACACAAGTATTAGTCATGCCTGGAAGTATGCAGGATCATGTACTTGATTCACTTCATAATTCCGCTGGACATCAGGGGGTAGATAGGAGTAGATGCTATTGGATGGGTATGGATGATCGTGTTCGCCAGTGGGTGGTGTGACAGATGTATGGTGTCGAAACTGCCAGTCCCGGGAATAAAGACTAAAATCAAAAGCAGTTTAGCATCAAAACCATTGGAAGTAGTGGCAATCGACTTTACGCAATTAGAAAAGTCGTCTGATGGAAGAGAAAATGTACTTGTTTTGACAGATATTTTCACCAAATACACTGTTGCTGCACCGACAAGGGATCAGAAAGCGACAACGGTAGCTAAAGTTCTGGTTCAGGAATGGATCCATAAGTTTGGCATACCTGATCGGTTACATAGCGACCAATGTCGACATTTCGACGGAAATGTTGTCAAGGAGTTGTGTGTCATGTACGGAATAGTCAAATTCAGGACTACGCCGTATCACCCTCAAGGTAACGGTCAGTGTGAGCGCTTTAATAGGACAATGCATAATGTGTTGAAAGCGCTGCCTACGGACAAAACGAGAAGGTGGCCTGATTATCTCCAGGAACTTGTTTACTGTTCACTGGTATGTCGCCCTTCTGCTTGATGTTTGGCAGAGAGCCTAAACTCCCAATCGACATGATGCTGTCATTGCAACCAAATGCATTGCATGACACAGCTGTTGATGAGTGGATCAACGCGCACCAGAAGAAGATGAAGGACAGCTATGAGTTGGTACAGCGCTGTTTGGCGAAAAAGAGTGAACAACACAACGCTTTGTATAATCGGACAGCGAACAACCACACCATACCTGTTGGAAGTGAGGTTTTGCTCAAGAACCACCTGTTGGGATGCACTAAAATAAAGGACAATTGGGATGCCACACCGCATAGAATAATTGAGCAACTGCAGGACAATGTCTATGTCATTCAGATGGTTGATGGTGCTGGTCCTCCAAAGACTGTCGGTAGGAAAGAGCTCCTCGATATTTCAGACATACTTCCAAATAGTGAAAATCGCGATGCCGTTCAGCTGCGTAGTGCTGAGGGCAGCACTAATGGAAAAAGTAGGGGTGGAGGAAGTGAGGAGAATAGACCGTCCCATCTGTTCACAGAGGATTCTTCATGATCTGAGTCGTCTTCTATGTCTGGTGTATGCTATATATTGTTCGTGGACACGATAAAACAAACGGATTGTGTACTCCTGACAAAGCAGGGAATGTTGGCACAGATCCATCAGAGACAGGTAAGAACGTGTTTGGTTCACAGCAGAATGAAACTCTGGACAAAGCGGGGAAGACTGCCAGTGATCCATCAGAATTTCTAGATGATATACTTGCCTCAGAGTCGAGTGATGATGAGGTTCTGGGTATCATTGCTTTAGCACATCCATGCTAGCTGTACATCAGGAGCAAACACGGTTGGCTCAGCAAACTATGCAGATGTTGCAGTCAGCATTCAAAGACACGTACAAACAACCCAAGTAGCATTTTTTTCGGTACACACATTTCTCATGAATGATAAGCATATTGGTAAACGAAAGTAGATGGATACAGTTTTTTAATGAATGTGCTCTTGTAACCAGTGTATCTCCGGATCAGCATGTGTTTTCACTGGCTGCTCTGGGTCTGCACCGGTTATGGAGGCTGAATATGAAGTATTTCAATATCATATGATGAAGGGATCTTTTCTTCGCGGTAACAGTTTTGTGAAATTGACTACCCTTGTCCAATAAGCTCGTGCTGAATTTCTTTTGTGTTTATAATCCCGAAACAAATTGAGTGATTTCTGCATTATATTTTAGTGGTTATCTGTTGTCGGAACATGTCGCGTGGCGATGTTATAGCAGAAGTACATACACATGCTCGGTTGAAGACTTTCTTACATTAGCTAAATGTACGCTGTTTTTTATACATGTTTCTCATATCTGACTTGATTACATATCTCAGATCTATTTGGTTGGGTAAAGCTGAGTTTGAAGAGTAACCTGTTGTGTGGGATTTAGAAACGGCCCTTTCACTATATAATCAGGCTAATGTTAGCCTCTTGTTTTTTATGCTATACTTTAGTGGAGCTGGTTTCTAGACATCTGTCTGGATTCGACCCTGTTGACTCAACTGGATATGACCCACTTACCTGGATGTTGGCACACAACGAAAAGCAAACAGGATTGCCTTGCATTTGATTGTTAGACGGGGTGTTTCTCGCTACATCATATGCACAGCAATCAACCAGTATACTTTTATGAATGATCAATGCCGATATTGTAAAATTACTGATTGTCACCAGTACATGTAGTATCATGTTTATTTTGTATGTGTTCATTCAATAGATATGCTGTCATTGTAATTTTTAACGACAGTAGTAATAAACATATATCAATATTTTGTTGTACATGTATGTAAAAGTGTAGAGGTTGTTGAGACATCAACCTATTAACAGGGAAGAATGTAGTAGGGTGGAATGATACACTTTACGTATTTTATTACTTTGGAAACAGCAGACTACACATCGTGAAATCATAAAAGAAAGTAAAATAAAATAGTCTGGTCAATTCAAAATACACACTGGGTCTCCCTGTTTTATTATACTAATTTCATTATTTTATAGAATTTCTTTCAATAGTCCACCAAATTAATAAAACAGACAATATTTACTGCATGTTAGTATTTTTAACCAATCAGCGACCAGCAATCAGTTATTTTCCAACATATTTGGTCAATTTCATGGTTACGCAGTGTGAATCGACGCACATGGCCTATGTAGTTTGCTGATACTCCAGAACTTGAATTTCGGCACAGAATTTACCAGTTGTGAAGGGTAATTTCGACTGTTTATGTTGTTCCAAATACATAAATATGTTTACCATAACACCTTGCTTTTTGGAGAGCGTAATTAAATTTGGCTTTCTACGTAAATATACGGAATGTTTATTTACCTGATGCACCCCATTTTGTTTCGGCCCACGAGTTACTCGACCCAATGTCCGTATTCATTCTGCAGTAATTACAATTGATAGGGTGTGTTCTACTGATCATTGATCTGGATATATGTTCATGTCTTCATCGATCGACAGTAATCAAGAGCTTATAGAGTGATGTCTCCGATACCCCTTGTATCTCGACTTATATTATTCATGTTAGTTTCTTCATGTATAATATTTTCATGTGTTACACACTGATCTACATGTACGTGTTAAAATGAGTTCTGACTAGATGTCGGGTAATCCATGCTGGATGCATTTTATAAAACACCAGTTTCGTCTTGTCAATCAGTTGTGTGGGCTCTGGCTGAGAAAAAGAGACTTTGTGTTTGGTGCTGCCAGTGCAGTCCCAGATCAGCTTGAGCTCGCGCAATCTGATCAGAGTCTGCGCTGCTTGCTGACCGTTCACTCTATTTACTTACGGCTATTGAGAGTATTATAACGCATATTGCAGCATAGGTGCTGGCAAGCGGATCGAATTTGATACACCTACCCGAGCTACTGCACAGCTTAGAGAGCTCTTGCTTAAGGGTGAGTGTACTTGGGTAACATACTGAATGTGTATTATCGTTCATATGGTTCGCGATGTCCTTGTGGCCAAGTTAGATAATTGTATTCGGTTTTGTCATTTCGTCCTGGCATTTGCATCAACAACTTGTCTACATATCAGCTAATTTGCTTGACACATTATAATTTGTGAGCAAAACCCTACAGTACTCCAATTAAATAAACTCCATTACATTGCGCTTGTGCCCAAGATCGAGGACATATTTTGTGTTAAATAGAGGAGATATCCATTACTATTTGCTCTAGTTACACGACAGGAAACGTTACTTAATGATCACAATCATGTATGCTGTATGTAGATTGTATGAATTGTTGAGACATTGAAATATGCTCTGATTGAGGATCAGTGTTTATCACAATGGTAAATCATAGTTAAATTTGATATGACGGTGTTCAAAATATATGATTGTGTTTAATTTAATGAACTAATTTGTATATTGTAATGTATGTGCTTAACCACTTTCGCCAGAAGCAACTGCTAGTAAAACTATTTGCGAGGAGTGAAGATCCTGATGAGGTGGCTCGGTATGAACCGGCTTGGCTGTATCTACCCTGCTAGGAACTATAAGTACACAGACGGGTACTGTTGAATGGATTAACATGAGCAATCGAGATTATTGATTATCTGTTTTACTTGTTTCTCTTAGATTATAAGCAAGTGGAATAGTTTGGATTATTCAGTTGAAAGATGGTGTCTGTAATTGGACGAGTTGCTGGAGGCAATTTGGTAAATGCCATTAAAGTGGCTATATATGTAACTCGATAAATGTCATGCTAGTATATTTCCCATAAGTCTGTCTAACAGCTGTTTTATTGATTGGCATGTTCAACTGTGCATACCAATGAATAATTGGGTACTGCAATATACACTCGCCAAATAGATCTCATTAGCAACAGTCGGCTCTGCATGGTATGCACATTGTTGAATGCTCAGCTATGGAAATTGTGACTTTAAGTGACAGCACAAGCACATTCGTTCATATGATAAATGGTATTAATGTATAGTTAGTAATCAATATTTTGTGTGTGTGTACTTTCAACTCTCTCTCGCTTCCTGCCTTCATGAATAAAGAGACGCTTAAGTGAGTTGGTGCCTTGTTGTCTACAAACCTAAGGGACCGCCCCTTGTTACAAATGGCGCTGCAAGCAACAACAGGGACCAAACTAACATTGAAACTAGGAGACCCAACAACAGACATGCACCACCGAAGCTGAACAACTTGCCCCCTATACTACAATTCCCGCTGTCCGTCCCCACTGCGCACGTGCACATTACCAACCAGTCTTGTTACGATCTGTTTGCATGTCTGCACCTCCAGCGCTGGACCCACTGAAGTATGGATGGGAGACGAAATAATGTATGATTCAACATGTATGCCTCGAAGGGGATCGGCGAGTTGTGTCTGAGGAGGTTCTTAATGTGGATGGCTGGATGCATCAGTGTGGATTTAGGAACAGATGCAAATCAATACTCTGCATCTGCAATACATTTTCGCTCACATGCACGTGCAGGGGTGAGGTTGCATGTGACATTCCGCCGAATCTGCATGTTATCTCATGAGGACATTGGTAATAGCGACAATGAAAATGACGATGTCAGAGGATGCTAACTGCGTTCATGCTATGTTCAACGAAACTTGCATACTGGTTAGATTCACATGATTTGACAGAATCATCTTCCCGTACCATATAACTACCGATCGTTAGATTATAATGAACGGTTGACATCTGTATACATGTCTATACTATATATGAGCCATAATCTGAAAGAGCCGGGAATATTTTATTTTTCACCAATCAACCGAACCTTATCAGTTGACACACTCATTTAACCAGATCATAGTTCACATTATTTACAAGAGGTCAACTCGGTTGTTCAGTGACAGAATATACGATGAGTGCAAACTCTGATATGACGAAGATGGGCAGGTTGGTCTGGGTCTAAACTGGCCTCAAAGCAATGACTCTGGTTTTGTCAGATAATTACTCGTATAGTATTTTAATAGCAATACGTTATCCAACAGTTTTCAATGTAACATGATATATCCTGATTTGAAGCTACGTCACGTCAATTTATAGATCAATATTAGATCAAGAGCAGTACGTTAAATACTATCAAAGATCGGAAAACAATTAAACAAAGCTGAATTTTTCACCATAGGTCCAAGATATCATGAGAATTAACATATCAAAGGTCCCCATGAATCCGAGTTGAGCTTTCTTCAAAATTCAAGATGGCCGCCCAGATGGCCGCCAAAAATGGTTAAATCTCTTAATGCGCTCCAAATGAACTACAAATGAGCCAAATGTTTACAAAAAAGAGCATATCACGGCACAACATACATTTTAAAACATATTAATATGTTTCTACCATGCAACATGATTCAAAATGGCCTCCATAGATTTAAAATAAGAAAAATATGTCCAAATTGACTCTTTTTTTTAAAAGAAATAACTTCATCTAATCGTTTCGTTACAAGGACTATGTCTTCTTCCATTTTGGTTTACCTTGTATAACTGTATTCAGAATACACAATGAATAATCTATCCGACATAAGTTTCTTATTCTGAATGGTGAATACTAATGCAAGGCATTTCATATGCTCCGCTCACGGATCGTATTTCTGATCGTCCATTAACAGTTACATGAACTATAATAACTCAAAAATGTAGTCTAGTCTAGTTTCCCATCTATTTTAATAATTTATAAATAGATCTACGTATCATAACGTAGTATACATTATTGTGGCCGTGACTGGAGAAATGGGGCTTATGGGATTTTTTAAATGGTGCTTATGGGATTTGTTTCCATCCTAGCTCCTGGTCCGCTAGAATTGTAATGTTTGTTAGAAGCATGATGGATGTTTCACTGACTGAATGGCGAACAGTGTAGTTCCTGATCAGACTGCGCAGATGCGCAGGCTGACCTGGGGCTACACTGGTCGCATAGCCCATAAGCCCCATTTCTCCAGTCACGGCCACATATAATGAGACAGTGTCACGGTGACGTCAAAATAGTGACGTTATGAGTTAATATCGCTGACGCTGGTTAGTTGAGAACGTTTAACAACGCTATGCTTTGAATAGCATCACTGATAGTGAATACGATTTCGTTGACGCTGTCAGTTTTGATATTATTGAAACCTATAAAGTTGATATATATATCAATCTATCTACCCGCTTTCATCTAGATATAAGCAACCATTTAAGCAAAATAATGGATGTGTCGTGTTATTTGTAAAGAGGTATTTTCCTCTGCAAATACGCAAACAGTTTGAGAAAAGGGTCCCGTCTCGTTGATTTCTGCCAGCATGATTCGTAGTGATGAATTGCAGACAGTTCTTAGTACAAACACGAACATCACCTTTTGAAGTGCATGTGAATTGCTTTAAAGAATACACTCGCAAAACATCCCTCAACTCCCATTTAAAGCGAAACTTTGAACCCTCTGCAGATAATGGTGATGACAACAGAGAGGGAGTTTCAACATCGCTACGCTCTAAATCAGACGAATTTGATTTTGGGACAGATTGTTTATTCTGTGGCAAGACGTTGTTGCATGATTCTAAACTTCCGAAATCTGGTTGACGAGAGTCTAGGGATGTTGAGACCATTGAGTATTTGCCGGAACTGATTTCATGTGCCGAGAAGAGACACGATTCTTGGGGCGAGCAAGTGTTGCTGCGTATTCGGTCTGTTAGTGACTTAGTTGCCACAGAGGGCAAGTACCATCGTGGATGTTCGACACAGTTTAGGGGACGACAAACCGATGCTGAAAGAGGAAGACCATGTGGAATCGTTTCAAAAGTTGTGTCTGCATCTTGAGGAGAACGATGAATGTCAGTATTCCCTGTCAGAACTTTCAGATATTCACGAAAGCTACATGGAGGGGGCCGAAGGATATTCAGTGAAGTATCTTAGGCAGAAACTACAAGCACACTATGGAGATCAAATGATTATAACGAGCATACCAGGCATATCAAACATTGTAACCTTCCGTGACAAAGGACACAAATTAAGTACTTCGTGACAATTGGGTAGCTGAACAAAAAGCCAATGTTTTAACAGAGAAAAACCGAATCATAGCCATGGCTGCCTCTATTATAAGAGATGATATCAGGTCACATGCATACAATTGCGCAGAATATCCCACAATGGAATCGACGAACGATGGAAATTCACTAGTTCCTGAGAGCATTTCTCGTTTTCTGCACGGGATTATAAAGTCAACGGCATTGAAAGAAAGTAAGTCTATAGAAATACGATGTACAGCGATATCGCATTCAATAATAGCTGCGAGTAGGCCCAAGTCATTTGTATCCACAATACTCTTCGCAGTCGCAGTGTCCATACACAGAAAGTATGCATCTCGTGAGCTAATTGACATCTTAAGTAGCATGTGCTTTGCTGATGATTACAAGGAAATTCAGAGACTGAATTACGCATTTCTCTCTAAGGATGAGCCATCCTACAACTTAAGCGGCTTCTCACAGTTTGTATTCGACAATGCTGACTTTAATGTTGCAACGCTAACAGGACATATGGCACCTTTCACACAATGGGCGGAAGTGCGTGTGTCACGCCCCCAGGTGAAGTAGTAAAATAACTCACTCTTTCAGTAACTACCCAGTGCCCAAGTAATTGGGAAGTTCGGGGATGTCCCTATAAAATCGTACAGGAAACCAACTGTTCCGGGGCTACAGTCTGTAGTGTTCGGTCCTCTAGAAGCTCCAAAACCGGACCCACCTAGTCTGAAGTTTGCCACAAGCTTAGATTGACTGTGCATGGCCAGCTTGTCCATGAATGTCTCACCATGTCCATTTTGGAGTGGATTCATGCAGCTGGCAGTAACAGGCGAGAATCACATGAAGACTAGAATAGAAATTCTTCCATTTATCAACCTTGATCCTGGAAATGCGAGTACAATTTACACTGCACTGTCCTTTGCACAAAAGCAGTCCGATAAATATGGGCTTGTGCAGTAACTTTCGATCAACCGCTTTATATCAAAGCGGCCGAAATAGTGTCCGCGTCTCCTGATCTTTCAAAAGTCATTGCAAGGTTGGGTGGTTTTCATCTACTTATGTCATATATGGGATCAGTAGGATTTAGTATGGCAGGCAGTGGGTTGGGGACATTATGGGGGACTGTCTATGCCCCCGAGTATGTCGTCCATATGCTAACTGGACATGCCTACGCAAGAGCACTTCGTGCTCACCTTACAACATCAGCAGTTATAGCAGCGTTGCTGTTAGAGAAGCCCGGGTGTTTAGACAATGTTGACTTCGATCCTTTGCGTCGTTTTCACAAATCGCTTATGGAAAATGGCGATGCAACTGAAAGAGAAGAGGATGATGCATGTTTGCAGAACAATACCGAGGTAATTGCTGACGCGATGAAAGGTGCAGCAAATGAAAGTCGAACAGGAACACTCTGGATCAATTATTTGGAACAGGTTTCTCTCCTTAGGTTGTTTATTCGGGCCGAGCGTACAGGAGACTGGGATCTACATTTGTATTGTGTCAGTAGAATGATCCCTTTCTTCCATGCTGCGGGTCATCTGGCCTATGCAAAGTCAGCCAGGCTATACCTGCACCAAATGACAGAACTTGACTCCAGCATGTCTGAAACAGAACGCAGATTGTTCACCGATCATGGATACTTTACAATACGCAGGTCTGATCATTTTTGGAGCGGCTACTTTTCGGACCAGACCATTGAGCAGGTGCTTATGCGGCTGTTGAAGTCTGCCGGAGGGATGACCCATGGACGGGGAATCACTGAAAGCACGTTGGCAAAGTGGATCCATGCATTGCCAAGTTGCATACCTATATGTGAAGCCCTTGATAAATTTACCGGTGTCCATATGAGTACCTCAGAGCAGCATAAGGATCTGTGGGTCAGCTCAGAATCTCGCGACCGCAAAGACTACAATACCTTGTAGTGGATGCGGATACATTCACCATTTTCAGCTAGAAAACCAGATTCACTTGTTGCTATAGACACATGTCTGGTGGCTGATGCATCTGTAAACTGTGACACCGCCTATGAGATAGGCCGGGCAGCCGATGCTACCATTGTCAATACACCGTTCACAGATGTAAAACTGAAACGGAACGACAGAGTGAAGACAATAAGTGGAGCTGTTAACACAGTCAAGATTAGTGGTCAGTCAGTTGTGGTAAACCCAACTTTGCTGTTTAATAGAATCACTTGTGTTATGCAAAGCAGTTCCGAGATGGAAGAATTCCTGTCGTACGAACTGGCACCACAACCCACGTCTCTCTTCAATGAAGGCACAATGAGGAAGACTGCCAAAAGTACACTTAGTGCCCTGTTGCGGTCCAATGTTACGCCACAGTCTACATTTCCGGAAGATGCTGTATTTGTCATTGATGGCGGTTACCTTCTACACACTGTCATTTGACCTTCCGATGCAACGTACAAGCAAGTATGCGAGTGATATGTATCGTACATATATAGTAGAGCATTATGGCAGCGAAGACACAACGGTTGTCTTTGATGGATATGGAAGTCAATCATCTACTAAATCTGCTGAGCAGTATAGACGGGCATCAAAATCGGATTCTGGTGACATTATATTTGATGCCGAGATGAAAACCATGACCTCTCAAACTTCCTTCCTCGCCAATGGTTCCAATAAGACAAGATTGATAGAAATGCTCACGGGCGAGTTGTGACACAGCAACATAACTGTAAAACAGGCTGAAGCTGACGCTGATAGTTATCTCAACAGCATTATCAGCTTCACAATCTCTGTCCAAACCAGTGGTAGTTATTGGAACAGACACTGACTTGCTAGTAATGCTAGTGTCCCAAGCTACTCCACTCACCCGCATGCACATGATGTTCAAGAGAAATCCGTTATGTGTATACGACATTACAGACATCCAACACTCAATTGGGGGCTTAAAGAAACACCTGATGGCTGTTCACGCTATTACCGAATGTGATACGGTATCAGCACTGTTTGGACAAGGAAAACGGAAAGCATTTAAACTTGTTGAAAAAGACAGTGACAATGCTGGTTTGGATGATTTTGCAGCCACACACAGTACGAAGGAGAACGTGGCTGCGGCTGGGGAACAATTTCTCCTTCGGCTCTACGGTGCCCAGAAGACAGACACACTTGACAAGTACCGATACATAGCTTACAACCGATCTATAAGCCATGCATCTCTGTCCACTACGTTTAAGCTAGAAGCACTACCACCCACGAGTGCAGCAGCCAGGCAGCATTCCTATCGTACGTACCATACTGTACAGCAGTGGTTGGGCAATGAACTTTCCTCAACAGAGTGGAGCTGGCATTTCCATGGCGATTGTTTGCTACCGACCGAGTCAGAAGCTCCTATTGCACCTGACAAGCTTCTGAAATTGGTGTCTTGTGGTTGCAAAACCGGCTGTGAGCGGCTATGCGGATGCCGAAAGCTAGGACTCCACTGTTCATCCATGTGTAGTCAATACATGGGGCAAACATGCACAAACATCCCCCAGATGTTCAGATTGTACTACATTAGATGATGACATACAGTGAAGCGTTAGTGATTCCAGCGATGAGCACTCAAAATACAGTCGATTGATTAAGCAGAAAAAATGACTGCTGATATGCAATTTATTGTTAATATGAGTAATGATGTGCACTGTGCGATTAGGCATGTACGGTCCCCAAACAGAATACAATATCAACTAATAACAGTAAACAGTAACAATAACGTGAAAGCAATGGAAGCTCCACAAGAAAGCAACACACTCGCAACAAATCGTAAGTGATAGAAATAGCAAACAAACAGGAAAATGGGGAACATTTAAATTAAGTTACATTGTTATGAACGTAAAATGGCATACCATTGTTTATAATAACACATTTCTTCTTGGTGTTTCTTCTGTACACTAGATTGTAGTATCTCTATAAATGTGAAAATGGCCTATTGACGTATTTCTGTATTCATAGTTATGCTACGAAGCTTGATATTTGAACATAATTGGTCGTTTACGCTCAAAATAAGCATTTTCCGTGTTTGGCGGCCATCTTGGACGCCATTTTGAAGTTTGTAAAAACATTATGACCTGAAATAGTGTTTACGTTAATTGTACTGTTATGCTGATCATTTTCTGAAAGTATAGGGTAATTTGGGACAAATTTATGTGTATTGCACATTTTGGCGGCCATCTTGGACGCCATCTTGAATTCTGAGGAATGCTCAACTCGGATTCATGGGGAGTTTTGATATGTTAATTATCATGATATCCGGGACATATGGTGAAAAATTCAGCTTTGTTTAATTTTTTCTGATCTAAAACGCTCTACTCTTGGCCTATATGTATAATCACATTGTATATTATTTGTCGGCCATCTTGGAATACATGGCTATTTTTAGAGATCATGACATACATTTCCGATTCACCGTGTAAATTGTATTTGATTGTTTACAATTCCCATCTAGCCTCGTCAAATGTATAATTTATATATAATTTTACTGATGAGATCAATTACTATTCTACTTGCTATATACTAATATTATGAGTATATATCACATACTGATATTTGGCGGCCATGTTTATTTTTTGTATATGGTGTATATACTGTATTTGTGTTTGTATTTACTTTATGAAGTTATCAATGCGATTTGCTCTCCCAACATATCACAGTTCCAGAAATAAAATTGCGAAATAGTTAATCTGATCGCATTTACGTATACAAAAATGTTTTTGGCGGATATTTTAAATTTCTACTGAAGATATAAATATCGAATTAATTAATAAATTTACCTAGCCATTTCTGATCCTGAAAACTAAATTATAGCACTTTAAATTATTAAAATAGAACATATGCGTACCAATATATGGCACATTGTTAAAAACTGGCAGCCATCTTGGATTTATGCATTTCTACAAAAATGCTCAAGGTTTCGCGTGTGTCACTCAACGGATTTGGATTCAGCGCATGAAAGACATATAGGAACTGCAAAAAACGTTGTGTATATATAACCAGCAAAACAAGGTTGGACCACGTTTGCATGGGCTCTAGCCTGGACTAATACAGTATACTGTAAACTACACGTACCCACATAGTTGTGGAAATGTAACATATGTGTGGCTGTGACTAGAGAAATGGGGCTTATGGGATTTGTGACCAGCCGATTTCATCAACATTGCAAAGTGTACTTTTCTAGCAAAGTATACTTTGAGGGAGTAATCATTTATTTTTCCTGAAATGCATTATTTCATATAGGACTAAGAACTGCATATTTTTGATGATTAAAAGTATGTAAAATTATTATACTGAACTTATTACATTATCACAGCCAAATTGGCTATGATAATGTAATAAATTCAGTATAATAAACAATAATAAATGTATCCTAAAATTGAAAATTTCTCCCTCAAAGTATACTTTGCTAGCAAAGTATAATTTGCAATATTGGTGAAATAGGCTATACAGACCCGTGTAGCAATGATTAAATAGCGCACTCGTGCAGACTCATGCGACCCCTTAACCCTTTCAACACCTCATACCTGTATAGTGGTATTGGCAATTATCAACAATTTTTAATAAAATGTTCACCTTGGAGATATATAGGGAGATATATAGGGGGTCGATTTGAACAAGGCGTACCGCTACAATTCTTTTTGAATTTGACTTAACAAGGATTGAATTATCAGCATACCATTTGCAAAACATTTCTTTTTAACCTAAATGAGGTAAAGACGTCTTTTGAAGTTGATGAATGTTTGACGTCAAATTCCGAAATATATGGAACCAGTAAAATGGGGTGGGGGGGGGGGGGAAGTATATCACAGTATACCCCTATGTCCCCTCAACACATAAAACATTGTTTTGTAACAGAAACTTTGATTGGCTTACAGCGAAACTTATTCTTGCAACCAACCATACAGATCAGTCATAACAACAGCGGCGTCCATTTTTACAGCAAACGCAAAATGCGTTCGGTTTGTTGACCTACTGCAGGTGCAGAGAAGGTACTTTCATCGCGTATAATTTGCATTCATAATGTTATTTAACTTATTTTTTAATTTAATTATATATTTATTACTACTATACACGCCCTATACACTGTATATGCAACATAATACAACTAAATTTCTTATTTAATGAACCCATCATAATTCATAACATGTTGACAGATTTATGTTTTGCGCATGTGCCGAACCGAAACCTCTGTCCTGGCTAAACAAAATTCCCCGAATAATGACTAATGGGTGAAATAGTCTCTCCTGATATACGTCGACGCTTCAAGATGTCGCAGTGTGATCAGATTTTAAACTCGGCCCTGATCATGGTAATTTTTAGTTTACTGTAGGTTGAAGTGGTTGGAGTAATATTCAATCTTGCCTTAGACATAGCACTATGGCTTTCACTTTCTATAGCGAAGAAAATAATAAATGAAAAAAGTCAGATAATGAAAAATAGAAGTTAAACATGATATAGAGACATGGCATGTTAGTCTAATCTTGCCTTGCTTAGAAAATCTCAGCTCTACGGATGTGTTTTGCTATTTCATCCGTCTTTTATATTTTCCGTATACAGTACGGATACAGTATAGAAAATAGAAAATAGAAAATACAGATGAAATAGTAAAACACATCCATAGAGCTGAGATTTTGTAAGCTAATCTTGCCTTAGCTACACGAGTGGCCTACGATAGGGTATCTGATCCTTGACCGTGTGGAGAGATAACGTAGCGGGGTAGCAATTTTGTTTCTAATCTTGCCTGTGCTCGCCCCTATGACAACTGGGTTAGTCATAGGCAAATAAATACGACGCAAACCGCTACTACGATGTTACTTCGCTAAGCGAAGGGAGCGACCCAGGAAGCGGGTTGAAACCGCGGAATACCTTGCTCTAGGTTAGTCAAAACCGTCAAACGGCCCGGGTCACAATAGCCCAGTTCTGAATCTGAATGTTTTCTGAACTGTAGAGTGGGTACACAGGCGATCGCATGTTTATTATATCTTATATTTAAGGGTAGGAAGTGGCTCGAGGACCTTCCAAACCCGGGCATTTGAGCCCAAAAATGGCAGGCCAATGACCGTTGGCCCGTTTGTTTCCGAATTTACTACCGCATTATACAGTCAAAATATGTGCATTAAATGAAGGAGGCAATGAGGCGATTAATTTAACATAGCTAGTTCATTCTCCTATCACACGAAGCAGGTATGTAAGACCATGAATAAGGCTGAGTGTGAGTGCATGGGAGACTCGGCCGTAACAGTGTTAACCTATGTGATGATGATATTTGACGATTGGTCAGGGCAAAACATATCGGGCAGGGAATGATCGATATTGGGTTATGCAAAGTATGATGTAATATGTTTTCGGGCCCAGCTACTGTCGTTTCGCGGCTTATCGTTATATACGAGATGCTATTTATTATTCAAGTTCAGGTGCGGCGTTTATCTGTTGTTATTTGGTTAGATGACAATGTGTTTCACATATTCTGAAGAATAAAGAAAAAGAGAAGATAATACACGGATGTATAGTAATTGCCCATATAATAGTGAGTGGTGTGTGTGTGTGCAAGTATCAGGCAAGTTGATAGGATAGTATTTTATACTTTTTTAGACTTGTAGAAAAAAATGTATATATAGTTACGTCCCATATAACCGCGGTCGCGGTAAACACTATTTCCGGCATAAACAAATAACTGTGCCACATATCGGTGGTTTACACATGCAACAGTGTAACTAGGACAACGATTATGCACTGAGTCAAGAAATAATTCAAAATTAATGTAACATTTCCTGGTTCTGAATGATACAATTATATCACAAAGAAAATAACAGAAATACAACTTTATATCAATATACCCCACCCACATAAAGTGGTGATCTCTGAAACTATTGATACTTTTTCAGTTTTTCATAGTTTAAAATTTTCAGATCAGCGTCCAGGCCCATAGCCAGGGGGGTCGGAGCGGTCGGCGACACGACCCCCCCCCCCGCCCGCCCAGCCTCGAGGTCAACTTTTTTAGCCTTGACGTCCACTTTTTAGACCCCCCCCCTATATACCTCACGACCCCCCCCTTCAAACAGGTCTGGCTACGGGCCTGGCGTCTGCGTTGCAAGATATCGTCCGACATCGTTTTTATCACATGAACAATAAAATAAAACATATAATCATTGCATGATTAAAATGATATCTTTTTAGTAACATTTTATCTATTTTTACTTCAAGCAATGTGTCATGTTGTTGTATGACGTTTATATTTTCCTTCTGAATTGTCTGAAAATCAGACCATGGTTTCCTAGAATATGTAAAAAAATTCTAAAAATTGTAATTTTTTATCGCCAATTGTTTATTTTTATCGCCAATTGTGAAAGTGGCGATCGCCAGCGGAATCCCTGATTATATAGCACACATTTTTTATGATTTCAAACAATTTAACTGATATGTTTCAGTTTAGAAAAATAATTAACGTTTTCAAGATATTTACCACTGTTGACATGTTTCTTTTTCAAGTTGTGTTACCCTGAACACATTTAGCACAAGTGTAGCCCACCATGGTATGTCAAAAGCTCTTTTATGAGATTGCCTCGACTATATGGGAACATATAATTTATTTATTTGCATTAAGCCAACTGTCCATAGGCGTCGCCAGGGGGGGTTCGGGGGGTGCGAACGAACCCCCTTTTCAGTTTTAACTTTTGGATGCAAATATGACTATTACTAAGGAAAGTACATAATACGTCTCTGCTATTGGATATAGACTGTTTAAATCAACAAATTTCCGTGGGAGGACCCCCGTACCCCCTGTTTAATAAGAGAGGGGACACCCCTCTCGTGCACTCTCCGTCTCCAACCTTCGGCTGTCGACACGGTAGACGAACCCCGCTGGAAAATTCCTGGCGACGCCTATGCTGTCCCATGATTATTGAACATACATGTATGCAAGAGGATGATAGCAGGCATGTCATTTCCTCTATGAATGTTCTAACCAGTTTTGTGCTGTGTATTCATCATTTTTTAAATTAAAATATGTGAATCAACATGTGGAAGTAAGAAACAAAAGACTAATTTTCAGGATTTGTGTTTTATTTCATTTATAATTGATATTTGAAGCACTAGTACTGTGGGTATTCGGACCTGCTGTTTATACTGGTCTACTTGGTTTTCGTGCATTTAAGCAGTCCACAATATAACTGACAACATTATTTTCATTCTACAGTATCGTAACCATTTGCCGGGATTACCCCCGCATCGGGAATTTTCGTAAACCGCATTTGTCACTAATCATGGAAATTTTCACGGTCAGTTTCCCGGACATTTTTTTGCAGAAGACACCTATCTGTCAAATGGAGAAAAATGTTCCACATCGCCCTTGCTCATGTAAGATTTTAATCAAATTTGTTAGAATACCTTTAAAATGTTGTATTTCAGCCTTTCTCACTTTTGTCCACTTATAAACCTCATTATTGAAAAAGATTTACAAAGCATGGTTCTGTCAGTCTGTGTCACTGGATTCTTTAGCCATTTTGAGAAGTCAAGGTCATGTAAACACAGACTGGTAGCTGTCAAATTGCCAGAATAGAGCTTCTCATTATACTGGGGGCAGTGGGGAGGGGGGTCTTATATAAAAAACAATAACAAACTAACACAGAATTATATTTGATTACACAGATGTAGATATAAACTCTGTGTTTTTAGTAAAATTTATTGTTCTGTTGATTATAAAAATGCTCAGAATAATATGCTACAGTTTGTAGATTGTTATTATCTTGTTGTTGGAATAAATCCCGCCTGTAGTGTGCACCATAATGAATATGGTAAAATAGCATGTCCATAACTGAAAATTAAACGTGATGTGAATGCATCTTGCATTATGATTATCATGATTATTAGCCTTGTGATAATATTATTGTCATTTCTGACCGCATATGGCAAATTAAATGGTGGAAAATTGTTTACTGTACACTCGCCTGATAATTTAGATAACCATATTTTTACACTGACACAATGGTGTGCCGCAATATAGGATGAGAATAACCCAACAACAAAAATCCAGATTCTAAGGTCACAGTCTATTTTCTACAAGTGCCTGGATGATACGTTAGCAAAATGGACGACATGGAAAGAAGCAGGACTTTTAGATAAATCTGGTTTCACAGCACTTTTACGATAAGTTTATTGTTTTAAAAAGTTTTGAAAAATTGTTTTGACATGTATATGCTTATAGCTCGAGTAACTGGCCAATAAATGCGTAGTATTCAGAACCCAGGTACCGGTATATCCACTGTATGTTGTATAGAATAATATACTTCATAAATATTGAAGGTTTTGTGCGAATTTCAGTCTTTCAAAACAGTTAAAACTCCTCGTGAAAAGAAAAACGATTGCCGTCGATTACCGGGTGGCTGACTATAGTCGTTCTATAGTCAAACTTGAAAGTATTATGTAATCACCAGTTTCAAGAAGTAATATTTTTTCTATTTACCATAAACACTACACAGAGGTAAGGCCCACCTGCACCTAATAAAACCGACACATAATCAGTATTTTGCACGCAGAAGACGTACCAGCCCGAAAACGTGATTCAAGTCACCCCACGTACTACACTAGGTCGGACACGAGTTTTTATCGTGATTTCACTCAAATTTTCAAGACTAAACTGAAAAACCATCTGGGTATAACGATAAAAAGTGGGTATAATTAAACTCCAGTTCACTACATAAATTGCAGACGGCAGATTAACATTAATAATTACAGGTACATGCCCACTCGGTAGGCACAAAATGTTCTTTATATCATAGACATCATCTTAGACATTTTCTGGCAAATTAAACATTCATTCACCATTACCCCATGTATTGATTGCCATTATTATACATTTTTTATCAGATATAAATTTCCACACTGATATCAGGGGCGATCACCGTGTTTCCTTAAAATGTTAACGGACATTACTATTTATTCTCTGCATTTATTTTTTGATACTTCATAATCTGTCGAAAATATTATTTTTTCCGATGACGCATTTAAATAATTAAAAAATATCATGCTTCATTTGAATATGAAAATAGCCTGATACCACCGCGAGTCACTATCCGTAAAATAAATATTACTAAATGATTATATCTGTATAGCGGGTACTCGCAATTTTTAAAACTGGTGGAATAGTGAAACAATTACAATTAATTGCTGTAAAGAACAGTTTGTGCCTTCTGAGTGGGCATGTATCTTTAAGTCAACATCTACCTTAGTTCTGAATACATAACTCTAATTACATTACATAAGCGTTATGACGGAATAGTATTTCCAAATTTGCGTTTGAATCGTTCTTTGTTTACTGCCTACTTTGTGGAGAGTGACCTAATACTTTTGCTAATACACACTTTATTATGCGAGTTTATGATATTTTTGTCTCATATTATCAAATTTTCGCCCAATAATAATATAGACAAGTGCAAATGCCCTGCAGGTTATTGCTATATTATAGTGCGCGAAATGCAAACGTTAGTCTGCTAATTTCGCTACTCTGCAGGGAAAGGCTGTGGATGGAAGTTCAGAACTGTAACTATGCTACGTACGGTACTGAAGTTTTGCCAAGTTAGTGCCCTCAACTACCCTTCCACAACAACCTGCATCTGCACTGTGTCAGGAAATGACGAAGTTTAACCCTTTCACCCCTAAATAACTGGAATGGACTGTGATATAGTCATTTTCCTACCAATGATTTTCAGACTAGTGCATTTATGAAAAGGGGGGTCTTTTTGTTCTCATAGTTGTAAGTAATTCAAATTATCTGTCTATAACGCTGGGTGGCCCATTATTACAGATAGAAAGTTTGGGTTAAGTGGTAAGTAACTGTGTTTCGCAGAAGAAGCTGGGTCTGAATCCATGTGTGAAGTGTTTAGAGAGATGTTAATATCTTGTGTTTCTCTAGGTTTCTTCGGCGAATATTTTGCCCCCCCCCCCCCGCCCCCCAGTCTGCCAAACCCTCTGTGATATGAGTGTTGTGTAGAGGAGAGGTGGGGGGGATAATATTCGGCGAATATTTTGCCCCCCGCCCCCCAGTCAGCCAAACCCTCTGTGATATGAGTGTTGTGTAGCGGAGAGGTGGGGGGGATAATATTCGGCGGATATTTTGCCCCCCGCCCCCCGGTCAGCCAAACCCTCTGTGATATGAGTGTTGTGTAGAGGAGAGGTGGGGGGATAATATTCGGCAAATATTTTGCCCCCCCCCCACCCCCCCGCCCCCCAGAGTCAGCCAAACCCTCTGTGATATGAGTGTGGTGAGAGAAGGTGATAATATTCGGCGAATAATTTGACCCCCACCCCCCTAGTCAGCCAAACCCTCTGTGATATGAGTGTTGTGTAGAGGAGAGGTGGGGGGGATAATATTCGGCGAATATTTTGCCCCCCGCCCCTCCCCCGGTCAGCCAAACCCTCTATGATATGAGTGTTGTGTAGAGGAGAGGTGGGGGGGGGGATAATATTCGGCGTATCCCCCATTTTGCAGTCAGCCAAACCCTCTGTGATATGAGTCTGGTGTGTAGAGGAGAGGTGGGGGGGATAATATTTGGCGAATAATTTGCCCCCCGCCCCCCAGTCAGCCAAACCCTCTGTGATATGAGTGTTGTGTAGAGGAGAGGTGGGTGGGGGGGATAATATTCGGCGAATATTTTGCCCCCCGCCCCCCAGTCAGCCAAACCCTCTGTGATATGAGTGTTGTGTAGAGGAGAGGTGGTGGGATAATATTCGGCGAATATTTTGCCCCCGCCCCCCAGTCAGCCAAACCCTCTGTGATATGAGTGTGGTGTAGAGGAGAGGTGGGGGGGATAATATTCGGCGAATAATTTGCCCCCCGCCCCCAGTCAGCCAAACCCTCTGTGATATGAGTGTTGTGTAGAGGAGAGGTGGGGGGGATAATATTCGGCGAATAATAAATTTGCCCCCGCCCCCCAGTCAGCCAAACCCTCTGTGATATGAGTGTTGTGTAGAGGAGAGGTGGGGGGGGATAATATTCGGCGAATATTTTGCCCCCCGCCCCCCGGTCAGCCAAACCCTCTGTGATATGAGTGTTGTGTAGAGGAGAGGTGGGGGGATAATATTCGGCGAATATTTTGCCCCCCAGTCAGCCAAACCCTCTGTGATATGAGTGTGGTGTAGAGGAGAGGTGGGGGGGGGATAATATTCGGCAAATAATTTGCCACCCAGTCAGCCAAACCCTCTGTGATATGAGTGTTGTGTAGAGGAGAGGGGGGGATAATATTCGGCGAATAATTTGCCCCCCGCCCCCCAGTCAGCCAAACCCTTTGTGATATGAGTGTTGTGTAGAGGAGAGGTGGGGGGGATAATATTCGGCGAATAATTTGCCCCCCCGCCCCCCAGTCAGCCAAACCCTCTGTGATATGAGTGTTGTGTAGATGAGAGGTGGGGGGGATAATATTCGGCGAATATTTTGCCCCCCGCCCCCTGGTCAGCCAAACCCTCTGTGATATGAGTGTTGTGTAGAGGAGAGGTGGGGGGGATAATATTCGGCGAATATTTTGCCCCCCCCGACCCCCAGTCAGCCAAACCCTCTGTGATATGAGTGTGGTGTAGAGGAGAGGTGGGTGGGATGATATTCGGCGAATAATTTGCCCCCCGCCCCCCAGTCAGCCAAACCCTCTGTGATATGAGTGTTGTGTAGAGGAGAGGTGGGGGGGATAATATTCGGCGAATAATTTGCCCCCGCCCCCCAGTCAGCCAAACCCTCTGTGATATGAGTGTCGTGTAGAGGAGAGGTGGGGGGGATAATATTCGGCAAATATTTTGCCCCCCGCCCCCCGGTCAGCCAAACCCTCTGTGATATGAGTGTTGTGTAGAGGAGAGGTGGGGGGGATAATATTTGGCGAATAATTTGCCCCCTGCCCCCCAGTCAGCCAAGCCCTCTGTGATATGAGTGTTGTGTAGAGGAGAGGTGGGGGGGATAATATTCGGCGAATATTATCCCCCCCACCTCTCCTCTACACAACACTCATATCACAGAGGGTTTGGCTGACTGGGGGCGAATATCGCCGAATAAATATCCCCCCCCCCCCCCACCTCTCCTCCACACCACACTCATATCACACGGTTTGGCTGACCGGGGGGCGGGGTGGCAAAATATTCGCCGAATATATCCCCCCACCTCCTCTACACAACACTCATATCACATAGTTTGGCTGTACGGGGGGCGGGGGGCAAATATTCGCCGAATATTATCCCCCCACCTCTCTCTACACAACACTCATATCACAGAGGGTTTGGCTGACTGTGCGGGGGGCAAATTATTCGCCGAATGTTATCCCCCCCACCTCTCCTCTACACCACACTCATATCACAGAGTGTTTGGCTGACTGGGGGGGCGGGGGGGGGGGGGGCAAAATATTCGCCAAATATTATTTACCCCCCCACCTCTCCTCTACACAACACTCATATCACAGAGGGTTTGGCTGACCGGGGGGCGGGGGGCGGGGGGGGCAAATTATTCGCCGAATATTATCCCCCCACCCGATTTTACAATGAATGGTGGGGGGGAGAATATTCGTGTGGAGGGGAAAATATTCGGCGAATATTTTCCCCCCCGGGGGGGAGAATATTCTGTGACACCGGCCTTACATGACCGTAGCTGTTGATAGGCCGTTAAACACTAATAAACAAACAAACAGGTTAAGGAGACCGGGCAATACTTTTCTTTATACAGTAACCACCGTTCTTAAATGTGACATGGCTGGAGAAATGGGGCTTACTGGGTTTGTGACCAGTGCACATGTAGCTCCTGATCAAATAGCACACTCCTGTAGCCTGATAACAAACTATAGTGCTTGTTAGAAGCATGCCGTCTGTTTCATTGATGGAATGGCGAACAGTGCAGATCCTGCGCATGCTGATCTGGATCTGCAGTGGTCACAAAACCTATAAGCCCCATTACTTGAGTCACATCCATAGATAACTGATAAAACCTAATTTGAGTAAGAGGTCCAGATATGCCAAATACCCCGCCCTTCCCCCTCAGATAAAATCCCTGACAGTTCTGGCTCCTATTTCAGTATGAGAATCCCGACGTTGTAAGGAGGGACGTGCGCAATGTGAATAGAAGTTTCAATGACCTGCAACCTAAGCTAGAAGAGTATGGTATGTGTGTCTAATGGCACCTCTCTCAGAGCTCCAGATAAGCTTTGTGTCTAAAGAGTATTGTATCCCCTGATTTCATATTAAATGCATATTTTATTCTTACAAATGGATTATTGATTTTCTTGATTATTAAAAAGGGAAAAAATGATCCAAACAGATTTAAATATTCGCTTATTTGAGTGTATTATTACTTATACACTTAATTATACTGTAAAACAGTTGAAAATGTTCTTAGTTGAGCTGCAAATTTGCTTTTTGCAGCTCAACTAAGTACATTTTCAATTTTATTACAGTATTTCCACTTCTCAATTTGAAAATTTGCTGTGAGTATTTTGTACTCCCACTGTTGATCATCAATGCGTATTCAGCTATAATATGTGCATAAAATATGCCAATACGTGCCTTATCTGGAGCTCTGCTCTCTGAACTGGACACCCTATCAACACCACATGTATTCCAGTTGAGAGAGCACCCAAAGATATTTGTTTGTTGTTTTACATGTCCATTGATGAGCCATGTGATTTTGTACCTAAGAAGATTTGCGATGTAAAATAATAACAAAAATTATGATATTTTCTGTAAATGACATCGAACGTTGACAACATGTTCAGAGCAAATACCGATGTGCTATGAAAATTTCGTCAACTTGATATGAACATTTCAATTTGTCTATGACTGAATTACAATATTATGTAGAAAATGGGCCACAGTATGACCAAACTGGTCTTATTCTCTTCACAATCAGTGCAGACCTACGTCGGCACATTCCAGGTGATCTAGATCGACAATGGTCACAAATGACAACCCTATTTCTCAAAAGTCATAGTCACAAATTAGAATTTTGTTGCGTGAAATCACGTTGCTACATTTATGTTTCAAACCAAATCAAATCAAATCATGTTTGTATTTTTGTTTTTACAGTACAAGAGTATTGTCGAGATGGTTCAAATGAGTTTTACAGCATATAATTATTTTCATTACGAAATAAAAAAATATATATTTTAAGTTGCATACATGCCTACATGTATAAGCATATTCAAGATGCAATGTGTTAATGGCAAACTGAGTATACTGATGTATGCATATCTTCAGTGTTCAATGATGGCAACAGGAGAACCTTGCTGCAGCTGGATGGGACAATACCAGTCTGGTACACGGGTATGTACATGTATTCCAGCACCTGAGTGTGTTTGTAGATCCCCAACAAATCCAGTGTCATTCAGTTGACCGTCACCTACACCTTCTTGACCTTAACCCTTGTGGGACGTAAAGTTTGGACGTAGCCAAATTTCCCATATACATGTATCCTATTTCCCCGTTCGTCGGATCATTACCAAATTTCATCAATAGTTGTTACATTGATGGCTGTCCGCCCACTGTCATTCTTGGGACATTGACCTTCACCTTGGTGACCTTAACCTTTGTGTCAATAATTTTGTACAATAATGTTGAATACCTCCTGATCTGTTAGTCGGATCCTTTGCCAAACTTCATCAATAGTTTTCTCATATTGATGGCTAACCACCAAGTGTCTCATTCGGGTGATCGTGAGCATGGTGACCTTGACTTGACCTTCATGTCAATAATTTTGGACGTACATCCAAACGCTGAATATCTCTTGATCATCTCCAAACTTAATCAACAGCTTCTTCACATTGACGGATATCTACCAGTGTAATTCGGCTGACGTTCACATCGGTATCAACAAATTTGGACATACGTCCAAATGTTGAATATCTCGTGATCCGTTTGTCATATCATTGCCAAACTTCATAAATAGCTTTCTCACATTGATAGCTATCCATCTAGTGTTATTCCGGTGACCTTGACTGTCACCTTGGTGACCTTGACTGTCACCTTGGTGACCTTGACTTTTGTGTCAATAAGTATGTATGTCCAAATGTTGAATATCTCCTGATCCGTTAGTCATATCATTACCAAATGTCACCCATAGCTTCCTCACTTTCATGGCTATCCACCCTTTGTCATTTGTGTGACCTTGACCTTGGGGACCATGACCTTCCATTCAATAATTTTGGACTTCTTCATATTGTGACCTTGACCTCGGTGACCGTGACCTTCGTGTCGATCACCTTGTTTAGTGGGTGAGACACTTTCCGGCGATCGCCTTGTTATAGCCAACTTGACCCATGTGCTGCAAACTCAAAAGTAGATTTCAACGGTCAAAATTCCCCCAAAGTGTCACTATTTAAAACCTTGTTAATGTGTCAAATACATGATAACCTGTATCTTTCCTCTATACAGGAGTGATGGGCTGAGGCCTAGGGGATATGTCATTGGACTTCAATACTGGAGGTTGTAAGTTCAATCCTGACCCTACGCTTGAAAACTACTTACATGTACGTAGTATTTCTGGTTTGTCGGATGAGACTTAAACTGTGGTCCTGTCCCTAAATGACCGTACCTGTTGCTGTGACATAAAACCCATTCACTCTCTTGTTAGCTCACCTGAGCCAAAGGCTTACAGCTTTTTATCCGTCATCTGTCCGTCCACAATTTCAAACGTCTTCTTCTCCCGAACAGCTTGGCCAATGTTGGTCAAACTTCACAGAGATGATAAATGGGTGGCGGCATATCAGATTTGTAACATTGAACATTTCATAATCCAAGATGGCCATCATGGAAAAATAGGTCAAATTATTAAAATATCTTATCATGAACCGCCAGACAGATTTCAACGAAACTTGGCGTGGGTGGCAGGTGGGAGCATACGATGGGTCATTTAGCGATCAGGGTTCATCCTTGACGAAAACCCGACCAGAGACCTGGTTTGGCCCTCCCGTATGTTTTTGGCATTTTTGTCTGTGCAAGTTGAATCTTGTTATACTCCTTATGTGAATGATGATGAATACATGACCTACCGTCCACCCCTGACCCCAATGGCAAGGTCATTTACTATGTCCTAATGTCATGGGTGGATGTGTTAATGGTCATGTTAGTCCCACCTTTGAGTCAAGGTTGCCAACAGGCGAGCGTTGTTGTCTTCTGACAACTCTTGTTGATTTACTTTATAATGGGGATAATCATTTCAGGTGAGCGATACAGGCCCATTTTGGGCTCTTGTTCTAACCTGGGGGCTGTTTCACTAAACTTTATACGACTGAAACGGTCGTAAGTGCAAAATTATTTCACATTACCGGTAACAATGTTTTCTTGTAAACAATTATTGGATTTACATTTATTGAGCATAGGCTGCATTAGAAACAAAATTTCTACCCCGCTCCATACCTCTCATGAGGGTAGCAATTTAACCCCATCTCTTTAATGTAATATGCTGCCTATGCTCAATAAATGTAAATCCATCAATTGAAATTGCCAGACGATCCTAAATTTGCACTTACAAACATTTTAGTTGTACGAAGTTTAGTGAAACGGCCCCCAGAAAAACATGGAATAGTCCGTGGCAGTTCCATTGTGTATAAATGGATAATATGTGTCTGTGACTGGAGAAATAGGGCTTATGGGTTTTGCAACCAATGTAGATCCAGATCAGCGTCTGCATCCACAGTCTGATCAGGATCTGAACTGTTTGCCATTTCATCAATGAAATACCAGTCATGCTACCAACAAGCAGACTACATGAGACGCCCCATGCGATTGTCTGCCGAAGAACCTCTGCAAGATATCATGAAATATATTTACAGAAAATGGGATATTTTCCGTAAATGACTTCAGAAGTTGACAAATTTCACAGAGTTCCGCATGTACTCTGAAATTTTTGGCAACTTTTAACTTCATTGATGGAAACATTTTTAAATTTTGTAAATTTATTTGATGAAATAACGCAGTTGTCAGAAGGTACAAAATCTCATGGTGTGTCGTATATCAAATGTTCTACCATTAACTTCCCCCACACAGGTGTCACATACAACATTCCCATCTGTATCTGGCTGATGGACACCCACCCGCACAACCCGCCCATGGTGTATGTGAAACCCACGATCAGCATGCACATAAAGCCCGGCCGCAACGTTGACTCCAACGGCAAAGTCGACCTGCCCTACCTGCGAGAATGGCGATATGTGAGTTGTTTATCCCTTTCACCCCGAAATAACTGGAATGGATTTCGATGTTAAACAAATACCAATTATCACAAGATAATTTTCAGACTAGTTCATTTATGAAAAGGGTGCGTTTTTTTCTGTTAAAAAGATACGAAAATTATATTTGCAAAAAGTGCAGATCCCGATGAGACGGCTCGTCACGAACCGGCTCATCTGGATCTACATTGTTTGCAAACACGGCTATAGAGGCCTGTAGTGTTGAAAGGGTTATACATGGATACACAACATGAGAACAGCTTTGGGATACCTTATTGGCAATAGGCATACTTGTTGTTATTAGGGCCTGTTTGTCTGTCCGTCCGTCCGTCCGTCCGTCTATCTGTTGGAAGTTTTTGTAAGAGTTTCTCAAATCGCCAATAGGGGCCCTAAGTATGTCGCCAGTAGGTACCGGTAGTTGACCTATTTGTGGCCAAAGTCGAACACCATGAAAACAGTTTTCATTGATCAATTCTTAGACAAGCTCAGACATCATATAATCGGGTTTGGGTGACAAGTTTGCAGCAAAGGTCAGTTACCATGTAAACAGTTTTAGGTGACCAATTTTCAGCAAAACTCAGATACCATGTAGACAGTTTCAGTAGCCGATTTCACCAAAATTGCAAAGTATACTTATCTAGCAAAGTATACTTTGAGGGAGTAATCATTGATTTTTCTATCTCTGACAAATCCTGGCTTATTGCATTTGCGGCCAGACCAGGCAGTGGATTCGCGTAGTCTGCCCATGTTTTACAATGTTCGTCGGTCTCTAATTAAAAACATCATAATTACATCAGCTGACAATGCAAATTCGTCATAGCTATAGGCTGCTTAAATATTTGGGGTCGATCAGGAGGAGCACTGTAGCTCTAATATACCGCGATGATTGGGAGCCAAGTCACCAGAACGCAAAAGAATCGGATCATGGTATAAATTTCGGCCGCTCTGCTCTGAAATTTCTATAAACTTTCAGCGTCATTTATGGAAGATATGACTGATTTTGAAAATCAATATCGGCAAAATACGATGATGTCTATTAAAATAACACTAGTAGTGACCTGCACATGAGAAACGGGCCATAAACAATTCCCCTCAACCAAATATTGACACTGTGGACACATAGTGTGTATTCATTGTTTATTGATTAGGTCGCTGCTATTATACGGTACTACCTGAATACACGACTCCAGCATAGGCCCTTATCAGTGTATTTTTTAGGAAAATTGGGTGTGTTTTATATTCTCATGTAGACATTTTCCCGCAGATTTTGGACTGAAAATAGGGGTGCGTCTTATACACTCTTGCGACCTATAACCAGCAAAATATGGTACTCTGTAGATACAAAGCTTATCTGGAGCTCTGTTGTATCTCAGCCAAACTCGGACCTGCTGGGGATGATCCAGATCCTGATTATCGTGTTTAGCAAGGAGCCTCCAGTCTGCTCCGCTCCCAGGCCAACAGTCGAGGAGACGTTTGCTCAGGCTCAGGTTCGTTGAATCTACCATGCTTGACCCTAAATGATACTTTTCCGTTAAGCACCATTCTATAGGTATGTTGTCCCTCATAGGGATGGGTTATGGTGTAGGAGTAGAGCATACCGGATGTTGTGGGTTCAATCCACGTCCACTTGGGTGGCAGGTGGGAGCAAATGACCTGTAGTTTAACGATGGGATTCATCCTTGCAGGAATCCCAATATCCCTGGTTTTGCCCTCGGGTAAATTTTTGGCTTCCTTTCCTTCTTACTTGAGAGTTGAATCCGGTTATACCCATTATAAAAGTAGTAAGATTAGTACTAATCATATTACTTTTAGGGAGTGGGGCAAAGTGACTGGTGTGGGGAGGACCTGGCACCAGGTCAGCTTATCCCCTCACCGATAGGCAAGAGGGGATATGGCATTAGACCATGTACATACGTACGTTAGTAACACTTTTCATTTTTATACACCCGTTTGTACGGGCGGGCGGGCGTCCAGCAGGCAGGCACAGCTTGTCCACGCAATAACTAGAGTTCTAATTGACGTATCGTAACCAAATTTGGTAGATATGTTTATCATGGCAAGACGAATAAGCCTATTCATTTTCAAAACTTTCTGATGACTTATCTCCTCTTGATGGCCATTTTTAATTTTCCCACTATGTATCCTTTTCCACGCAATAACTCCAGTTCTTCTTGACCGATCATAACCAACTTCGGTCTACTTGGCCGATCATAACCAAATTCCGTAAACATGTTTATCACGGCAAGACGATGAAGCCTATTGGTTTACAAGAAAATATTGTTAATTTGAAATTTACTTAATATCATAATTTTGCACTTACAAACATTTTAATCATACAAAGTACAAATCTACAACTTAATGCCTAAAGCTAGGTCTCCACATGATTGATGCACGGTTGTAAACCCTTCCATTTTAATTTTTTATTATTATTATTTTTATGCCCCCAGTTTCGGTAGAGCCGTGTGGCATATAGTGTGTGTGTCCGTGGATTTAGTTGAGAAGTCTGCCGGAGTTTCTCCAATCTGCCACTGTGGGCATTTGTGTGCCACATTTTCTTGTGTTTTTTTTATTATGCTCTTGTGACTTATTGCATCAAGTGCGAGAGTTTATGCTACGTGTGTTGATACACACATCTCATATAACTGAGCATACAACATACATCATACAACATTCTGTTACACTGAGCTGACACAGACCTCGTATAGCTGAGTATGCCCAATGTTACAACATTCTGTGACACTGACCCGACACACCTCGTATAGCTGAGTATGCCCAATCTTACAACATTCTGTGACACTGAGCCGACACAGACCTCGTATAACTGAGTATGCCCAATCTTACAACATTCTGTTACACTGAGCGGACACAGACCTCGTATAGCTGAGCATGCCCAATCTTACAACATTCTGTTACACTGAGCCGACACAGACCTCGTATAGCTGAGTATGCCCAATCTTACAACATTCTGTTACACTGAGCCGACACAGACCTCGTATAGCTGAGTATGCCCAATCTTACATCATTCTGTGACACTGAGCCGACACAGACCTCGTATAACTGAGTATGCCCAATCTTACAACATTCTGTTACACTGAGCCGACACAGACCTCGTATAACTGAGTATGCCCAATCTTACAACATTCTGTTACACTGAGCCGACACAGACCTCGTATAACTGAGTATGCCCAATCTTACAACATTCTGTTACACTGAGCCGACACAGACCTCGTATAGCTGAGTATGCCCAATCTTACATCATTCTGTGACACTGAGCCGACACAGACCTCGTATAATTGAGCATGCTCAATCTTACAACATTCTGTGACACTGAACCGACACAGACCTCGTATAGCTGAGCATGCCCAATCTTACAACATTCTGTTGCACTGAGCCGACACAGACCCCGTATAGCTGAGCATGCCCAATCTTACAACATTCTGTTACACTGAGCGGACACAGACCTCGTATAGCTGAGCATGCCCAATCTTACAACATTCTGTTACACTGAGCTGACACAGACCTCGTATAACTGAGTATGCCCAATCTTACAACATTCTGTTACACCGAGCCGACACAGACCTCGTATAGCTGAGTATGCCCAATCTTACAACATTCTGTGACACTGAGCTGACACAGACCTCGTACAGCTGAGTATGCCCAATCTTACAACATTCTGTGACACTGACACAGACCTCGTATAACTGAGCATGCCCAATCTGACAACATTCTGTTACACGGAGCTGACACAGACCTCGTATAGATGAGTATGCCCAATCTTACAGTATTCTGTTACACTGAGCCAACACAGACCTCGTATAGCTGAGCATGCCCAATCTTACAACATTCTGTTACACTGAGCCAACACAGACCTCGTATAACTGAGCATGCCCAATCTTACAACATTCTGTTACACTGAGCCGACACAGACCTCGTATAACTGAGTATGCCCAATCTCACAACATTCTGTGACACTGAGCCGACACAGACCTCGTATAACTGAGTACCGGTATGCCCAATTTTACAACATTCTGTGACATTGAGCCGACACACATCTGTGACATTGAGCCGACACAGACCTCGTATAGCTGAGCATGCCCAATCTTACAACATTCTGTTACACTGAGCCGACACAGACCTCGTATATCTGAGTATGCCCAATCTTACAACATTCTGTTACACTGAGCCGACACAGACCTCGTATAACTGAGTATGCCCAATCTTACAACATTCTGTTACACTGAGCCGACACAGACCTCGTATAACTGAGTATGCCCAATCTCACAACATTCTGTGACACTGAGCTAACACAGACCTTGTATAACTGAGTATGCCCAATCTTACAACATTCTGTTACACTGAGCTGACACAGACCTTGTATAGCTGAGTATGCCCAATCTTTCAACATTCTGTTACACTGAGCCGACACAGACCTCGTATAACTGAGCATGCCCAATCTTACAACATTCTGTTACACTGAGCCGACACAAACCTTGTATAACTGAGCATGCCCAATCTTACAACATTCTGTTACACTGAGCCGACACAAATCTCGTTTAACTGAGCATGCCCAATCTTACAACATTCTGTTACACCGAGCCGACACAGACCTCGTATAGCGGAGTATGCCCAATCTTACAACATTCTGTTACACTGAGCCGACACAGACATCGTATAGCTGAGCATGCCCAATCTTACAACATTATGTTACACTGAGCCGACACAGACCTCGTATAGCTGAGGATGCCCAATCTTACAACATTCTGTTACACTGAGCCGACACAGACCTCGTATAACTGAGTATGCCCAATCTTACAACATTCTGTTACACTGAGCTGACACAGACCTCGTATAACTGAGTATGCCCAATCTTACAACATTCTGTTACACTGAGCCGACACAGACCTCGTATAGCGGAGTATGCCCAATCTTACAACATTCTGTTACACTGAGCCGACACAGACATCGTATAGCTGAGCATGCCCAATCTTACAACATTATGTTACACTGAGCCGACACAGACCTCGTATAGCTGAGGATGCCCAATCTTACAACATTCTGTTACACTGAGCCGACACAGACCTCGTATAGCTGAGTATGCCCAATCTTACATCATTCTGTGACACTGAGCCGACACAGACCTCGTATAGCTGAGTATGCCCAATCTTACAACATTCTGTTACACTGAGCCGACACAGACCTCGTATAGATGAGTATGCCCAATCTTACAACATTCTGTGACACTGAGCCGACACAGACCTTGTATAACTGAGCATGCCCAATCTTACAACATTCTGTTACACTGAGCCGACACAGACCTCGTATAGCTGAGTATGCCCAATCTTACAACATTCTGTTACACTGAGCCGACACAGACCTCGTATAACTGAGTATGCCCAATCTTACAACATTCTGTTACACTGAGCCGACACAGACCTCGTATAACTGAGTATGCCCAATCTTACAACATTCTGTTACACTGAGCCGACACAGACCTCGTATAACTGAGTATGCCCAATCTTACAACATTCTGTTACACTGAGCCGACACAGACATCGTATAGCTGAGCATGCCCAATCTTACAACATTATGTTACACTGAGCCGACACAGACCTCGTATAGCTGAGGATGCCCAATCTTACAACATTCTGTTACACTGAGCCGACACAGACCTCGTATAGCTGAGTATGCCCAATCTTACATCATTCTGTGACACTGAGCCGACACAGACCTCGTATAGCTGAGTATGCCCAATCTTACAACATTCTGTTACACTGAGCCGACACAGACCTCGTATAGATGAGTATGCCCAATCTTACAACATTCTGTGACACTGAGCCGACACAGACCTTGTATAACTGAGCATGCCCAATCTTACAACATTCTGTTACACTGAGCCGACACAGACCTCGTATAGCTGAGTATGCCCAATCTTACAACATTCTGTGACACTGAGCCGACACAGACCTCGTATATCTGAGTATGCCCAATCTTACAACATTCTGTTACACTGAGCCGACACAGACCTCGTATAACTAAGTATGCCCAATCTTACAACATTCTGTTACACTGAGCCGACACAGACCTTGTATAGCTGAGTATGCCCAATCTTACAACATTCTGTCACACTGCGCCGACACAGACCTTGTATAGATGAGTATGCCCAATCTTACAACATTCTGTGACAATGAGCCGACACAGACCTCATGTAACTGAGCATGCCCAATCTTACAACATTCTGTCACACTGAGCCGACAGTACAGACCTCGTGTAGCTGAGCATGCCCAATCTTACAACATTCTGTCACACTGAGCCGGCACAGACCTCATATAGCTGAGTATGCCCAATCTTACAACATTCTGTTACACTGAGCCGACACAGACCTCGTATAGCTGAGCATGCCCAATCTTACAACATTCTGTTAGACTGAGCCTACACAGACCTCGTATAACTGAGCATGCCCAATCTTACAACATTATGTTACACTGAGCCGACACAGACCTCGTATAGCTGAGGATGCCCAATCTTACAACATTCTGTTACACTGAGCCGACACAGACCTCGTATAGCTGAGTATGCCCAATCTTACATCATTCTGTGACACTGAGCCGACACAGACCTCGTATAACTGAGCATGCCCAATCTTACAACATTCTGTTACACTGAGCCGACACAGACCTCGTATAGCTGAGTATGCCCAATCTTACAACATTCTGTGACACTGAGCCGACACAGACCTCGTATAACTGAGCATGCCCAATCTTACAACATTCTGTTACACTGAGCCGACACAGACCTCGTATAGCTCAGTATGCCCAATCTTACAACATTCTGTGACACTGAGCCGACACAGACCTCGTATAACTGAGCATGCCGAATCTTACATCATTCTGTGACACTGAGCCGACACAGACCTCGTATAATTGAGCATGCTCAATCTTACAACATTCTGTGACACTGAACCGACACAGACCTCGTATAGCTGAGCATGCCGAATCTTGCAACATTCTGTTACACTGAGCCGACACAGACCTCGTATAGCTGAGTATGCCCAATATTACAACATTCTGTTACACTGAGCCGACACAGACCTCGTATAGCTGAGCATGCCCAATCTTACAACATTCTGTGACACTGAGCCAACACAGACCTCGTATAACTGAGTATGCCCAATCTTACAACATTCTGTGACACTGAGCCGACACATATCTCGTATAACTGAGTATGCCCAATCTTACAACATTCTGTTACATTGAGCCGACACAGATCTCGTATAACTGAGTATGCCCAATCTTACAACATTCTGTGACACTGAGCCGACACAGATCTCGTATAACTTAGTATGCCCAATCATACAACATTCTGTTACACTGAGCCGACACAGATCTCGTATAACTGTACATGCCCAATCTTACAACATTCTGTTACACTGAGCCGACACAAATCTCGTATAACAGGACATGCCTAATCATACAACATTCTGTTACACTGAGCGACACATATCTCTTATAACTGAACATGCCAAACTTACAACATTCTGTTACACTGAGCCGACACAGATCTCGTATAACTGACCATGCCCAATCTTACAACATTCTGTCACACTGAGCCGACACAGACCTCGTGTAGCTGAGCATGCCCAATCTTACAACATTCTGTCACACTGAGCCGGCACAGACCTCGTATAGCTGAGTATGCCCAATCTTACAACATTCTGTTACACTGAGCCGACACAGACCTCGTATAGCTGAGCATGCCCAATCTTACAACATTCTGTTAGACTGAGCCTACACAGACCTCGTATAACTGAGCATGCCCAATCTTACAACATTATGTTACACTGAGCCGACACAGACCTCGTATAGCTGAGGATGCCCAATCTTACAACATTCTGTTACACTGAGCCGACACAGACCTCGTATAGCTGAGTATGCCCAATCTTACATCATTCTGTGACACTGAGCCGACACAGACCTCGTAACTGAGCATGCCCAATCTTACAACATTCTGTTACACTGAGCCGACACAGACCTCGTATAGCTGAGTATGCCCAATCTTACAACATTCTGTGACACTGAGCCGACACAGACCTCGTATAACTGAGCATGCCCAATCTTACATCATTCTGTGACACTGAGCCGACACAGACCTCGTATAATTGAGCATGCTCAATCTTACAACATTCTGTGACACTGAACCGACACAGACCTCGTATAGCTGAGCATGCCGAATCTTGCAACATTCTGTTACACTGAGCCGACACAGACCTCGTATAGCTGAGTATGCCCAATATTACAACATTCTGTTACACTGAGCCGACACAGACCTCGTATAGCTGAGCATGCCCAATCTTACAACATTCTGTGACACTGAGCCAACACAGACCTCGTATAACTGAGCATGCCCAATCTTACAACATTCTGTTACACTGAGCCGACACAGACCTCGTATAGCTGAGTATGCCCAATCTTACAACATTCTGTGACAATGAGCCGACACAGACCTCGTATAACTGAGCATGCCCAATCTTACAACATTCTGTGACACTGAGCCGACACAGGCCTCGTATAACTAAGTATGCCCAATCTTACAACATTCTGTTACACTGAGCCGACACAGACCTCGTATAGCTGAGTATGCCCAATCTTACAACATTCTGTGACACTGAGCCGACACAGACCTCGTATAACTGAGCATGCCCAATCTTACAACAATCTGTTACACTGAGCCGACACAGACCTTGTATAGCTGAGTATGCCCAATCTTACAACATTCTGTTACACTGAGCCGACACAGACCTCAAATAGCTGAGTATGCCCAATCTTACAACATTCTGTTACATGAGCAACAGACCTCGATAACTGAGCATGCCCAATCTTACAACATTCTGTTACACTGAGCCGACACAGACCTCGTATAACTGAGTATGCCCAATCTTACAACATTCTGTGACACTGAGCCGACACATATCTCGTATAACTGAGTATGCCCAATCTTACAACATTCTGTTACATTGAGCCGACACAGATCTCGTATAACTGAGTATGCCCGAATCTTACAACATTCTGTGACACTGAGCCGACACAGATCTCGTATAAACTTAGTATGCCCAATCATACAACATTCTGTTACACTGAGCCGACACAGATCTCGTATAACTGTACATGCCCAATCTTACAACATTCTGTTACACTGAGCCGACACAAATCTCGTATAACAGGACATGCCTAATCATACAACATTCTGTTACACTGAGCGACACATATCTCTTATAACTGAACATGCCAAACTTACAACATTCTGTTACACTGAGCCGACACAGATCTCGTATAACTGACCATGCCCAATCTTACAACATTCTGTTACACTGAGCCGACAAATATCTCGTATAACTGATGTGCCCAATCTCAAAACATTCTGTTACACAGAGTCGACACAGATCTTGTATAGCTGACCATTCCCAATCTTACAACATTCTGTTACACTGAGCCGACACAAATCTCGTACAACTGAGCATGCCCAATCTTACAACATTCTGTTACACTGAGCGACTCATATCTCGTACAACTGAGCATGCCCAATCTTGCAACATTCTGTTACACTGAGCGACTCATATCTCGTACAACTGAGCATGCCCAATCTTACAACATTCTGTTACACTGAGCCGACACAAATCTCGTACAACTGAGCATGCCCAATCTTACAACATTCTGTTACACTGAGCGACTCATATCTCGTACAACTGAGCATGCCCAATCTTACAACATTCTGTTACACTGAGCCGACACATATCTCGTATAACTGACCATGCCCAATCTTACAACATTCTGTTACACTGAGCAACTCATATCTCTTTGTATTTCAATTTTTAATTCTCTTTGTTACATATAATACATACATGTACACACACAATGTTTACAATGAATTTGTACAGAAACGATTAAACACTTTATAGAGATAATATATACATGTACATACACAATGTTTACAATGCATTTGTTCACAAAATGTTAAACAATTTATGAAGATAAACAGTGTTTTGTGTCTTAGTATATGTGACATGTAACAACGAGTTTTTATATTTTGATGATATGAGTGGTGGTGTGAGTATAAGATGGGTGTTGTGGGGGCTGGTCTCGGTTTAAAAAAGGGGGATACTATTTTTGGCATTGTATATATATATATGTGTGTGCGTATAAAAAACTAATTTGTAGGTACTTTAGCAAATTTTAGTTTAAGCGAAAATCATTCCATTTTGCATTAAATTGCATCAATTTATCTTTCATTGTCGCGATTTTTTCTTCAATCAGGATTGTTTTTTGTAAATACTTATTAAACGAGTTTAGTATTGGCAATATTGAGCAACATTTACATTTGAAGATAAAATATTTTGCTAGAAGGATAATGAAATTGATTAGAACTGACTTTTGTTTGGATACTACGTTAATATTACAAAATGAGATGTTTTCGTAGTTTAGATTCGTATTGTAATTTAGTTTCGATTTCAATAGTTCATCTATTTCCGACCAAACGGTTTGGATAGTTTGACATTCCCAAAACATATGTTTATTTGAGTCTACCTTCATATTACAAAATTCACACAGATTTGATAGTTTCAAGTTACATGCAAATAGGAAGGAGTTGTTTGGTATTATTCTCATTAGGTATTTGTACTGGAATGCTCTTAGTTTTGTGCTAATAATACTTTTGATAGGTGATATAAATATTTGCTTCCATTCAACATTTTTAATATTTAATTCATTTTCCCATTTAACGGTGTGTTTTAGTATAGGTAATTGCATTGCATCGATTTGTTTGTCATATAGCATCTTATTAGCCGTTTTATTTTTCAAAAGTTTTGAAATTAGATATTCAGGTGTGACTGTGTTAATACTTTCTGTTCTAAGTGTTTCTTTCCATTCGTCTTTAATATTACCTATTAGTGTGAAGTACTTTAAAAAATCTCCATTGTTCAAATTGTACAATTCTTTCAGTTCATTAAATGTATAGAAGTGTTTTGTTCTGTAATCGTAAATATTTTTTATATACATTATCCCTTTATCGTACCAATCTTTATAAAACAATGTATTGTTGTTTTGTTTGATATTAGTATTATGCCATAATATTTCATCAGCTATGACAGGATGTTTTTGTCTGTAGTTAATTTTACTCCACGATGTAACAATCTCACCTAAAAAAGTATACTTTTTGATTATCAGTTTTGCATCAACTTGATTAAAATTTTGCATTTGAACAATAAATCACCACCATGCTTGTTCAATTCATTGTTATAGGCTGTTTTCCATTGATTTTGTGATCCCTTTAATCTTTTTATCCAAGATGCTTTTAATGAATGCAAAAAGGCGTGAATATTTATCATTTTTAATCCACAATTTTCGTAGTTTTGAATAATTGTTTTTCTACATATTTTATCAGGTTTTCCATCCCAAAGAAAGTCGTACATATATGTATTAATTTCTTTAATGATTTCATCGGAAGGATTTTCTAGTACTGTTAGCGGATACACCAGTTTAGGGAATGCAAACGTTTTTAATACCGCTATTTTTCCTATTAGTGTTAGGTTCCATCTTTTCCAACTATTAAGGCAGTTCTGCAATGACTTAATTTTGGGTGTTATATTTAGTATTTGCAGTTTTGTTTTATCGTTTGTAAAAGTTATTCCTAAAGTAGAGGCTTGTTCATTGGACCATGTATATAAGTTATTGTTGCACCATTTATTATTGTTATATCTAGTTACTCCCAATTTTAAAATAGTACATTTTCCTTTGTTTAATTTCAACCCAGATACATTTACAAAGTGTTCTAATGTACTAACAAGTTCTTTAAACGATTTTTCTGTTCCATCAAGTGTGAAGCTTGCATCATCTGCGAAAAGTGTTTGTTTTATTTCTTCTCCACCAAAAATTTGACCTTTAATATTTGTATTACTGTTAATTTTGCGTGACAATAGTTCTATGCATAGAATGAAAATGTATGCTGATAAAGGACAGCCTTGTCTGACGCCTTTTTTAACATTAAAGAAACTGGATAAATGACCGTTATTTGTGATACAGCTTTTAGCATCTTTGTAAAATAGCGCTACCCATTGAATTAGCGAGTTGCCAAAGTTTAGATGCTTTAGACATTTAATTATAAATTTATGGCTTAGACTATCGAAAGCTTTTTAAAAGTCTGCAAAAAATATCAATCCCGTTTTATTGTTCTCATTTGTGTCATCAATTATTTGCATAAGGGTTCTTACATTTTCTCCAATATATCTTCCTTTAATGAACCCTGTCTGGTTAACATTTATCAAGATGTTCAATACTTTTTTTATTCTGTTAGCTATTACCTTTGTTGCAATTTTATAGTCAACGTTTAAAAGTGATATCGGTCTCCAGTTTTCAATAAAGAGTGTATTCTTGTCCTTTTTTGGTAATAGAGTAATTATGCCTTGTTTTTGGAGCTCCGTTAGCGTTCCATTTTCATACGAGTAATTTATCGAGTTGATATAATATTGCTTTTTTATATCATTCCAGTATAGTTTATAAAATTCTGCTGTTAAGCCATCGGATCCTGGACTTTTCATGTTTTTCATTTCTGTTAAAGCTAATTGACATTCGTATTCGTTTATGATACCGTCACATGATTGTTTCTCATCGTCATTTAGTTTATTTTCTGTTGAATTTAAAAAGCTACTATCATCATTATCCAAGTTCAGTCCTCGCTATAAATACCTTCGTAATAACCTTTAACATGATTCAAAATATTGGCATGGTCTGTTTCGATGTTATTCTGTATGTTTAGCTGTTTAATTGTTCGTTCTTCAGATCGTTTTTTCTCCATGTTTGAGAAATATTTTGTATTTTTTTCAGCACCTTCCACCCATTCAGCTTTTGATCTTAGAAGTATTCCTTTTGTTTTTTCTTCGTTTATGTTATCAAGTTTACTTTTTTCTAAATTGAGCTTGTCTGCTACATCGTACAACTGAGCATGCCCAATCTTACAACATTCTGTTGCACTGAGTGACACATATCTCGTGTAAACTGACCATGCTCAATCTTTTTTTTTTGGGAGGTTTGTGGCGCTGCGCCGCGTGAGTGAAATATTTTAATTTATTAATTTTTATTTCCAGATATAATATGTATAAACACAATTTAATTTCAACATGTATATGGGCAAGAATTCGCTATTCTGGAGAATGCATATTTTTCTTGTCAATTCCATTTAAACACTACATACAAATAGAAATGTTGAGATGGAACACTTTTACGACTTCAGTTATATGAATACACATATGGACTATCTAGCAGTACCAAAAAATAGGTTATTGAAGTGGATTGAACAAGCTGTACAGTTCTTCAATATGTATGTATGTATCTCACACTTTTTAGGTGAAAAAGGGGGACATTTTTAACATGTCCTAGTATGTGCAAGTATTTCATATTGATCTTGCCCTTTTCATTGCGTCGAAAGAGATCGTACGTTTCTGTGAGCAGTCTAACTATATTTCAGTACAAAAATTATTTGTCCATCGGAAGTATAACCATTGATAAAATATAACAAAAATTAGTGTGTGTATTCTTTTTGGCACAGGGTTGGGTCGGTCGGGGAAATAAAAAAAAAAAATAAAAAAAAAGTCTGTCGAATGCGGATGCCGAATTTGGTGTAACGTCATATATATCTGTAGCACATGCAATTGTAATGTCACTATGTGTTTTATTTCATTAACCGATGAAGGTACTATATTAAGAACTGATTTTGTATATATAGTGACATGATTGCAGGTAGTATATTGCTATATGAAAGCGCATGCTATTTGGAAATGCACATCAGACACTTCTGTGTAATTAAAAGAAGAATCGCCAACGCATTCGATCGCGAAACGGAGTTATATTGAATCGTCCATTCGCAGGTTGTTGTTGTTGTCGCTGCTGCTAAGATCCGGTTTCCGCCACTTACTTTTCTCGGCACAGCAAAAATAAAAAAACAAAATTTATTTTTTTTTTTTTTTTTTTGGATTGGAGATAAACAAATCTAAAAAAAAATCAGAAATTAAATTTTTTATTTTTTTCCACATTGTCAAAAAATCGGGTCGGCGGATCTGTTAACCAACAAATAAAAAAAAACTGGCCTAATGTGTTGTTTTTTTAGTTGATAACACAATTTGCATGTTTCATTACGAAAATATACAGATTAAATTGTTTTTTTTCTACAAATTACTTTTTTTGTAGATTAAACCAGCACAATATGTAAGAAATTAAATATTAAATTTCCTTTTTCTACAAATTTAAACCTGCACAATATGTAAGAAATTAAATATTAAATTTCCTTTTTCTATAAATTTAAACCTGCACAATATGTAAGAAATTAAATATTAAATTTCCTTTTTCTACAAATTTAAACCTGCACAATATGTAAGAAATTAAATATTAAATTTCCTTTTCTACAAATTACATATTTGCATGTTTTATTACATATTCGTAGAATATTCGTAGAATAAAACAATCTCATCAGACAATTACCCCATATTTGCATGTTTTATTACATATTCGTAGAATAAAACAATCTGTAACATCAGACAATTACCACATCAGTTCAGTGTCCTTAATTTATCCTAATAAAATAACAAAAAAGCAGCAGTATGTATATTGGTCTATATGATTTCCAAGTTCAAAGTTGAAACGGAACATACGAAAAATGTGACCCGAGGCTATAACACTGCACCCTAACAATACCAAAATCCCCTTTTTCGCCGAATATTATCCCCCACCCCCAACTCTCATCTACATCACACTCATATCACAGAGGTTTTGGCTGATTGGGCGACGGAGGGCAAAATATTCGCCGAATATTATCCCCCCCCCCTCTCCTCTACACCACACTTATATCACAGAGGGTTTGGCTGACTGGGGGGCCGGGGGCAAATTATTCGCCAAATATCCCCCCACCCTCTCCTCTACATCACACTCATATCACAGACGGTTTGGCTGACCGAGGGGCGGGGGGCAAAATATTCGCCAAATTTTATCCCCCCCCCCACCTCTCATCTACATCACACTCATATCACAGAGGGTTTGGCTGACTGGGCGACTGGGGGCAAAATATTCGCCGAATATTATCCCCCCCCCCCTCTCCTCTACAGCACACTCATATCACAGAATATTATCCCTCCCCCCCTGGAACCTCTCCTCTACATCACACTCATATCACAGAGGGTTTGGCTGACTGGGCAACGGGCGGGGGGCAAAATATTCGCCAAATATTATCCCCCCCCTCTCCTCTACACAACACTCATATCACAGAGGGTTTGGCTGACTGGGGGGCGGGGGGCAAATTATACGCCGGAATATTATCCCCCCACCTCTCCTCTACACCACACTCATATCACAGACGGTTTGGCTGACCGGGGGGCAAATTATTCGCCAAATATTATCCCCCCCCACCTCTCCTCTACACCACACTCATATCACAGACGGTTTGGCTGACCGGGGGGCGGGGGGCAAATTATTCGCCGAATATTATCCCTCCACCTCTCCTCTACACAACACTCATATCACAGAAGGTTTGGCTGACTGGGAGGGGGGGGGGGGGCAAATTATTCGCCAAATATTATCCCCCCCCCCTCTCCTACATCAGACTCATATCACACACGGTTTGGCTGACCGGGGGCGGGGGTCAAATTAATTTTTCGCCGAATATTATCCCCCCCCCCCCACCCGATTTTACAATGAATGGAGGTGGGGGGGGGGGGGGAGAATATTCGTGTGGATGGGAAAATATTCGGCGAATATTTCCCCCCCCCCCCCTGGAGGGGGGGGGGAGAATATTCTGGGGGGGGAGAATATTCTGTGACACCGGCACAAATCTTGTACAACTGAGCATGCCCAGTCTTACAACATTCTGTTTCACTGAGCGACACAAATCTTGTATAACTGACCATGCCAAATCTTACAACATTCTGTTACACTGAGCTGACACAGACCTCGTATAACTGACCATGCCCAATCTTACAACATTATGTGACACTGAGCCGAAGCAAATCTCGTATAACAGGACATGCCTAATCATACAACATTCTGTTACACTGAGCGACACATATCTCGTATATCTGAGCATGGCCAATCTTACAACATTCTGTTACACTGAGCGACACGTATCTCGTATAACTGAGTATGGCCAATCTTACAACATTCTGTTACACTGAGCGACACATATCTCGTATAGCTGAGCATGCCCAATCTTACAACATTCTGTCACACTGAGCCGACACAGACCTCGTATAGCTGAGTATGCCCAATCTTACAACATTCTGTTACACTGAGCCGACACAGACCTCGTATAACTGAGCATGCCCAATCTTACAACATTCTGTTACACTGAGCGACACAGACCTCGTATAGCTGAGTATGCCCAATCTTACAACATTCTGTTACACTGAGCCGACACAGACCTCGTATAACTGAGCATGCCCAATCTTACAACATTCTGTTACACTGAGCGACACATATCTCGTATAACTGAGCATGGCCAATCTTACAACATTCTGTTGCACTGAGCGACACATATCTCGTATAGCTGAGCATGCCCAATCTTACAACATTCTGTCACACTTAGCCGACACAGACCTCGTATAGCTGAGTATGCCCAATCTTACAACATTCTGTTACACTGAGCCGACACAGACCCCGTATAACTGAGCATGCCCAATCTTACAACATTCTGTTAAACTGAGCCGACACAGACCCCGTATAACTGAGTATGCCCAATCTTACAACATTCTGTTATACTGAGCCGACACAGACTTCGTATAACTGAGTATGCCCAATCTTACAACATTCTGTTACACTGAACGACTCATATCTCGTATAACTGAGCATGCCCAATCTCACAACATTCTGTTACACTGAGCGACACATATCTCGTATAACTGAGCATGGCTACATGGACCTAGAAAATAGACGACGAAGGCTGGCTGGTGTGAACCACAAACGAAACTTAGAAAATTGACGACAAAGGCTGACTGGATCGAGCTACCACAAAGGCTACATGACCGTAGAAAAGAAATAGACAACAAAAGCTGAATAGAAGAACCACAAAGGTTACATGAACTTAGAAAATAGATGAAAAAGGATGGCTGGAGTTTCCACAAAGGCTACATATTAACTGTCAGTCAGAGAAAATAGATTACAAAAGCTGAATGGAAGAACCGCAAAGGCTACATGGACTTAGAAAATAGACGAAAAAGGATAGCTGGAGTTACCACAGAGGCTACATATTAACTGAGAAAATAGATGACAAAGGCTGTCTGGAGTTACCACAAAGGCTACATGGCTAAATGGACGACAAAGGGTGACTCAGTCTGGAAGGACCACAAAGACTACATGAACTTATAATCTTACACTAGAAATAAATGGGTGGTCCGTTATGTCCGTACATCTGGTGCGTTATGTCCTGGTCCGTTATGTCCATGGTCTGTTATGTCCAGGTACCCTGCCATGATTTCTCGACATATCTCAATCAAGCCTGACATTTTAGTCATCAAAATTCCCTGAATAATGACGGATGGGTGAAAAAGATTATCTCTACTGATATACATCGACACTTCAAGATGTCATAGTATGATCAGTTTTTAAAATCGTCCCTGAATAAGGTAATTTAATGTAAATGATCTAATTATACCCCCCGCAACGAGTTGTGGGGGTGTATACTGGAGTCAGGTTGTCCGTCCGTCCGTCCGTCCGTCCGTCCGTAAACTTTACATCAGAGAAATATTGTTATAACTTCTATTTCCTTCATCTAAAATGCTCAATGTTTCACACATGCATTCCTGTAAGGCTCTACTACCATGCTGTGCCAAATCCATGACCGTCCAACCCCCGCTGCTCCCCAAGGTCAAGGTAAAATACTTAGCCTCTTTACAAAACTTAACATCAGAGAAATATTGTTATAACTTCTATTTCCTTCATCTAAGATGCTTAATATTTCACACATGCATTCCTGTAAGACTCTACTACCATGCTGTGCCAAATCCACAACTGTCCAACTCCCGCTGATCCCAAGGTCAAGGTCAAATAATTAGTCTCTGTACAAAACTTAACATCAGAGAAATATTGTTATAACTTCTATTTCCTTCATCTAAAATGCTCAATATTTCACACATGCATTCCTGTAAGGCTCTACTACCATGCTGTGCCAAATCCACAACCGTCCAACCCCAGCTGCTCCCAAGGTCAAGGTCAAGCTCTACTACCATGCTGTGCCAAATCCACAACTGTCCAACCCCCGCTGCTCCCAAGGTCAAGGTCAAATACTTAGCCTCTTTACAAAACTTAACATCAGAGAAATATAGTTATAACTTCTATTTCCTTCATCTAATATGCTTAATATTTCACACATGCATTCCTGTAAGGCTCTACTACCATGCTGTGCCAAATCCACAACTGTCCAACCCCCGCTGCTCCCAAGGTCAAGGTCAAATACTTAGTCTCGTCACAAAACTTAACATCAGAGAAATATTGTTTTAACTTCTATTTCCTTCATCTAAAATGCTTAACTTTTCACACATGCATTCCTGTAAGACTCTACTACCATGCTGTGACAAACCCACGACCGTCCAACCCCCGCTGATCCCAAGGTCAAGGTCAAATTCTTAGTCTCTTTACAAAACTTAACATCAGAGAAATATTGTTATAACTTCTATTTCCTTCCTCTAAAATGCTTAATATTTCACACATGCATTCCTGTAAGGCTCTACTACCATGCCGGGCCAAATCCGTCCAACCCCCACTGATCCCAAGGTCAAGGTCAAATACTTATATAGTCTCTTTACAAAACTTAACATCAGAGAAATAAGTTATAACTTCTATTTCCTTCATTGAAAATTCTTAATATTTCACTTGTGCATTCCTCTAAGGTTGTGCTACCATGCTGTGACAAATCTATGACCGTCCGACCCCCGCTGATCCCAAGGTCAAGGTCACATACTTAGTCTCTTTACAAAACTTAACATCAGAGAAATATGTTATAACTTCTATTTCTTTCATTGAAAATTCTTAATATTTCATGCATGCATTCCTCTAAGGCTCTACTATCATGCTGTGACAAATTCCCGCTGATCTCGAGGTCAAGGTCGCATATTTACTCTTTACAATACTTAACATCTGAGAAATCGGTTATAACTTCTATTTCCTTGCTCGGATCTGCTTCACATTTCACACACGCATTGCTCCAATGGACCTCTACCACCCTGTGACAAATTCACGCTAAGCCCAGAGTCAAGGTCACAAGCCCACACACTTGGACATTTTTGTCGCGCCCGCTTGCGGAAAGCGCGATATAGTCGGCACTTTGTATGTGCGTACGTACGTACGTATGTAAGTGTGTCCGGTTAAAGTTTTTGGTTAAGTTTTTTGGTTAAAGTTTTTGGTTAAGCTTTTTGGTTAAGCTTTTTGGTTAAGTTTTTTGGTTAAGTTGTTTGGTTAAAGTTTTTGGTTAAGATTTTTGGTTAATGTTTTTCGTTTTACTATATCTCTGCAACTGCTTTGCCCATTACCTTGAAACTTCACATGGGTGTTTATCATCATCTATATTTTCATTCTACCCCCCTCCTGTGCGGCACCTGTGCCCAATGTCAAGGTCAAATTACTTTGAAGTTTTTGGTTAAGTTGTTTGGTTAAGTTTTTTGGTTACGTTTTTTGGTTAAAGTTTTTCGTTATACTATATCAGAGCTGCCAACTGTTACGATTTTTCCGTATTTGTTCCGGACAATACGTTAGAAATACGGAAGTACGGATAACAATTAAAAAGTACGATTTTTAAAACAATTAGCACTGGAATATCTGGAAATAATAATTTCGTTTCACAATTCTGCCAATAAATCCTATTTTTTTATTTACCCGTAATCATACTCGCCGAGGCGCTTACCATTTTGATTCTTGTTGTGTAGTAATAGTAGTTTCAAGCGCTCAGCGATATTGATTTATTCATCACGTAAATTCATAAAATGTCTGCTCCAAAGCGTGCAGCCAACGAATTTGGGTATTTTTTATCGAAAGAAGTTAGAACACATCTGTTCATCAATGATTACAGCGAGACACAGCCCAATTTGGTCCTGTCAAAGCGCGGTGATGAATTTGCGTCTTGCAGGCAGTGTAATTGTGATTTTTCGGTTGGTCATGGTGGCTGAAACGAGGGCCAAGGCTCTAAAAAAAGTTAATTTATGCATATAAGTGAGTACTGATTTGTGTTCCGGAAAACATGTGGTGTTCCGGAAAATAGCCCCCTTTTCTCTCCATGTTCCTCATGTGACCGACATGGGGTTGGCAGCTCTGCTATATCTCTGGAACTGCTTTGCTCATTACCTTGAAACTTCACATGGGTGTTTATCATCATCTATATTTTCATTCTACCCCCCTCCCGTGCGGCCCCAGTGCGCAATGTCAAAGTCAAATTACTTTGAAGTTTTTGGTTAAGTTGTTTGTTTAAGTTTTTTGGTTAAGTTTTTGTCGCGCCCGCTTGCGGAAAGCGCGATATAGTCGGCACTTTGGCGTACGTACGTACGTACGTGTGTCCGGTTAAAGTTTTTGGTTAAGTTGTTTGGTTAAGTTTGTTGGTTAAAGTTTTTGGTTAAGTTCTTTGATGTGTCCCGTTAAAGTTTTTGGTTAAGTTGTTTGGTTAAAGTTTTTAGTTAAGTTCTTTGGTTAAGTTTTTTGGTTAAGTTTTTTGGTTAAAGTTTTTCGTTAAAGTTTTTCGTTATACTATATCTCTGCAACTGCTTTGCCCATTACCTTGAAACTTCACATGGGTGTTTATCATCATCTATATTTTCATTCTACCCCCCTCCCGTGCGGCCCCTGTGCCCAATGTCAAGGTCAAATTACTTTGATGTTTTTGGTGAAGTTTATTGGTTAAAGTTTTTGGTTAAGTTTTTTGGTTAAAGTTTTTCGTTATACTATATCTCTGCAACTGCTTTGCCCATTACCTTGAAACTTTCTATGGGTGTTTATCATCATCTATATTTTCATTCCAGCCCTCTCCCGTGCGGCCCCTGTGCCCAATGTCAAGGTCAAATTACTTTGAAGTTTATGGTTAAGTTTTTTGGTTAAAGTTTTTGGTTAAGTTTGTTGGTTAAGTTTTTTGGTTAAAGTTTTTCGTTATACTATATCTCTGCAACTGCTTTGCCCATTACCTAGAAACTTCACATGGGTGTTTATCATCATCTATATTTTCATTCTACCCCTCTTCGGTGAGGCCCCTGTGCCCAATGTCAAGGTCAAATTACTTTGAAGTTTTTGGTTAAGTTTTTTGGTTAAAGTTTTTGGTTCAAGTTTTTAGCTCACCTGAGCGAAGTTCATGTGAGCTATTGTTACCGCAATGTGTCCGTCGTCGTCCGTCGTCGTCGTCCGTGAACATTTTCAAATGTCTTCTCCTCGGTAACCATTGGGCCTATAGTCACCAAACTTCATGGTCATGGTCCTTAGGTAGGGGGATTACAAAATTGTTAAAATGACGTCATTACGTAATCCAAGATGGCCGCCGTCTAAAAATAGCACAAATTCTTCAAAAATCTTCTTTTCAAGAACCACCAACCGGATTTCGACAAAACTTGGTAGGAATGATCGATGTACAATGCTCTTTCAAAGTTGTTAAAATGGTGACCCCGGGGTCAAAAATGGGTGTGGCATGTGGGGTCAAATTGGGGTCAAATTTTATTTTCGACTGAATATGGTCATATACTATATCAAATCGAAGGTATAAACGAGGCGATCACTCTGTTGCATTTGTTATCGAAATCGGATGGTTATGTCATCCAAGATGGCCGCCGAAAGGTCAAAAGATCGTCCTTTTATTAGAGATTTCAAAATTCTTCTTCACACAAACTACTTGGCCCATGGTGGCCAAACTTCACAGTTATGGTCCATGGGTGAAGCCTTTTCAGATTTGTTAAAATGGAGGTCGTCGTTAATCCAAGATGGCCGCCGTCTAAAAATAGCACAAATTCTTAAAAAATCTTCTTCTCATGAACCGCCAGCCGGATTTCGATGAAGCTTGGTAGGAATGATCGATGTACAATGCTCTTTCAAAGTTGTTAAAATGGTGACCCGGGGTCAAAAATGGGCTTGGCTCATGTGGTCAAATTGGGGTCAAATTTTATTTTGACTGAATATGGTCATGTCTATATCAAATCGAAGGTATCAAAGAGGCGATCGCTCTGGTACATTTTTTTGTTGAAATTGGATGGTCATGTCATCCAAGATGGCCACCAAAAGGTCGTTAAAATGGTGACCCCGGGGTCAAAAATGGGCGTGGCCCGTGGGGTCAAATTTTATTTTTGACCAAATATGGTCATGTCATATATCAAATTGAAGGTATCGATGAGGCGATTGCTCTGGTGCTATATTTGTCGGAATCGGATGATTATGTCATCCATGATGGCCTCCAAAAGGTCCATTTATTCAAGATTTTGAACGTCTTTTTCTCAGGAACCACATGGCCGATGCTGGCCAAACTTCATAGTAAGTTAAGATCCTTGGGTGATGCATTTTCAGATTTGTGAAAATGAGAGTCATCGCTTAATCCAAGATGACCGCCATCTAAAAATAGCACAATTTTTTTGAAACACATGAACTCAATGTCACATTCTCCTCTGGTGTTCATGGAGTCAGGTGAGCGAATTAGGGCCATCATGGCCCTCTTATTTGGTTAAGTGTTTTGGTTGAAGTTTTTGGTTAAGTTTATTGGGTAAAGTTTTTCGTTATACTATATCTCTGCAACTGCTTTGCCCATTACCTTGAATCTATATTTTCACTTGAAACACATGGGTGTTTATCATATATTTTCATTCTACACCCCCCCCCCCCCCCCAGTGCGGCCCTGTGCCCAATGTCAAGGTCAAATACTTTGAAGTTTTTGGTTAAGTTTTTTGGTTAAAGTTTTTTGGTTAAAGTTTTTTTGGTTAAGTTTTTTGGTTAAAGTTTTTTGTTATACTATCAGGGCTGTACAAATTGGCACGCCCGACGCCCGGGACAAGTCGGTTTTAATCTCGGGCAAGTGCCTCTATGCTATCAGGGCTGTACAAATTGGCACGCCCGACGCCCGGGACAAGTCGGTTTTAATCTCGGGCAAGTGCCTCTATGCTGGAATTTAGTCCCGGGCAAGTCACTATTTTCTGTTAGAACGTCCCGCCACAAGCCGTCCCGCCACAAGCCCGTTTTTTGGAATCGGACTGTCATAAACTTAATCCCAAAACTGACCACTTTATCGATCGATAACGCTGCGGGCGTCCTGGCGATTCGCAGCTACTGTGTTACACAGTACCTGTGTATCGCAATAAAGTGATATAGCAATCTACAGCGACCCTGATTATATTAATTTAATCGAATTTGAAAGTAATTAGCGAATTAGCGAAAATATTCTGCGGCGATCGATGGTTATTGATTTATTTTATGTATGTTAACGTGTTCGTCTCACTGCGTCGACAGGCCAAGAGACCTGACTTTAGAGAAATAAATGTATGTTCCTTCACGGGGTGGAAATGGAATTGAAGGTTCTTAATTTAAATTATCGTTTCTACGCGGCATATAAACGAAAAAAAAGTGAAATTGAATGGGATGGACATACTATGAAGGTATGTTTGATTCCCAAGGCGATGTTTGAACCCACAACCTCCAGATTGGAAGTCGGTGTTCTAAGCCCTAGGTCACAACCCATACCTTATAAACGAAGGAAAGAAATGCTCATAACGAGCGACCATACGTACTTAGAATAACAGCTGACGTAACGCGCGGTAAACTGAAATGGCCTATGTGACAATTGACATTTACGTTCCAACAAGATTTTCACGGTGTGTAATCGATCGTATTTCCTCGCCATCATATGAAACCCGACTCGAGAAACACAAATTAAGTTGTGGATTTCTGAATTTGTCAATTGTTTGTACGGTCTAAGAAATCAAACAAATGTGATAATTCTTTTTACAAAATATTAGAATCGTCTAAGGAGACAATTCTCATGTGTTGCCAAAACATGTTTTATTAAGACATCGGACAAATGTGAAAAGAAAACCCGAATACATTGATATTTCTTTGCAAAAACATATTTTGACAACATTTGAGAATCGTCTTAGGAAACGATTCTCATGTGCTGCCAAATTTTGGTTTTATCAAAAAATCAAACAAATATGAAATTCCACAAGCTAATGCGTAATTATCAATTCATCGGCTATGCGATGACGTGAGCGACTACATAGCGTGGTTTTGGTATGTTTGTTTCCACAGAATTCTAAAGGTCAGTCACACTTTGCACGTGAAACTGGATTAGCGACTGATGATTGTAAACACCATCAGGTGTGCAGCTAGACCGAAAATGATATGTCGCAAATGTGCTAATTGGGGATGGGTGGGTACGGCCATATTTCTTTTTTGTTACAATCTCGCGTTTTTGCGATCTCGATCTCGCCTTCCGCTTTTGGAAATACGATTTGCCCATGCATGTGTAGACAGCATGCGTGTTGGATTTGCGTTCTACGTACGTACATGCATATAAAGCATGCTAGTTTGAATTGCATTCTACGTACGTACGTACATGTAATGTATGCGCAAAACTCGATTTCAACACGCATGCATTCTACACACACATATTACAGGCCCGTAGCCAGACCTGTTTGAAGGGGGGGGGTCGATTTTTTTTCTTCTGAAAATATTGGTCCTCGAGGCTGGGTGGGGGGGGGGGGGGGGGGGGGTCGTCCGACCGCTCCGACCCCCCAGGCTACGGGCCTGCATAATGAACAAACGTATTTCCAAAAGCGGAAGGTGACATTGTGAAAAGGCCGAGGCGAAAACGTGACATTGCGGTCTCGAAAACGCGAGATAGCCAGGCGAAAACGCGAGAATGAATACAATAGAATCTCACGTTTTCGCCTCGCGATTTGGTCTCGCGTTTTCACGATCTTGTGTATAGGTCGACGATGCGATGCAGTAGCCTAACCAATAACACGTATCGAAATAAAAAAAATTTGCTCAATAAACGTGTATTGGCAGCACATTAGAATCGTCTCCTAAGACGAATATCATTTTTTGTCAAATTATGTTTTTGTTGTCAAGAAATATAGATGTTTGTCCACATGTGTTCTATTTCTTAATAAAAACGTAAAAATGTTTTTGCAGCATATGATAATCGTCTCCTAAGACAATGTTTACGTGTCCTATTAGGGACATGTGGCAACCTCGCGTTTTCGAGCTTTGGAGACGAAAACGCGAAATTCTGTCATATTCAATCTCGCGTTTTGCAAACACGCCGCACATGCACATGATGCATGAGCAAAACTAATCCGAATATTTCAAAAGCGAAAGGCGAGATCGCGAAAACGCGAGACGTTTCTCATTATTTTAGGAAACGATTTTTATGTTTTATTATTGTCGATAAATGTGTTTTGAGTATGCACTGGTTGCACTCTTGATTGCAACGTTATGTCCGCGGTGGCACAGTGACAAAAGACCACAAGAATAAATATGTACTATACAATGTTTATTATTATAGATATTTAATATAATATGTATAAGTAAGTAAGTAAGTAAATTATTTATTATAGTGACATGTGTAACCAATAAACAGTTAACAATAGTAATTCTGACGTAAAGTACACCCGGCCCGATGGGCCTATATGTCACTTTAAACACTAAACATAATTTATATACATCTATAAATAGAGCAAGAACTTAGTATATGTGCCAAGTGCTCAATTGTATTATATTTAACAACAATGATAATAGTTTTTGTTTTGGGACAGTTTCGTATAAGAAATCTTATGAGGACAAGTCACTTTTTCAAAATTACTTGCCCTGAAAATTATATTGTCCGGGCAAGTCACTTTTGTCAATCAATTTGTACAGCCCTGACTATATCTTTTTTTTAGTGTCCATGCCTCGCCACAAGGCGCAACATGCAGGCCGCGGCCATCTAGTTACATATTGTAGGGGTACCTGGGCCCACGCGGGGGGTATTCCGTAAGCCTCGCTTACTGACCAATCTAGTTTATACATTTTATACCACTGTTTTAAAAAAAGGTACGTATTATGTTTTACCGCGGGGCATCGGGTGGGCGGGCAGGTGGCGGACAGAAAAACTGCATAGTTTGTATACACAACTCGTCTGAAACCGTTTAGTCGATCGATCTGAAACTATACACACGTCTTCTATACATATTGAAGATGTGCACCTTGATGTTTTTATGCCGAACAATATTTTTTTAACAAAAATATCACCTTTTTAACTTAATAGCCATTTTTTCTACATTTTTCTATACAATTCTATATAGGGTACAGAGTTTGTGTACACAACTCCTCTGAAACCGTTCCGTCGATCGATCTGAAACTATACACACATCTTCTACACATATTGAAGATGTGCACCTTGGTGTTTTTATGACGAAAAAATATTTTTTAACAGAAATATCACCTTTTTAACTTAGCCATTTTTTCTACATGTTTGTATACAATTCTATATAGGGTACAGTTTGTGTACACAACTCCTCTGGAACCGGTCAGTCAATCGATCTGAAACTATACACACGTCTTCTACACATATTGAAGATGTGCACCTTGGTGTATTTATGCCGAAAAAATATAACTTTTTTAACTTACCCATTTTTTCTACATTTTTGTATACAATTCTATATAGGGTACAGAGTTTGTGTACACAACTCCTCTGAAACCATTCAGTCAATCGATTTGAAACTATACACACGTCTTCTTGGTGTTTTTATGCCAAAAGAATATTTTTTAACAAAAATATCACCTTTTTAACTTAGCCATTTTTGTACATTTTGTATCCAATTCTATATAATTTCTACTTTACACATCTCTACCTAAATTAGTATACATGTACCTGTTTATTACAACAAGAGGAAGAAATAATGCTATAGACAGCTTCACATTTCTGCATCCTCGCTGTCTGGCCCATCTTCGACGGGCGTATTTTGTGACTTATGGCACACTTGTTTATACTGGTCTACTCGGTTTTCGTGCATTTAAGTAGTCCACAATTCGATGATAAAAGAACATATTTAGAACATAACTGACAACATTATTGTATCCCCCGGACTCCGTCGGGGGATACTATGGATTTGACAGCGCGCCGCGTCCGCCACAGACACTTCTTGTCCGGAGCATAACTCGAACACCCTTTGGAATATTTTCATGAAACTTCACACATGCATAGACCACGACCCGAAGGTATGTCGCGCACAAGAATGACAACTCCTACATAGCTAATTTTTTAGTTATCTCACTTTTTTGTTTCTCGCACTGATTTCGTGTCCGGAGCATAACTCCACCACCCTTTGGAATATTTTCATGAAACTTCACACATGCATAGACCACGACCCGAAGGTGTGTCGCGCACAAGAATGACAACTCTTGCATAGCTAATTTTTTAGTTATCTCCCTTTTTTGTTTCGCGCACTGATTGACCATAACTCGACCACCCTTTGGAATATTTTTATGAAACTTAACACATTCAATTAGACCACGAACCGAAGCTGTGTCGTGCACAAGAATGACAACTTTTGCATAGCTAATTTTTTAGTTATCTCCCTTTTTTGTTTTCGCTCACTGATTTACTGTCCGGAGCATAACTCGACCACCCTTTGGAATATTTTCATGAAACTTTACACATGCATAGACCACGACCCGGAGGTGTGTCGCGCACAAGAATGACAACTCTTGCGTAGCTAATTTTTGAGTTATCTCCCTTTTTTGTTTTGCGCCACTCTACAAACTGGACAATAATGCATGAAGACCTGTTTTCCCTCGTCTGCTCTGTACACCTTTTCTCGTGTGCTCTGTACACCTTACCTGTAGAGAGAACAATAGAGACTGGGAGAACCATGTGCTAGCATGGGCTAGCATGTGCAAATGTCCAGTGCTTGACCACTGTTTACCACAGGTAATTTATACAGGTAAATTACTACATTGGATATTACATTGAAAATATTGTGGCATTATGTGGACCTGTGCAGATATATGTATAAATATAGGACTATTAAAAAAAAATTCTGGGCTCCAGTAGCAAGCATTATTATTTTTAAACTTTTTTTTTCCATTTTTTTTTTTTTTCATTTTTTTTTTTTTTTCATTTTTTTTTTTCAAATTATTTTTCAATTTTTGTCTAGTAGCATAAGGTCGTAAGTGCTATATACAGACTATTCACCTGTGCATGTGCTAGCATGTGCAACTGACCACTGACCACTTACAGGTAATTTATACAGGTAAATGATTATATTACATTTCCGTGAACTGTGTTGAAAATATTGTGGCAATATGTGGACCTGTGTATATATGATATGTAGATAAATATAGGACTATTAAAAAACATTCTGGGCTCCAGTAGGGAGCATTATTCTTTTATTTTTTTTAAATTTAATTTATTTTTTTCCATTTTATTTTTTACATTCTTTTTCAATTTTTTAACTGACCACTAACTTATTACAGGTAATTTATACAGGTACATTATTACATTTCCGTAAACTGTGTTGACAATATTGTGGCAGTATGTGGACCTGTGCAGATATATGTAGATAAATATAGGACTATTAACAAAAATTCTGGGCTCCAGTAGCGAGCATTATTATTATTATTTTTTTTGTATATTACATTTCCGTAAACTGTGTTGAAAATATTGTGGCATTATGTGGACCTGTGCAGATATATGTAGATAAATATAGGACTATTAAAAAAAATTCTGGGCTCCAGTAGCAAGCATTATTATTTTTAATTTATAAACTTTTTTTCCATTGTTTTTTTTTAATTTTTTTTTCAAATTCTTTTTCAATTTTTGTCTAGTAGCATAAGGTCGTAAGTGCTATATACAGACTATTATCATATAATAAAACAATTATTGACTAGTGAGCCATAGAATATAATCTGATATTCTATGGCTCACTAGTCGATAATTGTATAATATGTTCGGGCCAGTGAAAATTGCTTCGAGGTCAAGGCGGGACAAGGCGGGGCATCTGATTCCGCGGAATTCTTGTTTACTTATCTCCCTTTGTTGTTTCGTGCTCTGATTTTGTATCCAGAGCATAACTCGAACACCCTTTGGAATTTTTATGCCCCACCACGATAGTGGAGGGGGCATTTAGTGTTACCCTTGTCCGTCCGTCCGTCCGTCCGTCCGTCCGTCCGTCCGCACACACGAATGGGTACTTGTAAGCGTACGGGGATCTTATTGGGTAGGGTTAGGATAGTGTTGGGTACTCTTGTTGGGTATTTTTATACAGTAAAAACCCAACAAGTATTCATTCGTAGGAACGTGCGTCCCGTCCTCCCGTCCGTCCGTCCGTCCGTCACAAAACTTTAACACTCGGGTAAATGTCTCATAATTTGTTCATCCTTCGACCGATCTGCTTCATATTTCATATACACATTTCTCTGATGGTTCACTACCGCCCTGTGCCAAATTCACGTTCGTCCTGCCCCCGCCAAGCCCAGGGTCAAGGTCACATACTTGGTGCGTTCGAAACCTGAACGCTGGGTAAATGGCTTATAATTTCTGTTTCCTTGCTCGGATCTGCTTCACATTTCACACACACATTGCTCCAATGGTCCTCTACCGCCCTGTGACAAATCCACATTCGTCCCGCCCCTGCCAAGGCTTAAGCCCAGGGTCAAGGTCACAGACTTGGTGCGTTCGAAACCTTAACCAAAAACTTTAACGCTCGTGTTAATATCTTATAATTTCTGTTTTCTTTCACAGATCAGCTTCATATTTCATATACACATTGCTCTAATGGTCCTCTACCGCCCTGTGCCAAATCCACGTTTGTCCTGCCCCCGCCAAGCCCAGTGTCAAGATTACATACTTGGTGCTTCAAAAACTTTAACGCTCAGGTAAATATCTTATAATTTCTGTTTTCTTTCACGGATCAGCTTCATATTTCATATACGCATTGCTCTAATGGTCCTCTACCGCCCTGTGCCAAATCCACGTTCGTCCTGCCCCCGCCAAGCCCAGGGTCAAGGTCACATACTTAGTGCTTCAAAAACTTTAACGCTCGGGTAATTATCTTATACTTTCTGTTTTCTTTCATGGATCATCTTCATATTTCATATACGCATTGCTCTAATGGTCCTCTACCGCCCTGTGCCAAATCAACGTTCGTCCTGCCCCGCCAATCCCAGGGTCAAGGTCACATACTTGGTGCTTCAAAAACTTTATCGCTCAGGTAAATATCTTATAATTTTTATTTCCATTCACCCATCAACTTCATATTTCATATACGTGTTGCTCTAATGGTCCTCTACCGCCCTGTGCCAAATCCACGTTCGGCCTGCCCCCGCCAAGCCCAGGGTCAAGGTCACATACTTAGTGCTTCAAAAACTTTAACGCTCGGGTAAATATCTTATAATTTCTGTTTTCTATCATGGATAATCTTCATATTTCATATACGCATTGCTCTAATGGTCCTCTACCGCCCTGTGCCAAATCCACGTTCGTCCTGCCCCTGCCAATCCCAGGGTCAAGGTCACAGACTTGGTGCTTCAAAAACTTTAATGCTCAGGTAAATATCTTATAATTTTTCTTTCCATTCACGGATCAACTTCATATTTCATATATGCGTTGCTCTAATGGTCCTCTACCGCCCTGTGCCAAATCCACGTTCGTCCTGCCCCCGCCAAGCCCAGGGTTAACATCACATACTTAGTGCTTCTAAAACTTTAACGCTCAGGTAAATATCTTATAATTTCTGTTTTCTTTCACGGATCAGCTTCATATTTCATATATGCATTGCTCTAATGGTCCTCTACCGCCCTGTGCCAAATCCACGTTTGTCCTGCCCCGCCAAGCCCAGGGTCAAGGTCACATACTTGGTGCTTCAAAAACTTTAACGCTCAGGTAAAAGAAAATTTTGACTTGCAATTTGGCCTCATTTATTATCAAAGCGATATGTGGGACATCATCCGGGTTCTATGAACACATTTTCTAGTTTATTAAACTTCACACATGCATAGAAGACGACCCAAAGGTGTGTCGCACGTAAGAATGACAACTCTTGCGTCGTTAATTTCTTAGTTATCTCCCTTTGTTGTTTCGTGCACTGATTTCGTGTCTGGAGCATAACTCGAACACCGTTTGGAATATTTTCATGAAACTTCACACATGCATAGACCACAACCCTTAAGGTGTGTCACGCAAGAATGACAACTCTTGCATCACTAATTTTTTAGTTATCTCCCTTTGTTTTTTCCGTCACTGATTTTGTCTCCGGAGCATAACTCGAACACCCTTTTTTCAAACTACTTGTGTATCTGGGAGGGGGATACACATGCGCTTGTCGACAAGCGTCCATTTCTAGTTTTCCTTCTATGTTGTAAAGAATAATATACTTCATATATACTGAAGGTTTTGTGTGAATTTCAGTCTTTCAAAACAGTTAAAACTCCTCATGAAGCGAAAACCGAGTGCCGTTGATTACCGGGTGGCTGACTATAGTCCTTCTATAGTCAAACTTGAAAGTATTATATACCGGTAATCACCAGTTTCCCAATAACACTACACAGAGGTAAGGCCTAATAAAACCGACACATAATCAGCATTTTTACCAGCCCGAAAACGTGATACAAGTCACCCCACTACACTAGGTCGGACACAAGTTTGTATCGTGATTTCACTCAAATTCTCAAGACTAAACTGAAAAACCATCTGGGTAAACTACAAAAAGTGGGTATAATTAAACTCCAGTTCACTGAATAAATTGCAGACGGCAGATTAACATTAATAATTACAGGTACATGCCCACTCGGTAGGCACAAAATGTTCTTTATATCATAGACATCATCTTAGACATTTTCTGGCAATTAAACATTCATTCACCATTACCCCATGTATTGATTGCCATTATTATACAATTTTTATCAGACGTAAATTTCCACACTGATATCAGGGGCGATAACCGTGTTTCCTTAAAATGTTAACGGACATTACTATTTATTCTCTGCATTTATTTTTTGATGTGCAATGATCATACTTTATAATCTGTCGAAAATATTAATCAGTATAAATAATAAATAAATATCGTGCCTCATTTGAATATGAAAATAGCCCCATACCACCACGAGTCGCTGTCAATAAAATAAACTAAATGATTATATCTGTATAGCGGGTACTCGTAATTTTTAGAACTGGTGGAATAGTGAAACAATTATACACTTATTTAATTGCTGTAAAGAACAGTTTGTGCCTTCTGAGTGGGATGTACCTTTAAGTCAACATCGACCTCGGTTCTGAATACATAACTCTAATTACATTACATTACATTACATAAGCGTTATGACGGAATAGTATTTCCAAATTTGCATTTGAACCGTTCTTTGTTTACTGCCTACTTTGTGGAGAGTGACCTAAGAATTTTTCTAATACACACTTTATTATGTGAGTTTATGATATTTTTGTCTCATATTATCAAATTTTCCCGCAATAATAATATGGACAAGTGCAAACGCCCTGCAGGTTATTGCTATATTATAGTGCGCGAAATGCAAACGTCAGTCCGCAAATTTCGCTGGGATGGAAGTTCTGAACTGTAACTATGCTACGGACGTACTGAAGTTTTGCCAAGTTAGTGCCCTCAACTACCCTTCCACAACAACCTGCATCTGCACTGTGTCAGGAAATGACGAAGCCAGTCATTTTTAACCATTTCACCCCTAAATAACTGGAATCGACTGATATAGTCATTTTCCTACCAATCCAATTGTCACACAATGATTTTCAGACCAGTCCATTTATGAAAAGGGGGTATTTTTGTTCTCATAGTTGTAAGTAATTCAAATTGTCTGTCAATAACGCTGGTGGCCCAGCATACAGATAGAAAGTTTGGGTTAAGTGGTAAGTAACTGTGTTTCGCAGGAGAAGCTGAGTCTGAATCCATGTGTGAGTTGTTAGAGAGATGATAATATTTTGTGTTTCTCTAGGTGGTCCAGGATGTGATGTCTCACTATATCAATAATGCCATGTGATTTTGTACCTTTGGAGTTCGGACATCTGTGTAATTTTATGAAATACGTTTACAAAATTTACAATATTTTTTCATAAATAAAGTAATGTATATGTGCTGTGAAAATTTTGTCAACTTTTTACGCCATTTACGGAAAATATTGTACATTTTGTAAACGAATTTCATGAAATTACGCAGATGTCCGAAGGTACAAAATCCCATGGCGTGCCTAATACATGTATTTTCAAGCAGCTTACATGTTACACATGTTAAGGAGACCGGGCAATAATTTTCTTTATACAGTAATCACCGTTCTTAAATGTGACCTGACTGGAGAAATGGGGCTTACTGGATCTGTGACCAGTGCACATGTAGCTCCTGATCAAATAGCACACTCCTGTAGCCTGATAACAAACTATGGTGCTTGTTCGAAGCATGCCGTCTGTTTCATTGATGGAATGGCGAACAGTGCAGATCCTGATCAGACTGTGCGGATGCACAGGCTGATCTGGATATGCAGTGGTCACAAAACCTATAAGCCCCATTTCTTGAGTCACATCCATAGATAACTGATAAAACCTAATTTGAGTAAGAGGTCCAGATATGCCAAATACCCGCCCTTCCCCCTCAGATAAAATCCCTGACAGTTCTGGCTCCTATTTCAGTTTAATAATCCTGATGTTAGAGAGAGGGATGTGCTCAATGTGCAAAAAAGTTTCAATGACCTTCGATCTAAGCTAGAAGAGTATGGTAAGTGTGTCTAATGGCACCTCTCTCAGAGCTCCAGATAAGCATTGTATCTAAAGAGTATTGTACCCCCTGATATCAAATTAAATGCGTATTTTATTCTTACAAATGGAATATTGATTTTCTTCATTATTAAATAGGGAACAAATGATCAAAGCAAATTTAAATATTCACTTATTTGAATGTATTGTTACTTATACACTTATTTATGAAGTTCTATAATACAGTTGAAAATTTACTTAGTTGAGCTGCAAATTTGCTTTTTGCAGCTCAACTTAGTACATTTTCAACTTTATTACAGTATTTCAATTTCTCAATTTGAAAATCAATGCGTATTTTCAGCTAAAATAAGTGCGTAAAATATGCCAATACGCGCCTTATCTGGAGCCCTGCACTCTGAACTGGACACCCTATCAGCACAAAATGTATTCCAGTTGAGAGAGCACCCAAAGATATTTGTTTGTTGTTTTACATGTCCATTGACGAGCAATTATCATGCTTAGAGATAAACATACAAGAAAAGCCATGTGATTTTGTACCTAAGAAGATTTGCGATGTAAAATAATAACAAAAATTATGATATTTTCTGTAAATGACGTTGAATGTTGACAACATGTTCAGAGAGCAAATACGGAATAGAATTCCGCATACCGATGTGCTATGAAAATTTCGTCAACTTGATATGAACATTTCAATTTATCTATGACTGAATTACAATATTATGTAGAAAATGGGCCACAGTATGACCAAACTGGTCTTATTCTCTTCACAATCAGTGCAGACCTATGTCGGCACATTCCGTCTGATCTGGCTCTACAATGATCGCAAATGACACAACCCTATTTCTCAAGTCATAGTCACAAATTAGTCATTTGTTGCATGAAATCACGTTGCTACATTTGTTTCAAAACAAAAAAAAAATTAAATTTTGTCATCTACTGTTTGTATTTTTGTTTTTACAGTACATGAGTATTGTCAAGATGGTTCAAATGAGTTTTACAGCATACAATTATATTCATTAAGAAATAGAATATTTTAAGTTGCATACATGCCTATACGTATATTCAAAATGCAATGTGTTAATGGCAAACTGTGAGTATACTGATGTATGCATATCTTTAGTGTTCGATGATGACACCAGGAAAAGCTTGCTGCAGCTGTATGGGACAATACCAGTCTCGTGCAACGGTATGTACAAGGGAGTCCCATTTCTATGCGAACGTTTGCTACGTGAACACGGTTACTATGCAGTGTATTCCAGCACCTGATAAGTGTATTTGTATTTGTCTCAAAGTTTTACTTGTTAAATGTGCCCATTTTTCTGGCCTTACCATGAACCTTTTTAATCCTATGGATTAAAATCTCTTGATCCGTTGTTCAGATCATTACCAAACTTCATCAATAGCCTCCTCACATTGATAGCTATCCATCCAGTGTCGTTCGGGAGACCTTGACCATTCACCTTGGTGACCACCTTTGTGGGACGTAAATTATGGATGTAGCCAAATTTCCCATATCTATTACCATCTTTCATCAATAGCTTTCTCACATTGATGACTACCCACCCACAGTCATTCTTGTTACCTTGACCATCACCTTGGTGTCAATAATGTTGTTCAATAATGCTGAATACCTCCTGATCTGTTAGTCGGATCCTTTGCCAAACTTCATCAATAGCATCCTCTCATTTATGGCTATCCACCTAGCTCATTTGGGTGACCTGGACTATGGTGACCTTCACCTTCATGTCAATAAACATTGAATATCTCTTGATCCGTTGGTTGGATCATCTCCAAACTTAATCAATAGCTTCTTCACATTGACGGATGTCTACCAGTGTAATTAGGCTTCTGTTCACCTTGGTGTCAACAAATTTGGACATGCGTCCAAATGTTGAATATCTCCTGATCCGTTAGTCTTATCATTACTTCATAAATAGCTTTCTTACATTGATAGCCAGCCATGCAGTGTGATTCCGGTGACCTTGCCAGTCACCTTGATGACCTTGACTGGCGTGTCAATAATTTTGGATGTGCGTCCAAATGTTGAATATCTCCTGATCCGTTAGTCAAATCATTACCAAACGTCACCAATAGCTTCCTCACTTTGATGGCTATCCGCCCAGTGTCACCTTGACCTTGGTGACCATTACCTTTGATTCAATAATTTTGGACTTAATCATATTGTGACCTTGGTGACCGTGACCTTCATGTCGATCACCTCGTGTAGTGGGTGAACCACTCTCCGGCGATCACCTTGTTGAAGCCAACTTGTCCCATGTGCTGCAAAGTCAAAAGTAAATTTCAAATGTCAAAATTCCCCAAAGTGTCACTATTGAAAACATTGTTAATGTGTCAAATACATGATAACCTGTATCTTTCCTCTATACAGGAGGGATGGGCTGCGGCCTAGGGGATATGTCATTGGACTTCAATACTTGAGGTTGTAAGTTCAATCCTCACCCTACACGTGAAAACTACTTACATGTACATAGTATTTCTGGTTTGTCGGATGAGACTTTAAACTGTGGTCCTGTCCCTAAATGACCGTACCTGTTGCTGGGATGTAAAACCCATTCACTCTCTTGTTAGTTAACCTGAGCCAAAGGCTAACCGCTTTTCATCCGTCGTCTGTCCGTCCACAATTTCAAACGTCTTCTCCCGAACTACTTGGTCAATGTTGGTCAAACTTCACAGAGATGATATATCGATGGGGGCACGTCAGATTTGTAACATTGGAGGTTGTCGCATAATCCAAGATGGCCGCCATGGAAAAGTAGGTCAAATTCTGAAAATATATTGTCATGAACCGCCTGACAGATTTCAACGAAACTTGGCGTGAGTGGCAGGTGGGTGGATGCGATGGGTTTAACGATCGGGATTCATCCTTACTGGAAACCCAACCAGAGATCTGATTTGGCCCTCCCGTACGTTTTTGGCATTTTTATACGCCCGTTTGAAAAGAAACGGGATGTTTATGTATTCACCTTGTACGGGCGGGCACAGCTTGTCCACGCAATAACTAGAGTTCTACTTGGCGGATTGTAACCAAATTCTGTATACATGTTTCACGGCAAGACGAAGAAGTAGTATAGAGGGATTCAAAATGATACCACCTAACGAGGGTATCATTTCTCCACCCTATATACTACTCCACCACCCCCCGAAAAATCAAAAATTGGTTAACGAGGAAATTGTCTCCCACTAAAAATTGGACGTGAAAAAAAAAAAACATAATGTTTTTCAGACAGTAAATTTAAGTATAGAGGGATTCAAAATGATACCACCTAACGATGGTATCATTTATAACCCTCTATACTATTCCCACCACCCCCAAAAAATCAAAAAAATTAGTTAACGAGGAAATTGTCCCACGAAATATTCAAAATTGGTGTCATAAATACATCATGTTTTTTTCACGTCCAATTGAACATATAAATTTAATAGGTTATAATAAAATATATAACAAAATGGATAATAAAATACACAACGAATTGGACGTTTATAATGATTTGGATGAAGGATTTTACGCTGTTGTTTCTACAGTATTAAAACACGGAAAATGACAATACTATGTGATATCGAATACATGAAATATCAGCGTAATTTATTACGCTGCGATAAAAACGTTGCATTTACAATATTAAACCGGCAATTATGTCGCCGGTATAAGTATCAAATTTATATAATGAAGCGACTAAATAGGATCGGAGAAACACTACCGAAACATTATCAAACTAATTTTATAAAACAGTTTAAAATCAAAGATTCGTTTACGGATATGCGTTTCTACAATATCGCTTTTAACGAAGAAATTGGAAAATTATTAGAAGAAATTGTAAAATTATTGAACAGAACTAATTTATGTTATAATAAGCAGACGACAATGTTCCAATTACACGTGTTATGAACATGTAAATTAGGTGTCCATTTTATAGAGAGATTACACGATTACGTCTTCCAGGATGAAACATAAACACACTGTAATAGTGGTATCATTTTGAATCCCTCTATACTACTGTAATATATACTACACACACGTGGGTGTATTACACACCCGCTATCGATATTCCGGAAGTATTTCTTACATTCTTATTGGTTGTCATGTTTTTTATTTTTCTAATTTTACTTTTTAATAATTTAGAACGTTATAACCTATATTATTAAATAAAAAATGAACTTGTTATATAAAAACAAATAAAAATAAACGAGTAAATATTTGGTATTGCACAACACGGTTTTAGCTTAATATATGTAAAATTAACAACAATAATTTGTCTGGGGGGACGCCCCTGGATAAAATGAGCGCTCAGTGCTTCCGTGCAGGCACTTGCTTCCGTGCAGACACTTCCAGGTTGCCTAGAATTTCGACACTGATTCCTAGATCAGCTGATAGATGGGGGTGTACTGTACGGGTAGCTATTACACCCGGCTAGCCATGAGATGAGAAAGAGAAAGAGAAAGAGAAAGAACAAAAAAAGATGGCTAGCGGGTGGGCCCAGAAGTTTTGCTGGCGCGGGTTCGAGCCTCGGTTAAACATTTGTTTTTTTTGTTGTTTTTTTTTAATTATTAATAATTTTCTTAATTAATTCTTTAGAATTATCAAAATTATTAATAATTAATTATTTTTTAAAACCACATTTGTAGGGATAGAAATAAAAAATAAAAAATGTTTAGCTCCAACCACGGCGCGAACCCACGACCCTCGTCTCTATAGATTATCTCCTTAACCCACACGACCATGTAGGCTGTTATGATAAACATTACCTAGTGTTGTACAATTATCAATTACGACAATGTTTCAATTACACGGGTTATGAACCATGCGTAAATTAATAGCAAGGTAAACAGAGCCGAGTGTATCAATTACACAGACGGTGTGTATAGTGTAATCCTCGACTGAATTTATAATTTTCAGTGTAAATAATTAATAATTTTGATAATTCTAAAGAATTAATTAAGAAAATTAAGAAAATTAGAAAAATTATTTTTTAAAATTATCACAATGGTGCTGTAACATTTCCTCCGACTTTATTTCCAAGTTTTACCCTAAATTTATCCCAATCAGTACACTCAATTTTTGGCATGGTGGCGCGCGCCTTGATCCTTATATCATTTTTTAATTCTTCATATCTCCCCATTTCTTCCACCACGGATTCAAACTCTAAATTTGATATTTTCTTATCGGCCAACGCTTTGGACACCATAACGTCGATGCTATTTTTCTTAGACTAGCGCGAGAGAACGGATATTCTATCATGTTTTCTACTTTTTTTCTCGAGTTTTCACCCGCCGCCCTAATTACCATACAAAGTGTTCCAGATAAAACGGTAATTCCATCTCAAAACCCCTGCAAGTGGAATCATTACAATTGTAGATAGCGTTGCAGCAGTCCCCGCCCACACAACACAGAAACACTTGCCAGAACCGTACTAGATGCTTCAGCTATGTTTGCCGCGCGCCTATATTTATTAGAGTGTCTTTTTCTATTTGCACATTCTCTAACATAAAATATCCTGCATAGCGACGATATTATTCAACCTAAAATCTGAACTTTTTTCGTTAATTGAATACAGTGTTGGTGGAGTTGAATACAGTGTTGGTGGAGTGGTATTGAGAGTTGGATACAGTGTTGGTGGATCGGTATTGACAATTGGAAGCGGTGATTCGTTCATAGTTAAATTTATTTCAATATATTAGTATTTACACAATAAGTTCAATTAACAATGAGACAATAGTGGAAGAACTCTCTGAGTCACCGATTTTCGTAACATTTTGTAATTAATACTACCTTGGGAAAGTCTAATTCGATCATCACCGGAGAACGAAACCACCGTCGAACTATCTCCAGAGATTTTAGTGACTCCAACAATCGTTCTTCCCCATCTACTACAATATTTATCGCGACCGCGCCCACAGGTTTACCATTAGCATTAACCGAGCAGACCGCCATTTGGATAACTTCACCTGCAGCTGTCATAGTGTATCCCCCATATTTATTACTCGCTTTGGCACCGAACGAATATTCATAGTGCCCCACAACCAATGGGCCCCGCTTCTCACGCCCAAACTGTTATGACACGTTTTGGTGTTTTCATTGTTTTCACTATTCCGGCAAGCGCATTGTTTGCGTTATATGCCTCAGTACGAATCTCATAAGAGGCCTCCTCAAGAGCTTTGGTCGCGGCTATACGATCATGTTTCAGTTTATCGGTTATTTTTTCATATTCTAAGTGTCTTCTCGTTGTGAGTCCTCTGAGCGCAACGCATCTAACCTCCGTAATGGTTGCTGGTGGTCTTCGGCTTTATATACCCGACCGGGTCTCTTTTTGAAATAGGTTATTTTTTCATCTATTTAGTAAGTGTCGCTTCTCTGTTGATAGAGTCCTCTAAGAGCAACACTATAAGCCTCCGTAAGAGGTCTCTAGAAAGCAATATAACCCTCCGAATATCCGCCTGGTGGTCTTCTAGGGCTTTATCAATACCCGTTCGGACTCCATCAAGATCAAACCGGGTCTCTTTTTTAAATTCGGTTATTTTTTCATATAGGTCAGTAAGTGCCGCTTCTCTGTTGAGAGAGTTCTCTGAGCGTAACGCCCCATAAGCCTCCGCAATGGCCTCTTTGTGGTCTTCTCGACCCCCTCAACCCCAGACCTGGTCTCTTTTATAAATTCGGCTATTTTTTCATCTAGTTCGGTAAGTGTCGATTCTTTACTGTGAGAGTTCTCTAAGCGCAACGCATCATAAGCCTCCGCAATGGCCTCTGCAAGGTTAGACTGGTGGTCTTCTCGGACTTTATCAATACCCGACCGGGTCTCTTTTCGAAATTTGGTTATTTTTTTATCTAGTTCAGTAAGTGCCGCTTCTCTGATGAGAGAGTCCTCTGAGCGCAACACCTCATAAGCCTTCATAAGGTCCGCCTGGTGGTCTTCTCGTGCTTTCTCAATACCCGACGTGGCCTCATTTCGAAAATCGATTATTTTCCCGTCTAATTCAGCAAGTGTAGCTTCTTTGCTGAGAGAGTCTTCTAAGCGCAACGCATCATAAACCGCCGTAATGTCAACCTGGCGGTCTTCTCGGGCTTTATCAATCCCCAACCGGGCCTCTTTTCTAAATTTGGTTATTTTTTTACCTAGTTCGTTTAGTTCCGTATGCGTTTCTTCACGACTTTGTGTATTCACAGCCAGGGCATATTCTCTAAGTTGTGATAGTAGACTCTTGTGAATCTCGTCCGTGGCCCTCGATATAGTTCTATTAATCAAGGCCTTTGTTTTTTGGGTAGTTAAAAAGTCGCCCTCTGTCGGGATGAATCCCCTTCTGCAGGTTCCAAATTGTTTGAATTTGTCACCCAATCGGAAGAACTACCTGGTCCGTATATACTCATAATGTTGATAATATATATTACGAACATGCGTTTAATTCTAATTTTCTTAAAATTAATTAATTTGAAATTTCTAGGACGACCGAAATCGGGTAATCGTTCTTCAACTCTCGCCCTTTATCATCAAGAATATAAATCTTCAACTCGTGGATGTGTCCCGATTCCAAAACTTTCATCTCGGGGTGTGGGAAGTCTAACGTTACAGTCTCACCATAGAAACAATCGCTGGCGGGCACAGTTTTCAGTAATGTGCTGGGGGATCCGTCTACCGTGTTGTACGATGTGTTCACCCGATCAAGGTGCACCCCGAGAGTTTTCGTGAAGGCGAAGTTTACTGGGGTATCGCCGCGGTGATAACCCACGGGGAAGACAAAGTCCAACGGGTACATTCGCCCTTCATCCTCGTTGTAAGGGGGTGCAAATTTAAATCCTAACATTGAGGCCAACCCCGGAGTGATCTTTATTTTTTTATCAACGGACAATTTCGCAATCCCCGTGGCTTTTGAGACTGTGAGAGTGACATTATCAGGCATATTCCTTGCGATTAAAGCTTGGACATCTCTGAAACCCCAAAGGCCAGGACGTAATACGACAGCTGCTTCCCGAATGCGTCTCTCTACTTCTGTAGGACTATCGGCGGTCTCTAGATCTAGACCCTCTTCGGAATAGATAAACTGTAACCGTTCTATTCCTTTGATATCCTTATACAGTTCAATGTTTTTCCACCCAACCGTGAAGGTGATTGATCTAAGACCTACACGGCGTTTTCCGCAGCAGTTGTCTATTAATTTTTGAAGTTCACAACTCCCTTTTTGAACATTAGTTATAGTAGCAAACATAATAATATCTTTCAATGGATACCAAAGCATTTAGCTTTAACTCTAATGTAAAGTACGCGGTCGGAGGTAAATACACACAAAAAGACGTTGTTAACCGCCTTGTACACCCAACCGTAACGGTTAGACCGACAGTGGCTTTGCCACCAACTTCCCTAACATCTTTGAACAATATAGGTTGCCCAAGATTACTACGATGGAGGTGGTAAACGGCTGGAAAGCAACACCGATGCAGTTTTGGCAGAACCAAATAAATTTCGCTGTAT